>VZTX01005147.1:490584-588557 GCA_013400915.1 Pardalotus punctatus | reverse complement strand
TCTCCCATCCCCGCCCTGGGGGCAGCTGAGCGCCGCCAGCCCCCCGCCAGCCCGCCCCGCTGAGGCGCAGCGCCCCGCGCCCCCGCCTTACCCGGCTCCCCACCGCCTGCGGGCACGGACCCCCCCGCGGGGGACGCACGCACTCTGCGCTACTCCTCCGGCGCCTCAACTCTAACTCGGTCCAGTCCCGGGCGAAGCGCAGCTGCTGGCGAAGGGGAGGAGGAACCGGGCCAAGCGAGCTCGGGGAGATCCGCCTCCCTGCCCCGGCATTGGCTTTCCCAGAGGGCGGGCTCTGGCGCTGGGCTAGCCGAGTGGGTGCACCGCCCATCCATCAGAGCCGCCCGCAGCCGGTTGACCCTACAAACTGCCAATCTTCCTCCTGGCCATGCTTGGGGTTCTTCCCACTTTGATCCATCAGGTTTGAGGAACCCGGATCGCTGCCCACCGACCGGCTCGTTACCCGTACCCGAGGGTTACGCTGGCGCTCCCCGCGCCTCTCTTTGACAGCGGCAACTTGCAGAAGTTCTGGGTGGCGCTGAGCCGGCTGCGCCTCGCCGACCGCGGGCAGGGTGCGCTGGCCGTCCCGGCCGTACGCTCGGTCCGTGCGGGCGCCACCGCTCTGACCGTGGGGCGCGGGCTCGCCTCTCCCGCTCCGTTTCCCGCTGCCGAGCCATAGGGGCTCGCAGTGGTCCTCCGAGGGGTCCCACTCCGCTCCTTCCCTTCCCTCACCAGGGTTTTGAACCTTGGGCCATTCCCATGATGGACAGACCACGGGTAATCGAAGCGGTCCCAGAGGGAAAAGGGAGAGTTCACGTCTCCCAGCGAGAGCGCCTGGCCCGCGCCCCCACAGCCTGCCCCGCCGAGCAGCGCCTCCTCAGCCGAGGACGCCTTGGTGCCCCCGCCCGCCGCGGGGGAGGGCGCCATATCAGCCGCCGACATGGCTCCTGGAGGAGCTGCTGGTGGTGGTGGTGGTGGTGGTGGCAGTGGTGGTGGCGTCCTCCATTTTGTCGGAAGCCGCTGCGGGGAGCTTGGGACCAATTCGAACCAACGTGAGGCGCAGCGGGGTGTCCATTTGAAGAGCGTCCGTCCGGCTTCCACGCGGGAAAAGGAGCCGGATGCCCCCGGCAGTGCCGCGGGGTGGGGATGAGTGCTCCGGCCAGGCGCCGGGAGCCAACTCTCCGCCCGCCCTCTGCCAAAATGGAGGATGCGCGCTTCCCTTGCGCGGCTCCTTCTCCCGCGCTGGCCATGGCACCAGCGCCCGCTCCTTCGAGGACCAGGGGAGCGCAGGCGCCCGTCTGGCGCGCTGCTCCCGCTCTGCCCCATTCACCCATCCTCCTCTGCCCAGAAGAGGGAGAAAGAGAGCGCAATAGCCGCCCTGCCTCCGCTAGTCGGGATCCCTCTGTGTCAACCACGCGGAGCGGCGTCCCCCGGAGAGAGACAGCCTCTTGTGTGCGCAAGGAGCTGGGTTTCAGCCGCTGGCGCCATTTCCAACCCGGATCTGGAGCCTCCCGCCGGCTCAGCTTGAGGGACAGCCTTCCTCTCGGGCGGCGCAGGAGCCATTGAAGGGATGTTTCCTTTCTCCACTACACTTGATGTGTTTGGCTAATAATTTTCATGTGTAGGAAAGACCAGAAATTTTCTATCTTCCATTGTCACAACAATGCATCTAATTTCTTCCTAATGATGCCACCCGGAGACATCGGCTCCAGTCAACAACTCAAGCCAAAAGCTTCTCCCCCATCGTTAGTCTATGTTGTTGAATGGAATTAATGTGGGTTTGGTTTTGTTGGTTTGGGGGGGATTTTTCAAGACATACTGCTCATCAGATGAAGCATGGAAGGGTTTACTTGGTGTGGGGGGATGGAGTTACCTCAGGGCTGGCAGGAGCTTGCTCATGCCTGCAAAAAAAGATGTGAGCTGATGGCAAAACAGCTCCAATATAACCACTGCCAAAGAAGAAAGTGCCATGGAGATGCATCACCACCCATTTTGAAGGTCTCAAAGTTGCCCTATAAATTGATCGACTTTGATCTACAGTATCACACTGTCAAGCTAATTACATAACCAGAGAGCTGTTGAAATTTCAACATTGAATCCTATTCACTCCATCAGGTCAGCTGGCTCTTGGCCATCTTCATTATTAGCCTGGAATATCTTCTAGGTTGGTAAAACAAAGCCATTTTAAATTGTCCTCCACATTACATATTTGCCAACATTCCTAGTCATATGTCTCAGGAAGGTGTCTTTTGTTCTACAACAGTGCTTATCCGTAGGCATTTAATTTCTCATGAAGTTCAGAAAAAAATTCAAGAGGACTTAAGCACCAGCTATGGATGGTAGAAAGCAAGTAGTTTTCTAATTAAGAACACATCAAGAGAAACCTATCACTGTTAGTAGTCATTAAAAAAGTAACCGAAGAATACTTTCATCTTACCATTGCCTTAGCAAGAGACATTACCTGACAGTGTTATCTAGGACTATTATGGAGCAATAGAACATTTTTATTAATGTTTTAAATCATACAGATCAAACAAAATTTAATGGTTTTGCTTGCACTTTTGGAACTGTATGACATGTATTTATATATTAAAGTTTATAATTCCATAGAACTGTTCTCCACCTGTAGACATGTAACCTTAGTTTTAAATTCATATGTTCAAATATAGCCAAAAATAATTAAATACACCATTAATTTTCCTTTAATTTTTCAGCTGTCATCAGGGAAAAGGACAAAAAAGTTCAGGCACCCATGTAAATTCCTCTTCCTCTATAAAACCATGTATAATTCAGATTATTTTTAAGAATAATCCATATCATTCTATGGTTTGAAAGAGTTAGCACTAGCTTGTACGCTAAGCAGCAAAATCTCTTCATGAACACCAGAGAACTGAAGCATATATATTTATAGACTCCACGCCACTGCTTTCATGGATGAGCCTGATGTCAGTAACTTCACTAGAAAATGTCAAATGTATTGACTGGGAGTAGATAAATTCAACAAAGCTGAGACAACAGTTTGTTCATCACCTTAAGAGAAGAGTGACATCCTTCTATCTGTCATGGAGGAAAATTGTCTCAAAAAGCAGTCAACTGTATTTGAACTGAGAAGGAGTAATCTGATATATTTTGAAAAGTTTATATTTGAGCAAAAATGTTAAAAACACTTACCAAGTCAACCTTCAAGTGATGCATATTATATTGGAAAAACAGGATGAACATAGTTTAAAGCTACTTCTTGCTGTCAGCATTATTTATCCATGATGAAGAGTAGTGGCATTTTTTCCAGACTTAGAACTTTACTTTCTTCTCCTACCATTTCTTCCAGTATTTATCTTTCTTTTGTGTCCTTAATCTCACTTTTTTGTCTACTTATCCTCATTCCCTTTGGTCATCACAAAGAAGAAAGATGTGAACAAACTGTATAGGTTGATGGAACGTGTGTTCTCATAGTCATGGCATAATGGAATTCTGGTCGACTAGTTGTGTGCTCAACACAACTTCAAGAATTAATGGATGGAAAAGAAATTAAAAAGACTTAATCAAATGAAAGCAGAATCTTAAAACACCTATGATCAGTAACAACTTCATCATTTTGGTTTTATTATATAATATTTCCTGTATCAGTGTTCTGATTTTTGAGTTTCATTAGGCATAGCAGCTATTCTTTGTAGACTAAAAGCTCTTAATGAAAAGATACTTAGGAAAAAACTCTTTACTGTGAGGGTTGTGAAGCGTGGGAACAGGTTCCCTGGGGAAGCTGTGGATGCTCCATTCCTGGAAGTATTCAAGGCCAGGTTGAATGGGGCTCTGAGCAACCTGATCTAGTGGAAAGGCCATGATACAGGGGTTGGAACTACATGGTCTTCAAGGTCCCCTTCCAACCCAAACCATTCTATGATTCTGTGATACCATATCTGTGTGTATGTTTGTTCTCTACCCACAGAATTTTTAAAAATTAAAAAAAAGAATGCTTTGTACAAAACATTACCTGTGCTTTTCATTGTGGTCATTGAACTACATATGCATCGCATAATATTTATAAACAAATCAATATGTATGTATAAGCATATTGCATTCAACTGTTTGATTTGCAGTTTATTTAACCAAATGTGATCTTTTTAAAGGTCAAATATACAGTATATCATATCCCATAAGATTGTTACTCATTGCATAATATAATGTGCCTTCAAATTACTTTTATGCCACATCCCATATTTAAGTGTTGTAACAGTAAATAACAGCTTATGTTCTGAACTGGGCAACTTCCTCACAGAAGACATTCCAATACTGTAAAGACTAAGAATGTAACACCAACAAATGTTCTTCTGAAATAATTTTAAGGGGGTTCACAATAATCAACATAATCTTTACTTGCAAAGTAGTTTTTATTAATTTTTAAATATTTGAAGGTTTTAGTTGGATAAATCTCTCGTCTTAATGGAGAAGAAATGATATTGCAAAACGGAAGATAGGATCTTAAAACTGGAAGAGACTTCCTAGGTCACTGAGTCCACAATCTTGCTATTACAGGAAACTGTGTCATATAATCCCTTGCAGAAACTTTTCAAGTCCCATCTTAATGGTAGCTTGATATGTTTACCCCCTACTTCTCTTGCAAATCTGTTCCAGAATGTCATTGTTTTGGTGGTTAGAAACCTTCTTCTAATTTTCAGACTAAATTTATTCAAGAATCCATTTGTTTTTGTGCCAATATTCATCCTTTGGCTTAAATAGCTCTTCTCCCTCTCTGGTGTTTAGCCCTGGTATATTTATAGACAGTCATCGTATTCCCTCTCAGCCTTCCTTTGGCTAGACTAAACACAGATTTTTTAGTCTCTTCTTCCTCAATGGATCTTCATTCTACTGGTTATTCTAGGCTTTATTGCTACCCGTCCCAGTCTGAACTCATCTGTCTGAATGTGAGTTCAAATTCCCATAATAATCCATTTTCGACTACATTACTACATTGTACAGTAGATCAATATTTCCATGTCTCCATTAAATATTACAGTCTTGGGTGTGTAGTTGCCTTTTTGCTTAAATACATTAGATAACCACCATCTAGTCTAGTGGTACCTATGTTCTTTTCTACCACGGGCTCTCTGGGAAAGTACTCCATTAACAGGAAAGTTTTTGATAGCCTCCATGTGCATGATGTTGCATTTCATATTACAGCAGTTTGTTTTGTTTCCATTAGTTCAATCATCAAGGTCATTCATTGTTTTTCGAGATGACATCCCACTGCAGCTGTGTTGATTATGGTGCCTAGTTTTGTGAAACCAGCCACTGCAATAAACTTATTTTCTCTTTGCCAAACAGTAAGATCAATCCCAAGAATAACTCCCGAAGAAATTTACTAGCAGACACTATTCATTTGGGTACTCTCCTGTTTGGTACTACCTGCTGCCATTTCCATCATTCTGCTCTGGAAAATATTGCCTTATCTCTATGATTCCCAATGTGTAGCAAAACTCTTCTGCCACTCACTCCCTCTTTCCTCAAACACTCTCTACTTAATTATCTTTTTTATGAACTATGTTAGCACCTGCCCCTTGAAGAAAGGGCAAATAATTTTCATTTCAAGCTTCCGAGCTCCTCCATTCAGTTGATTTGATTAACTAGGTCTCAGTTTACCAAAATTTGCCTTACGGAATCAAGGGGTTTAGATACAGACCTGATTCTGTTTTCTTTACGCAACATTAATTTTAGGATCATTTTCTACAACCAGGTTTTTTATACTGTCCTGTCCTCAAACTGTAAGTCCAAGTCTAAAATAGCATGATTTCATGTTGGTTTAGTGACATTTTGCTGAGAAAAGCTGTCAGCTATGACATTCAGCTATATTTGGGGCCCTGCCACCATTAATAACATTTGTTCTCCAACCTACTAAACCAATTAAGTAAAGAAAAAAGGCAAATAGCTTTTTGCCACCTTAGTGAGTTGAAGTGACTTATGTGTCTGCCAGGTACCAAAACCCCCACAGAGACAGCACAGAAGAGTGTGCAGCCCGAAGGAGGAGAGAATGGCTCCATTTCAGCAGGAGGGAGTTGTATGAACCTAGCTTCTCATCTTACCATAACCTATCTTTGGAGCAGCATCTGTGTATGTATTCCTATATATATAAAAAAATCCCTATTTTTTCTAAATCCAATTTCTTTCTAGGTTTTCAGTAGTGGATCTCAAAAACTGTTTGATCACAATTATTACTCAAGTACTGGATTTGGTAATTTAAACCTTTTGTAGTTTCCTAAACAAGATCTTTCTACTTAAGAGGTTGAAGATCTCTTCCTGTGGGGTGTGTAAGTACAGTGCTGAAAGAAAGAACTTCTGTGTACCTTCACCTTTGTTTCTTTCCATTTAATCTGGCATATGATATTCCTTTCTTTTTCCTGGTATTTCTCACATTGAAGAACTTGAATTCAAGATCAGGTTCCCTGGTTTCACCACAGGCAAGTTGCTGCATGATAAAGCTGCTGCCAAAAGTACCAGTTCTGTCCCCTCCTCAGGGACTGGCTATAAATTTATGTCACCTTTCTATGGTGACATGAGCATTCATGCAGCTAAAAATTGGCCAGCTTTCAGTTGGACCAACACATTGATCTCTCTGCACATGCAATCAGATGAGTGATAGTGCCTGATAAGGGGGTGCAGTGGGAAGCACAGGGGAATAAGGTGTATCCCATTTTTGAACCAGCCCTCCTTGCTTGCATAAATCAAAGTGATGCTACATGTATATAAAAGAGTAAGTAGTTTTGGGCTGGTGACTTGGCTTCTGCTTTATCTCAGTAAGATCCACAATGTAGTTTATGATTGGTTATTAGCATTGTTTAGAGCTGTCTGAGAGAAGAAAAACAAACTTGCAAAATATGAAACTGAAGTGAATTTTACTTAATAATGCTTAACTTCGGCCAGTTTTTAAAACATTCTTTAATGTATTTATTGTAGTGAATTCAATTTAAAAATCAAATTATTAAAAGTCATAATAAGATTCTCATACTGCAAATCACTGTGATGATAGTTTGGCAGTATTTTGATGTGTAATTCACAGACAAAAACTGGAAAAAACAGGAATTTTTGGGTGCGCTTTTTCATTTTCAAAGCAAAGCCATTTTTCTTCAGTTTCATTTAGTGTCTGAGCCTGTTCTAGCAATGAACAAAGTTGCTTTTTTAGGCAACTTGTCCTTTCCTGTTGGATGAGGACTGTGCCATAGTCAACAGTACCTTCAGGTTGGATTAATGCGCTGCTCTTTTATATTCTAAAAGGCCATTTGGAAAAATGAGTTAGGGTAGAATACAGTCAGGACATTTACTAGAGTATCTTTCCACCACGGCTTTGTTAAGCTATAAGGTGGATGGGTTAATACTCTGAACAGCAGAGTTCCTTCCTTGCCATGAGACTCAGAATATTTTCTGCACAGAGCCTTGCAAATGGGAAGACTCCTCTAAAAAGGCTACAGAACTGGACTTTGAGTTGTGACCAGAAAACCAAAATTCTTGCTCTTTAAATATCTGTCATCATGGTGCAACCTCTTTTTCACATACACAGCTTTTTTCTTCCTTATTTTTATTAAGCAGTGCTTTATCCTCAATTTCAGACTCCTCACTAGTGCATTGCCACCCCCCAGCGCTGAATCTGTCATGGTCTTTTGGTTTTTGTGATCTTCCAAAGGTTGATCATTTTCTTTTAACTTTCTAGTGTCTCTTAAGGTACTTTCCCTTCAATCTCTTGCTCTTACTTTATAATTTTTTTCACAAACATTTCGTCATTTAGTTCTAAACCATTCTTGTTCATCATAAATAGATGGATTATACATGAAAAAGTAATTGAAGAAATAGAAGCTTTGCAAAGTCAAATGCTTACAGGTTAGGAAATGCAATATTCCCTATATCCCCATGCAACTTCAGTTCTAAAAAGCCAACTGTGAAAATCACAATGAATTTGTGACATGGCTTTTAAGAACTGCCTTCCATACTCTCCTCTCTCTGGAGCTGCTGTCTCTACCCTTGAGTCCCACTGCCTATGTTCAGCTCAACAGGCTCCTTGTCCCAGCTTATGATGACTCAGACTCAAAAATCCCCACCCTGTGATTCCTCCTTCAAGCCTGCTCCTCTGCTTTCTACCCCTTGAACTAATCATTAATTGACAATGCACATTTGAGTATATGCATTATGTCACATTCCTAAAATGCACTAATACTTCTTTCTCATATTACCTCTATCTAATTCAGTATATAAGGTGAATGACATTCAAAAATATCCTCCCACATTTTGTTTTATGCCCATATTAGGGTATTAACTTCACGGGTTTTTTTAAGGAAACACCATTCCATGGTGTAAATAATTTTCTTGGGATGGTGCAATGCTTTATGCATTTATGTACTAGGGGACAAGAGCCTGGAGTGAAAGTGCATGCAGAAAGGGACGTGGGGATTTAGACTGAGCCGACAACATGCCCCAGAGCCAAAAGGGCCAGCTGTATGCTGGGGTGCATTAGGCACAGTATGGCTAACAGGTAAAAAGAAGTAATTATCCCACACTATGCTGTGCTGGTGTGGCCTCACTGTGAGTACTGTGCGCGTTTTTGGGCTCCATGACATGAGAGGGATATAAAAATATTGCAATGTATTAAAGGAGGGCAACAAAGATGGTGCAGGGTCTAGAGGGTAGGACTTATGAGGAACAGTGGAAGGTTTGTTCAGCTCAGAGGAGACTGAGGGGTACCCTCGTTGCTGTCTACAATTTCCTCGTGAGTGGGAGGAGAGAGGGAGGTGCTGATATCTCTGGTGTCTGGTGATAGGACATTAACGGAATGGCTTCAAGCTGCATCAGCATAAATTCAGATTGGATATTAAAAAGTTCTTCACTGATAGGGTGGTCAAGCACTGGAACAAGCTCTCCAGGGAAGTGCTCATGGCCCCATGCCTGTAGGTGTTCAAGAAGTGTTTGAACAATACTCTTAGGTAGATGGTTTAACTTTTAATTTGTCCTGTGTGGAGTCAGGAGTTGGACTTTTATGATCCCCACAGATCCCTTCCAACTCAGGATATTCTATGATTCTGTGGTTCTTTTGACACCTATCACTAGCACATACCAGCTTCACAAACATTAATACATTTATCCCTATTTTATACACAGAGAGCATACAATTAGTGTCAAAAATACGTGTTATTTTGGCTGCCTGTTTTGGATGGCTATGTTTGTCAAGGATATAGCATTTATTTCTACACTTCATTTGGCAATCACATCTGACATCAACTTTGTTTTCAGTAGAGAAGTCTTCACAGCATGAGGCTGGGTGCCCAGAAAGTGAAAAATACCTATTTCTCATCGCCTGTCCCAAAACTGAATTAAATGAGCTTCAGCCTCATACAGGATCCATTGAAATGAGACAAGGAGATAATTCATTGTTCAGGAGATATTCTGTGTCCAAAGAACACAACTTACTTTTTCTTCTTGAAATCATGTGCGTCAGTCACTGCACTGTATAGCTTCTGTACCTAGAAAAGGTGAATACAAAGATTCTTACAATCAGCAGGCTACTTCATGTCTTCTTACTAGATATCCTGTGTACCGAAATAAGTAAGGAATGGCCTGTGGAACAAATAGAATGTGATCTCACAGTTAAAAGACTGTATTTTGCAGGAGTTTGAATTAAGTTTTCAAAAGCAACCTGAGTTTGAGTGCTCTCTATTTATAAAATGTTTTAATATCTGTATTCTTAACTTTCCAAATTGCTTTTAGGAGTTAATTAATCCAGAAAAACCATCATCAGAAATTCTGTCTTGTTGAAGCAAATTAATATCCCTGGGGCTCATCCAAAAAGTTCAAAACTCATGAGTTTATAGAACAAATTCTGGTGACGCACGGTAGTATCAAATAAAAGCAGGAGAAAAGTATAATCCATGAATTCTGTGCAGCTCGATCATTTGTGAGAGATAAGCCAAAATTTTAAGTTGTCTCCTTACCAGCTAACTCAGGAATCCTGGATCCTGAGCTACATTCAAATGGACTATGCATTTCCTTTTCTTCTTCATCACTCCCTGCCCTGCAAGCCTTTGTCTCAGTCTTCCATTTTCTCACATCTTAACTTTCAGTTTGAAGATGCACATCCTGGCACATTTGAGGTTTATATCCTAGTCCCCTATCTCTTTGAAACGTTGTTCCAGCTCCCATTCTTCTCTTATTTCAGTAATCATTCAGTCCCTTCAAGCATATCTTCTCACATTTATGTATTCCAGCACCGCTTCCCTGCTCTCAGTTCTTGGCATTGTAGCAAGCTCTTCAGGAATAATGACAGAGTTTGGACCTCAGACTAGAGCATATCAGTATGTATGTAATCTAGGAATTTATCAATCACAAACTAACTTGTGCAAACAGAGAATTTTCAAACTTACAGGAACATAAAAACATAAAAGTAGTCAAACCAAAGGTTTGTTTAGCCCAAGATCACACCTCTCATTGTGGCCTGTGGTGGGCATTACGGAACAGCAAAAGACAGCAATAGAGTGATACCTCCCAAATGTTCTCTCAGCTTACCACTTTTGCAAATATAGGTGAGTGAATAGAAATCAGGAAAGAGAGAGGTAGGAAACAACAGTTTGTCTATATTGCTGTGGATCATAGCTGTTAAATACATTGGTTTCAAGGTTTCTTTTGGAACAAACAAGACGTTTTTGTGGATTTCTATGAGCTCTGCCTCATGGCTTTTGGTTAACATTACGTCACATTTTAAAGATTTGGGATTTCAAGATGCCTAACCTTGGCCACATTTTCAAAACAATCCACCCAGCCCAAAGTCACTGTTCTGCTTGAGAACAGATGATCCACTAAAGTAAGTCACTTGTTTCTCTACTCAAATAGAAGTGAGATACCAATTAATTACTAGACAAGGAATCATGGAATCATAGAATAGAATCATAGAATATCTTGAGTTGGAAGGGACCCACAAGGATCATTGAGTCCAACTCCTGGCCGTTGTGGAAAATGGACTGGCTGGTTATGTCAAAATAGAGAGATACTGTGAGATGGTGGAGAATTGATGAGGCTGATTCACAAAACCACAAGGTAAGCCACTTGCTCGTCTTGCACCTGAGCTTGAGCAAGGCTCAACAACTGAATGGTGCCTGGGCTGAAGCAGAGGCCCCATGGCCTGATGCTGTCTCAGTGAAGTCACGTCCCTGTGCCAGCCTTCAGCCTCACTGCCCCTTCACTGCGCATAACAAGCCTTGGTTTAGATCTGTTCCTCTGAGGAGACAATGGTGGGAGTAAAGACCGGGCAAAGGTCAGATGGCCACTGCTGCCTCAGCCCTGTGGAGGAGCATACTGAAATACCACAGTTCTGCGCTGTTTTTCAACTGTAAATTTTGTAGCTCAGTTTGACGGAAGGTAATCAGAGACCCTCTTTATCCTCTCATTTACATATTAAAAACCACACCCACCAATATGAAAATGAGAAAACAGATGTCCCCCCACCCCACATCTGTGATGGCAGCAACAGGCAGACCATGATTTTTGACTACAGGCATTCATCCATTTGTCCAAGAAGTATAAAATTAGTATTCAAAGTCCTCCACTATGGAAGGACAAGAATACAACCCTACTCTGCAGACAAGTTGATCAGCTTGCTCCTCTCCCCTCCCAAGGCAGGCACAATGCTGTGGTAAGATTTGTGTCTCTGACTGCAATGGTGCTTACCTGGGAACACGTGTGCACAGAGCTATGCACTTATATTTGTAGGTCTAGAGCAGTTTTCAGCAATCTAACAATAATCTATAGCCTATTACTTCAGTAAAATACACTATTTGTGAATCTGTGATTGTGAAATTCTTATTCAACGTGACCAGACTTATGGTGTTGGTAAACCACATTATTCCTGAAACTGTGATTTGTGAATGTTCTTATTGAATTCAACCAGACTTATAGTGTCTAATTGATCATAAATCAGAAATTAATCTTAGCTGCACCAAACCTCTCTGACCTCTAAGGACTAGTTGGAATGTTTATTTTCTGCCAGATTTCGTGCACTTACTGCAATAACTCTGCACCGGACAACCCCAAGAATCACACCATGTGCCTTGAGAGCATTGTTCAAATGATTTTTGAACTCTGTCAGGCTTGGTGCTGTGACCCCTTCCCTGGGGAGCCTGTTCCAGTGCCCAGCCACCCTCTGGGGGAAGAACCTTTTCCTAACATCCAGCCTAAATCTTCCCTGACACAGCTTCATGCTGTTCCCTTCATTTCTGTCACTGGTCACCAGAGAAAAGAAATTGGCACCATAAGAAGGTCTCCCCTCAGTCTCAGGAGGTAGAACTTTGATGTAGCACAAGGAAGCTTACAACCACATAACTTACAGGAGAAAGTTCCACCTGAATTTAAAATATAATTTCTGAAAAATTCCTTTATAACAGTGCCAAATGCCCCAAATTTTAACTCTGTTCAGGATATAGACCTTCAATGGAAAAGTGTAAACAGATACATGTCACTGACTGAAAAAAATTTTAGACTCTCTCTCTAGTTATGTTGGTAAAACAGAAGTAAAAGTGTGGAACAAGTAAAACTGTGAACACTCCTATGAGAAAAGAACCTAGGCTGGAAACTGCTCTACAAAGACACTCTTCAACACACACAAGGTAAAATGTCTGGAGACAATTAGTGGAAAATCCCCATTATAAAGACCTATTCATCAGGAGATGACTAGGGAATCAGAGAGCAGGAATTAATGTAAGCATGTATTTCATACAATCTGGGAATGGGATAGAAATGAGTTTCAGAGTTTTCTTGCACTATACCTGATGGGGCACTGATATTAGCAGCAAAACTTATGGTGGCATAATTCATAGAAACTCTTGCTTTAACTTTTGTAGAGACCCAAACATAAGAGATGAGAAATCACTTTCCACTGTGTCATGAGCATAAATGTGGAGATCAGATATAGCAGAACAAACGGAAAAAAAAACAAACCAACAAAAACCCAAACCCAAAAAAACCAAAAACAAAACCACCACAGGCTGCACTGGAACTACTTATGAAGCCTTGGTATGGATTCTTCATTACTACAAATGTTTTAATATCTTTTTTCCCTAGAAGTTGTACAATAACTCACATGGGAATTAATTCTGAGAGAGTCTCTCATTCTATGTTGATTAGGCACCCAAGGGTCTATTCTAGAATCAATCAGCAGAGGAGAGACAACAGCCCTTCTAGGCCTTCTGTCAGTAAAGCCATACTGGATATCCTTTTTTCAATAGGGCCCAGGTAGTTTAGCTAGAATTAAGAATTAAGAAGACAAACAGAAAAATGTCTTGTGACACTTAAAGTACATGTGGCCTCATCAGTTCTTCAGAGGAAGACTGATGAGTAGCATGTTAGTATCATTATCATAAGTAGATGGCACATCAAGGAACAGTATAAAAAGAAATTCAGAATGTAGAGCTGCTAAAGAAGACTTACCGTTACTTTCTTGTTCTTCTGCTATAAAAGAAAAACTAATTTTTTTGTATATTCCTCAGAATATGTATATTTTTATTTATTTGGAAGTAAGTGGGATTGTGTCAAGAAATAACTGACTTTATTACCAGTTTTTCTTCTGAAGGAAACAAATCAACACACAATGGTGTTGGGAAACCCACTGACTAAACAGAGGTATTGTATTTTCCTCTAAGTAGCTTTGTGTTGTTGGTTTTGTTGTTTGTAGCAATTTTGGAGAGCTTTTCAGGCATGATTAAATTCTAAGATAAACATAGCAGGAAAAAACTTGTGGTTTATTTACAAAGAGCAGTTAATAACAGTTGACCAGTTATTTCTCCTGAATTGGGTTGCATTTCTTCATTCTAATTTTCCTCCAACAACAAATAGCAAGGGGCTTAATTTTCTTTACAGTTACCTAGATGCAAATTCAGATGGATATTTTAATTAATAATTACATTGTTGTCAATGTCTATATTTGTTAGATAAAATAACCTGATTCAGACATTTTTGTGTGGATTAATGGGTGTATTAACAATTCACTGCAGTTCTATATCAAGTCTGTCATTGCTGTGAATATTATCATACAGCAAATGTATAAATCCAAAGTGATGCTTTCAGAATTAAAATGAAACTATTTTACTAGAACTAGTAGCAGAGAGGTAAACAGGAATTTGTATGGAACAAATGAAATTAATGTCAAAGCCTTTATTTGTTTATTGTAAGATGTGCAATTTTGTAATAAACATTTCTTGGTGTGTGGAATAGAAGTTCAAAGTGGTTTAATTTTCTTTCTTTTACTGACTCAGAGGCGGGTTCAGATGCTTCACAGAATTCCTACCCATCCCAATTCCCTCAGTTCTAAAAACTCTAAAGCAGGTATTTCTCAGGAATTGATCACTTAAATTTCAGACTAAATGTGATTCATGTAAAAAAAATAGAAACTACAGCATTTTATTGTTTTAGTGTTCTCACTTTCTAATTGTCACTTAGAAGCTGATGTACTGAATATTTTGAGTTATATACTAGCTGAGGTAGTGTTTTTCTTGTATATTTGGCATTGGCCCAGGGAGCCATGATTACCCTTCTTTGCTATAAAATGAAGGAATTATGTACTATTTGATAATAAGTGATCATGAAATATTCAACCATGTTCATAATTTTAAAGAATACTCCAGAGAAAAAAGGGAATTAGCTAACCTTTTAGAAAAGATCATGATGAAATTTTCTGCATATCACAGGACTTCTACACGCAGGAATGCGATATTGCTAATCCAGTTTATTTTGCATTATAGTGAAGGAAACATAAAAGTTAAGTGCTTGGACAGTACTTATTTTATATGCAAGGTTAATAAATATTGTCTTGAGATCAACCTTCTTTGCCTAAAATACTGCATGTCTTTTCCTTACTAGTTGTTGACAAGCATTATTCCAAGATGAGTCTAGCCAAAGTGAGCAGATACTGAAAGCAGAATTTTGAAATTAAAACATTTAAAATTATACATATATTAATAGCTAAAAATATTTCCACTACTATTTCTCAACAAGCAATAGAACATGCAAATAGGCCACAGCAAAACCCACAGATTTTCATTGTAAGCAAAGAAGATGCTGAACTCACAAAGACAGAACTGTCAAAGGATTTACCACATTAAGTAGTCAGTCAAGTGTATGTCCACTGACAAAGCTAAAAAGAACCAAAGAAAGATCTAGTGCATGCAGAGGGCTGGGGTGATTTGGTCAAAAACAAGTGCTGATAATGGAGTGGTAGGGGAAACAATACAGAAATAGAAAGCAGATCTCAAGAATTCCAGTAAGGACTCAAGAACAAAAGCCGGGAGCATGATTAGAACTTAAATGCAAAGAGCTGCAAATTCCAGTGCTCATGAATGTATGGCGTAGATCTCCTTCAAAAACAGAGACAAAGCTCTAGGATCAGCTTCTAACTTGTCTGCTTGTTAGGACTTGATGTGATCAGCTATGGAGCTGTTAGCCCAGAAAGAAACTCCCAGAGCAATCTGACTGGAGGACACAACAGGATGTGAGCCTTAACACATTGATGCTGCTTGGATTTCCCAGTGGCACAGCACCTCTCAGCTCCACAATGTATTTTGCAGCTGAGTATGGTTTTAGAGGGAACAGAGCAAAGACTTTAAAAGCAAACAAAGTAGAAATTCTACTGTGACTTGTGGCAATATTTCCACCTAAATATGAGGAAGAACTTTTTTTACTGTGCAGGTGACCAAGCACTGAAACAAACTGCTCAGAGCAGTTGTAGAGTCTCCCTCACTGCAGATATTCAAGAACAATCCTGTGCCATGTGCTCTAGGATGTGACCCTGTGTGAGCAGAGGTTGCACCAGATGACCCGCTGTGGTCCCTTTCAACCTTACCCATTTTGTGATTCCATGAATTCCGCTTAAAAGGTTAATTCCATTATGAAAAGCTGGTCTTAGACATTTTGACTATATAGTATGATTTGCTAAAATGCGTTTCTGGGATTTTTAGTCATTGAATCAACTCCATTACCCAACACTGTGTCAGAACAGCTAAATTCTAATGAAACATTATACAGTAGAGAAAAATTGAGTTGGTCTCAGCAGACCAAAGTTTCCAGTTGTCGTTACATTTTTATAATCTGAAATGATCCTTTAATATCATAGTACATATTTGCATATAACTTGTCATCCTCTTCTAGAGACAAGAAAAGTAATATTTTTAAATATCTTAAGATGATATTGAAGGCTTTTATATTTTTAACTCTTACCTGTGTGGAACACAACCATGTTTACATTGATAAGAGGTTCTGAGAACTGGAAAAGTATCACCAGTATGGGTATGGAAAACAACTTACTCCACCTATAGGTAAAATCTACAGATTGTAATTTTCGGGGTTGGAGACAGCTCCTTTGTTGAGTGACAGCTGAAACCAGGTGGGAGTGCACCTCAGCAGGGGTGCTAATGTGTTACTGGGAGGGAAGCTGGGAGGGGCTCAACACGGACTTTCTACTCTTTGTAATCGAAAAAAGAATACCTGGAATGGCAAGTGTCCAATTAGAGAAGCAAATGTTTTCAAATACTTGATGATAAAGAGATCAAAAGTAATGACCAGCAGAGTAATGGACTTCTCACATTTGCTATCAGTGATGGCAGGTGAGATTATCGAGATACATAAGTAAAGGGGCTCATCTGTTGTATAGCACAAACAAAATCCTGTGGAAACAAAGAGATGCAACATGAAATCAAAAGTGTGATAGTGCTGGCTGACATAGATGTTATTATATTGAGAAAAACGACTTGCTTAAGTGAACAACTTACTCCATCTTTATTTGCTAAAAATTATAGTTTAGAATGTACCAAAGGTAGTGTGATGTACCAGAACAGTTATTCCTGGCAAAGTTACCACTGTGAGTAGTAAAAATGACACTTATTACGAGGTAGTGTAGTATCTTCTGCAAATAGAAATTATAAAGTCAAGGAGAATGACAACAGCAATACATGTAAAAGAAACTGTCTCGCACCTTTGGGAACGGCTAATTACAGTGCAGCAGTCTGTACACACTGAGAGATCCGAAGGGGTCAGCATGTGACAATATGCCATACCAGCTCTGTTTAGAACATCAGACAAATATTCTGGCACTTTTCAGATACTGATCAGAGAATGAATAATTAATTCCATTTCAACTACTGTGCTGTATCTTTAGGTGCAAAAGGTCTAAAATAGTCTTTAAGTATTCTATGCAAAGAACTGTACATTGTGAAAGCAATAAGGCTCACAAAGAAGAATTCCCTGAACAGACAAGAAGTTACAATGGCTCTGTTCACATATGAAGAGTTCCAGCTGCTTTTCGAGGAAAGGGTATCAAAGTGATACATCAGCCTCTTACCCTCCTGCAATGAATGGATTAGTGAAATTATTCATTCAGCCATTTGAGAAAGTAATCTGTGCTCCATTCCTGCATGGTATTAAACTAGCTAGCTCAAGCTAGTTACCAACACAATAATCTTCTGTCTGTAGAAAGGCACTCTGGCACTACCCTTTGTAGGACTTAAATTAAGACCTCACCAGGATGTCCTAATCCTTAATGTACATAAGGATACTGAAAATAAATATTATGACTGAATAGTTACAGCTAAAAACATCAGAGCAAGTAGCTTTCATGTTCAAAAAAAAAAAAAAAAAAAAATTTTGGAGGCATTTGGAAAGGTGGAGTAATTAGGACAGAGACTGATCCCATCCTCTGATTCACTAAACTGAAATCTCATAGAACTAATTAGGTTGTGAGGAAGACATGGAATGTTAAGGCTGAAAGAGATCTCTAAAGGTCATGTAACCCATTGCTTTAGCCCAAAGCAGAATGAATTATATCTTTATCATTCCCAGCCTGCTCTTTAAAACTTTAGTTAGCTTGGTCTTAAACAACCTCTTATGAATTTTATTCCAACACTTCAACACCTTCAATGTTGAAAAGTTTTCTCTAACATCCAATTTGAATATTTATTGCTTTTTCAGAACAAATATAAACAGACTATATTCTTAATTTCTTTCAGTCCTTACTTTCTACAACTCTAATCATTCTTTTGGTTTTCTTTGGAGTCTTGCTAGTTGATACATGACTTTGTTCAGAGCCACGAATTGAACATGGCATCGCATTAGATGAGTCTCCAGAGCCATATGATCTGTGTCTATTTCCTGTGTCAAGTAGACTGTAGTCCTGTGCATCCCCCCACTATTTCTGGGGTGTTTATAACACCACTGTATGTTGGCAATACACTGGGAGTCTCACATCCTTCTATACAGAACAGTCACCTGAGCACTTAATTGTTCTCCATCCTATATCTGATTATGTTTTCCTGAAGGTAACATCTTTTTCCTGTTGAGTTATATCCTTTAATTTTTTCCTCCAGATGATTTCTCTTTTTGAAAGATGATTTCCAGATGATTTACTTTTTTGAATTCTAATCCTGACTAAACGCATTTAAAATCTCCCCCATTTTTGTGCAAACTTGAAGTTTCTATTTAATTACTCAGGTACCTTTTGAAATAGTGAAGAATACTGAACCCTGCCCCTGCAGGACTCCAGTTAATACTCTGTCCAAACAGTCAATAACATCTGAATTAGTACAGTTTTGCATTACAGTCGTTTCAGCCAGGTCATCTTTCTCCAGGTTATTTATTAGGCTGTCCCATACAGGAATATGAAACTCAGTACTTAAGTCAGTATACAAAACATCAACTGATTCTTCATCTGTAAAACAAATTAATCTGACACAGAAAACAATTTAACTAGCTTGCTATGATTTGTTTTATGGTGGCTGTAACCCTTGTTCTTTCTGATTCTTATAAGTCATTTGTTCCAACATTTTTACAGGAAAAGACTGATTGGTTTATTATTTCCTGATTTATCTTTCCCCATTTTAAGTGTTTTCCCTTTTCTAATCTCTCATTACTTTTTAGAATTTGTCAAAGCTAGCTGCTAACTACACCACTATCCTAGACAGAAGTGTCTCAGGTTCAGACAGTTTGAGACTTCACAGTTCAAAGTATTTTCTAATTTACTCGTGCTTATTCTTGGCTGAGTACTTACTCCTTTAGCTATGGATCTTGTGCTACCAGCAGATTACAACTGACCTTGATGGTAGAAGCTGATGCAAAAAAAAAGTCATTAAACTACCAGATCCTTACACACTTTCTTGTGTATTGATCAGTGCACTAATTATTTTCTTAGCATGGTATTGCTAACGTATTTAAATATTTTCTGTGTGTCTTGGCCTCTCTGATTTTTGTACCTTTATAATTATACTACATATTTTTATTTTGTCCTTGGTAATTTGACCTACTTTGCACTTTCTCTGTGTTTTCTTGTTGTTTAAGAAGAACTCAAGGTTTAACCAGGTTGGTCTCTTTGTACATTTACTGTCTTTCCTACACAATGGAACAGTTCACGTTTGTGTACATACATTATTGAGGAACTGGTAGCTTGCCCCCAATTTCTGCCTGCTTTTACTTCCCAAAGATCTTGAATTCTTATTTTCTATTTCCTCCTTCCTAAGTGTTCTCCCAACTTCACATTTTCAACCAGTTCCTCAGTTGGTTGAAAATTTATCTTGTAGAAGATTCCTTCAAGGTGCTTTCTCCTGCTGCATCAAAAACTTTTCTCAGACTGGACAGTCTTTGTCCCATTGTGTTCTTTTCCCAAAAAATAACAAGATTAATTAATTATCTACATTTATTAGATTAATTAATAATCTACATTATTATCAAATAGTTGCTCTTAACGACTTGTCTACATGCCCACAGTTAGTTACAACTTTTGGTTTGCTGGTCTGTGATAGGTTCCCACAGTGTAAACACCCATACATATTTCCTTTATTCTTTGTCCAAGGATCTTCAGCATAAGATGTCCCTCTACCATCTGCAGCTCATAGCAAAGATAAATCTTTGCTCATTTCCTTATCTATGCCATTTAACAATAGGTTTTACCCCATTCTAGTTCCCTGAAAAATAATACAATCAGTTACTCCAATTTTATGATAATTTGAATAATGTATTAGACTTTAAAGGTCTTTAGACACAGCTGCATTTAAGTGGAGAAGTGAGGAAAGGGGGTGTTCATCTTCTAAACAACAGGTGAAGAATGAAGATTCGTGACTGCTTGTACTAACCATGAACTGTCAGGGGTTCTGTTTATGTCAAGATATCCTCATCATCCTGTAAATTTTTATACTGCAAAGACTCAGGATTCCCTAATCCTTCTTATGCTACAGTGGGGGTCAGCAGGTTCTCAGCGTAAAAGACCTGTCTGATAAATCCCAGTGCACCCTCCATAAATTTGTGGGGCATCATCTCCTAGCCCTTGAAGCAGTCTATGGACTCAGGTATTTCATGACAGGGGATTCCAGCTTTGCTGTGGGTTCTCTGCTGGAGCAGTGGTGGCAGGAGTTACTTTCTCCACTATCCTGGCAAGAACAGCATCACAGAATCATAGAATATCCTGAATTGGAAAGAACTCAAAAGGATCATTGAAATCTAACTCCTGGCCCCAACAGGTCAAGCCCAAGAATCACACCATGTGCCTGAGCACTGAGTCTGTTATCAGACAGGCCTCAGGGGATGACTCTGCTCAGGAACAATGAAGTGACTACAGGAATCCCCATCTCCCTTCAGAGCAGAAGCAGGAGCAGGAAGAGGTATGCATAGAAAGTACTGCCCTGTAGCCAAGCTATTCATGTGCCTTAGTCTGGAAAAAGTAATCTGTGAATTCTTTTGTTTGTTCACATAGTTCTTTCACTAAGTAGTTGTTTCCGCTCACAGCTCACATTTCTTATTTAGGCTTAGAGATTACACACCCTCAGTCAGTCATACCTAATTTATGATTGCAGTATTTCCTTCAGAACCACATGACTGGAAATTTGCTTTTTAAGTTTTACATACAGGTCTGAGATTTTTTTAACAATTTTTGCCAGGCTAAGAATGAGATTCTAAGGTAGACATTGAATAATCAACTGATCTTCAAATGTGACATCTGATAGTTCTTAATAAACTTACTGGCAGCTGTTAATTACCGCTGCCCAAAATCAAACTATAAATACTAGAAAATTAAATATGGGTAGGAGATACTAATTTTGTATTTCCATTAGAAAACTGACAATTTTTAAGGAGCTGTAACTATACAATCAGTTACTACACACCAAAAAGCTTTTCTTACACACTGAGATTAAGTAATGAACTTTCCATGTGACACATTCTGTTGTGAGAAGGAACATTTACTTGAAACTGACCCTATTTAAGTAATTTTCGCAGTGCACTAGCTCAAGCATTCTGGTTTCTTTCATCTTTCTCAGTTGTTATACAGTGCAGCCAAAATTGTTGCTCGGGTGCTTTAATTAAAACCAAACCAAACCATCCAAATGAAATCCAGTAGTTGACTTCTGAAGACATGCATCCTTCTGCTTGATTGTCAATGGGTGGAGAGAGGCAAGACCCACATTCTGACCTTTAAAGATATTCTGCACAGGAAGAGGTGCTAACTCTTTGGAGAGTTTGAAGGCTTTTATACAAGTTACAGCAAAGAAAAATACTTGTTCATTGGTCAACTTACCAATGCATTTCTGCACATGCCAACAGTTCACTAGATAGAGGCAATCTGACATTAGCACATCAGGTTCCTCTCAGGGGTGTAATTTTTATCATGGTAATTAATTTTTAGTTATGTTTGGACTACCTTCCCCTTTTCTCCCCTGTCTCCCTAGACAGGAGGTGATCCATCTTCTGTATTAACACACCCTTTGGCATTAATACACCATTAACTCAATCTTGTGGTATCTTACTGTGATTCTCCACTTTGAGAACCAGTGTTGGATCACAAATATTGAAGCCAGGTAATGCAAAGTCCTGAGCTCATACAAATCCATCCCTAAACTTCAAATGTATATAGAAAATGTGAAGGTTGACTTTGTCCTAGAGAATTTGATATTGGATCAGGTATTACCAAGCTACTTTTGTCTTCTTGCTGAATCAAGCATACTTTGGCCTCCTATAGACAGTATGAAAAATGATAGCCATTATAAAAGAGGCTGTATCAAGTGCTATGGTAGTGTGATGGCAATGCAGTTCTTTATTCATGCTTGATCTATATTAAATCTGAACTGAAAGATGATCCACTGTGCACAAATTTGGAACCAGGTCTAAGGGAAATACTCCAATAAAGGACCAGGATGCTTATTGCACTCTTTATAATTACATATAGTTTTACTTAATTACTGCTCTGTTTAGGTAAAATATCCCTTTCATTATTTTCCCCAGGACTTTTAAGGGTAGAAGACAAGACAGAAATAGATCCTTCTAAACTAGTGGATCTAGATACTACAAGATATTTGGCTATCACACTCTTGTGGCTATATAAAGTGTATTTTGGGTTAAAGCAATTTTAAACCATGTATCAGTGCTGCACAACATTAGGATTTTTACGTCCATCATCTGGAACTCAGAACTAGTCTGCCCAAATTTTCAAGTCAAACTAATTTACTGAAAAAATACTACAGGACTAAACCCAGAATTTCAATGAAAGCTTAATTGTTTTGACAACAGTTATACAACTGTAGCAGTACAGTTTCTGTGGGTAAGATTGAACCAACTAGACTGCATATTTAACTACAGTAAAAACCAATGTATTCTAGTGAAATAATTACAAAAGTGGGAGACGTTCCAGCTTCAGCTGAGTAAATGAAGATGTAATATTTTGCCACTGAACAGTCAATTAAGTAACCACAGTTACATTTTACTTTACAGTACTTCCAGTCAGTACCTGGAAGGTGAGTAGAAATGTACTTGTATTTGCATAACTAAGAAGAAATGTGTAACTTTTAAAAATACATTGTCTGGAACACCTGGTATCTGGGATACTAGGTACATGTACCAGGGTGTCTTTGTAGGTGGATTGATAGTTTTGTGACCATTTACACACAGATCTTTAAAATTTCTGAATCTAGACAAATGCAAAGGCAGGACACATATTCCTATAAAAACATCAACAGCAGCTCTGGTCTCCAAGAAAATGCAGGCTGATGGATGTTCTTCCTTCATCATTATTTCACTGTGCAGCACAACTAGCTGACTGTGTAGAAATGATCTCCAAACCACTTTTTACTGTAATTCCTGTCATTCTACATCAAATAACTGCATATCAAGCAGGCCTCTGTAATCTCTGAAGGTATTTTTTCACTGAGACTTCATTCAATCTTGATCTCTCTATGCCATTCACCCATTCACTTAAGCTACCCAGAGATCAAGTTTTGCAGTTCTATTGCTTTCCACAAGTTTAGAGAAAGAATATCAGTTGCCTTTGATGGCCTTACTGCACTCCTTTGTATAATGTAAGCTTTTTCCACACTTCTGCAATGTGCTCAGTTTTCATTTTTGTACCATTTATTCCTCTGATCCTCAAACATGTCTATTGGAAGAAGTAGGAGATTCGTACCAGAATATGGAATATGTATTTTTAATTCTTGATTAACCAAAACTTTTATCACACTCTCAAAATCATTTGCATCTGAGGATGCTGGGATAGGCTTCACTGGAGTGATCTTGAAATACACAAAGAATGTTTTGTAACAGTAAATACAGTGCTTCTCACAGGCAGCTCTTCTCTAGGTTAAACATTCACACCGTCTGGGTGGACTGCAGTCTATGTTCACAGATTGATGTGTATTTTTCACCCATTTTGCACAGTGTGGTCTTCTGAAAGTTCACTTGGCAAGAAACAGTTTTTGCTAAGTGTGAAATCTGGTTATAAAGTTTTAAATTAAACCCAGCATTTTTCAGCCTACATTCTGGCAACTGCCATCTTACTAAACAGTATCAATTTCTAGCCAATATTATGTGTAGTCTTACAGCCATGTCCACCACCAGTTTTTCAGAGCAACATACTCACAGCCACTGTGATACCAGGTATCACAAGGCAACAATGGATGAGTGGGGATGACTACAACACCTCTGTTGAAGATATGGTGAATGTGACCCAGAAGAAAGAATAAACTGAAAAAGAACTAGTAAAATTACATTATTATCTTTCAAATGTATTGCCCATTGGATAAATGTCTTGTAAGAGTAAATACACCTGGGGGAATCCTGGCCAAGTCACCATTAAGGCAAGTGATGCTCAGTTCTGTCAGCAGAAAGGATTCTGATTTGGGAGACAGTTCTCAGCCCTGATATTTCCAGGCATAAACACATGGATCAGTGTAGAGTGAACCTCTTTACTGTATATATGAAAAAGCTAATATATTTCTGAGTATTTAAACACTTTCTTCTTGAATACAAATCAGTTATTATTATCAAATATGTAAATCAATTACTTAGCCTACAAGTTAAAACTGATTGTGTTGAAAGTTATCTATACCGTGTGCAGTCTCACACTTCTAAATTTTGTCCCAATGAGGAAACAAGGTGGATCGTTCAGACTCCTGCACTGTTGAAAACTACTGGGACCTCCAGCACTGCATCCGTCCAATGTCACATGCAGGCTGTGTTCCATCAGTGACCATCTCCCAGTACTCCCAGAGGTTGAAGAAGCGCCCTCCACAGACGTTGAAGCTGCAGTGTACCAGCACTCTCTTTAAATCCAATACCCATAGTTCTCAAAGGGAATGAAGCCACTGTTGCCCCCTGGCCTCTATTTTGACATTCTGTGGCCAGTGGGTGGGCTGCACCTGCCCACAAGGCAGAGCAGTGAGCTGAGTCTATCAGGAACAACAGCACGTGCCTGGAAAATGGCAGAACAAAACACATCAGCCTGTACTCTCAGGAAGAACAGGACAGTGCTGGCATTGTGGAAGGGATCAATTATTCATTAGGTTTCTCACAGGTGACTTTATGCACCTGCCTCTGCTAAGCCTCCAGTTATAGCAGAAAATAAATTAATTAAACAAGGAGTTGACTATCAGTGCTAAATAAGTATTTTAAAAGGCAACCTATGGTAGCGTATTTGCTAAAGGATGAGAGATTAGGATAAGAGATATGCAATGATATGCAAGGCTATAGGGATGTAGAATAAAGGAGGGAATTGCCATATACTTAAGAAAAAACAAACCTGTGTTTTTCACACATGAAAGGAATTTCCACTTCCACCTGGTCACTTACTGCAAGTGTAGTTAGATATCTTGCTGTTTGCCCAGCTCCTTCTCCCAGCTCACTCAAATACAGCCAATTTTTGTGCTGATTGCAGCATTTTTTCCTTTTAACACTGTTCATCCTCCTGTCTTTTATGGGAACATTCACTGAAATGAATGGCATGGAGAGTACTAGTGCACAGCCCATGCCAGAGACAATAGTTTCAACTCTCAGTGTATTTTGGTATTTTTGTTGGAAAACATAGCAGTTTAAAAATTTTTTATATAACTTTAGTCAGGTTTGTTCACCTTTGTCCTGGGTAAGGGAACTGAAGCTTCTTTCCAGCGCATTGTTTCTCTAGGGTTGATGGGCTGCATTTCAACAGACTGGCAGTAGCCCCAAAGGCCATCAACAGACCATCAACAGAACATCAACAGAACATCAGCGGCCATCTATGAACATCTAGCCCAGACTCTGCCTCTGGCAGAGTTGGAGACATCTCCTCTGGAAAAGACTGGTAAGAAAATCAAGGAATGAAGATCTAATTAACATCCGAATAGGTGAAATCCGAATCCAATAGGAGACCAAGTACTAAGAACTATGCAACTTGGGACCAATTAACACTGACCCAATTTGTTTCTATGAGTTTTGACTGTATAAAAGATCTGAAAAATCTAGTAAAAGCTATGTGTCATGGAATGATTCTCTCTGCGCACCCACACAATGTGTGGACGAGATGATTTCTGTGGCACATCCTGGCCTGAACATCCTGGCCAGAAAATAATGCCTTGACTCTCTAACATTAAAAATGTTTTTCGAGGGTTTTTTGTTTTTCCTGCAGTTTCAGTGACATTTTGACCAGTCATCTCCCCATCATCCAAGCACTCTGTCTCAGTCATCCCCCACTAACAGCAGAAGCACAAAGCTATCATGGTGATGTTGCCATGTTGTTGAATGAAGACTTTCATCCTGCCAGTGCACTTGCTCTGCAGGTCGGCACATCCTGTTTCCTTGCAATGGTCACGCATCTTCTTTCATCTTTCCTTCCATGAAAGAGCAGATTATGCGGCAGTTGGTTTTCTGTCATCTGTGTTCTAGACTTGGCCTTATTTGTCTTGATGGGTGGGCTAGATGTCACTGTTCTCCAGTTATTTTCCTTGTTGTTCCTGTTACTGACCTCTGTCTGTAGCTTCCTTCTATTACTCACATGACAATGCAGCTTGGAAAGATTGCTATTCTTCAGCGTAACAAAGGGTTGGTTGTACTCATCAAATGCTTAATTGTGTGCACCTAATATCAGGCCTTTTTCTCTTATAGCAGAAAGTCTCCTTTGCCTTATCTTCTCTTGATTCAAACATAATCTTCATAGTTCTTTTTCTATTTTTAATTGAAAATAGGGAATTTCTAGTCAGTCAACTGGTTACCAAGCCAAAGCTAATCAAAGCTAATCAATTTAGTCCCTGAAAGGATGCACCCTGATGGTTCAAAATTGATTTAACAGCACTCCGGGTCTCAACTTCTGATATTCAGTCTTGCAGCTGTCTCTATGGCCAATTTTGCCTGTGCTCAAATTCTTCCCACGGCAAAATCATTTACATTCCACTGTCCAGTGCAAAATCATTTACATTCCACTGCAATGCATGGTAGTACCTTTCCCTAAGTGTGGTCACCAGCCAAGTTTAGGTGACCTAGTTCAGGACCAAATCATATTAAGATCCCACTTGGTTAAATAAGAAAGCAAAAGTAAAAATAAACACAAGGAAGTGATTATTTCTTTTTTTCTTTTTTTTTTTTTTTAGCCATGAGAAATACTGAGAAAGAACATGTTTTTTGACAAAGAAAGCTCAGGCAAAAGTATCAAGTTATTGAGATATTATAAGCAACCTTCTCTCACCAGATCTATTTTCTATACACAGGCTCAGATAGGTGAGCCTGTGTATAGAAATTCTATACACAGGCGGAGATAGCTCAGATATCCCTTCACACTTGGACCCCAGCCAATGTATTCTGTCTTCCCATCAAACTGGCGCCTCCATTTTAGGGCTTCCCTGAAACCTGACATGTCCTAGAAAGTGTGTGCACGTGTCTGAGGACACTCTCCCCACTGTGTTCTGCATTCATCACACTCAGCATAGTGTGTCAGGATTGGGCTAGTTTGAGAAAAAGTATCTCAAGTGTTCTGTTTGCAGTTCTCCATTGAGTATCCACCAAACAAGTTCATCTGCAAAAAGCTGAATTAGTGGCTTTTTGTAACCTTGTAGTTCCAAGCTTAATTATGTCCAGAGGAATTCGACATAGGACTTTGGACATTGCAGGACTCTGGGTTCCAGGTGCTTCTGCATCATGACATTTTTTTCAAATTTCATGCCATTTCCCATATATACCAGCAGAGGCATTCATCCCTTGCCTAGTGAGGCTCAGGCATGTGTGTCCCATTGTGCAAACATTGGATTGGTGGGTTTGCATGTGGTCTGCTTTGTACATTCTACATGGCAAAGTAGGTTGCGTGGAGGATGTCTCTGAGAGCACCAAGCGATCATGTAGCAGATTTGCGGAGTTATGGTATGAGTATCTGGCTTTAAGTTTGTTTTTTTTCTTTCTAGTCCTGTTCCTGCAAGCAGTACATTTGGTCCTTTGCCTTATAAAAAAAAATGACCACAGTGTCCCAATTTTTGTCAGAATTGGAACATCTAATGAACATCACTTGCTTTGGGGATTTGTCCTGCTCAGATTTCTGCCATAGGATAACTGGGATTCTGTATGTGATTACTAGTGTATTATCTTGGGAATTTATACTTGAAGAGTTTCTTTCATTTGAGAATTCAGAGTGCTTAAAAGTTAATTCATATTACATTACTTTACTCTTGTGAAGTAAGTAACCATTTTCCCTAGTGCAGAAACTGAGATACTATGAAGATCAAGACTTTGTAGGCTGTATCTCTGTATAGACACCTGTATAAAAAATGGCCTTATTTTTGAAGGTAGTAAGTATTTAAGGCTTCTACTGATTTTAGCCTCTAGTTTTGTCACCTGCTTCTGAAAATACTGCCTTAAATCAATTGTCCTGGGTTGCAGGATGGTATGTTAGATGTGTTCACATCAAGTATCTGCCTTTGATCTGACATTCAAACAGAAACCCTTCTTTAATTCCCTTTACACTCCTTAATATTAGGAAACAAATATACCAGAAAAAGAACCCTAATACAACCCAAATCAAAAAGCATCTCCTATATGTGTCTCATCCAGCAGCTGGAAAGATGTGCTGTTATGTCTTAGATTTCTATATGGGAGAGTACAATTTCTAACAGATCATTTCTTCATTGCTGGGCAACAAAGCAATCTTGCTATGCAACAGATTTAACCAGTGGCTTGCAGGAGCTGTCATACAGTGTGAGGAGCACCACCAGGACCTGTGGGAGGGGATTATTCCAGCCTGTAACTAATCAGTCACTGGTGCAGGGAAGCACTCAGGGCAGCAGTTCCCTGCTACTAGACTTAAACAGGATTCCAACAGGAATAGAAGTTGGCTGGCTGCAGGAGAGTTATCTTTAAGTGCAAGAGGTTTTCTTTGAGACCAGGCTATCACTGCAAGGCTGCCTGACCTTCAGGTATGTGCAGCAGTTTACTGTATTTGTTTGCTGAAGGAGCTAAACCGCCCTTGCATTTACTCTGGGATTAGATCTTGTTTGAGAAATTAACTGGGGAGCCTGTGGCCTTCTTTATTCTGGTCTGAAAAGAGATAAAATGGACTATACCAGACAACTTTGGACTCCAACCTTGGGCAAAAAAAGTAGGTCTACATTTAACATTTTTGTTAGGCTAAAATTTTGTTGTTAATTTCACTATCATGATTCAGTGTGTTACATTCCTCAGCTCCCTGCTTGGTAGCTGAGCTTCTTCCTTGACAAGGTAATTTTACCTTAATCCAAAGATGAGTTGGGAGCAAGAAATACGTGCTCAGGTCTCATTTACTCCAGCCTACAATTTTAGCTCAAGTCCACTTTGATGAACAGCGTACTGGAAAGCTGGCAAGATTTACCTGAAAGATGGCTGGCATACAGATAGAAAAACTTTAAGCTGTAGCAGGATCTCCTCAAATGCCTCAGGTGAGGTTTTCACAGGGACAGATTCTTTGTCATGCTCATGAAGGTGGATACCTCCAAATTCCAGACATGGAAGGAGCTAGTACTTTAGGAAGTGCTTCTTCTCTCCCTTCAGGTAACAGGAAGCCTCTAAGAGGTGTTGTTTGAGATGAGGCTGCAATGGTAATACCATATTTACTGACCACCAATGCTTGTGTAAACATCCTTTCTCTTGCTCCTCTTCTCCCTCTCCCTTTATTCTTTCAGCTGGATTAGTCCTCCCATTCCATTCACCTGTGGCTGTATAAGCAGCAGAGTAATGTGCCAAAAAACCTGCAGTAAGAAACAAGACAGGACAGTAAGAAATATCCAGAATGGAGCAGAGGCTCTACAAAGCAGTGTAAATGGTGCTGCTGGGCATGACCACACTCACAAAAACTAGATTCCCAGAGTTTTGGGGGGAAAAAATATCTAAAAACTGTTGACAATCCTATCTATCTGTGGTATAATTTTACTCATGCACCTGAATTAACAGGTACTGAATAGCAACTATTAGCAAGTTCAAAACAGCTTAATGCCATGTTACATAATGTGAAATTAGGCTTAATTTTCTGGTATCAATTTTAATTTATCAACTTGGAGATTATATATCTTGCATTATTTTTGTTGATTTTTTTTAATAGTAAAACTGTACATCTGCTTCCTACATATACTTCCTAAACAGATCAGCCCTTTTCTCTTAAACATTTGATATCAACTACCTGTCAAAAATAGTACGATGAATAAGACAGGCCTAGAGGTTTCTCTAATATGGCAGTTCCTGAATTCCTGCATGCTACATTACAGACAAACCCCATTCCACCTTAAAAGGTAATTAAAAATAAAATTTTAAAAAGCGCCAAAAACATGAAGTTAAATATTCAAAAAAGTGTAAAAACAATGTTCCAATTAATCTAACTTTTTCATTATTTCTTAATTTTTTGTTAGGTAAAATTTTTAAGTTATTTAGTTTTCAGGATAGTAAAATATTTTGACCTGTAGAAAATGTTCAAAGATTATGAATACTAATTCTTATCTAGCTGTAAGAGTCATTGACAGATATGAGTGAAATCAGTGAGGTTTAGGTAAAAGTATTACATAAAATCCTGAAAATTGAGTTCACACATTCCTAATTCAGTTTAAAATTCTTCCCTTGACAAATGCAAAATTCAATCCTAGAACTGGAAAGCAAAAATAAAAACCACAGAGAAATGTCTCATATCTTTTCAGATCATAGTCACTATTCAGATTACAGAACATTTTCAGCCCCAGTGGCATTGTGGAAGAGTAAGTCAATTCACAGAGAAATAGCCTTATGTCCCAATTTGAATGAAAAATCAAAGAAAAAAATACTGCACAAAAGAATCATGTAAGAAAATTTACAGAATACATTAACTTAATCGGAGAGGATACAAATAATCAAATGCAAGAAGTATATTTTGCTACAGATTGTAAAGAGATCATTTGGAGTAAAAGAGAACAAAAACCACAACCATTGGCCTTTGTCAGGAAAAATTAATCCACAAACACCAGAGGTTTATGTCCAAAAAGGAGACAGAGGAGTCCTGTAACTTTATTCATTAATAAAGGGAGAGGTCATGGGCATTTCCCATGGGGTCTCTCAAATTGCTAGAGGTCGAAGCCTCTTTTTATCCTAATTTCCCAGCCGCAGGTTCCCTCTCTCTTTTCCCCATTGGCTGAGGTACTGGAGAGGTACAGACTTCCAGGAACGCCTAATGCAGACACCTGTAATATACGTCCCCCCCCTTTCTTCTTTTTCTTGTGTCTCTGTTCTTGTAGTTTATTAACACCATCTTGGGCAAGTCAATCAGTGGAATTCCTATGGAAATCCTTCCCATTGTTTCTTCTATTGCTCAGCATGGGTCTTATCTTACCAGCAGACTCAGGTCCCATCTTACCAGTTTGTTTGTAAAGACACTCCCTTATTCCTTTCAGCCATCTACCATATTCTGCTAGATCCCCAAGTGAAGCTCTACTGCCTGATGTGCTGACAGGACGCCAAATGGTTGTTTAGAGATAAATTAAGGGCTGAATATACTTGGAGAATACTTCCTTATGTCTCTAACCTCCTGCTCGCCTTAGTACTTTACTGTCACTCTTCTACAGAAAAGGAAAAGACAATATGCTGAAAAATATTAAAAAAGAAGTGCATTGTATGTGTTGGTTATATTAGTGAAGAAGGTAGCTTTGGAAAAGTCAGGTAACTTTTGTTGAGCCTAAATGTCCATCTGACAATTACGTCTTCACAGACAAATACATTTTCACGTATTTTCAGTCCTTGTTTCCTTGAGACAATGTTGTTTCAAAGAATAATACTGACTACTCAAACATGGATAATCCAAAATACAGGTCTTCATTCATATAAAAATATCTATTAATATGGCATGAATTTAGGTGACTACTAACCGTATTAGGTTAGGTCGTTCAGATTTTCTAAATATTATTCATGTACATTTCAATGCATGTAAAAACAAAGAATGTTGTTGAATTCTGCCAGTGCTAATAAAAGAGAACAGAGAAAGGCAGCTTTCTCACCAGGCTTAAAAATAGAAAATCCAAGTCGTGCTGCCCATCTGGGACCAGAGAGATGGTATCATTGTAGGTTTGTCATGTTTAGTTCCACTTGAATGATTCCATTAAAGTGATAATCCCAGTATTTGTCACCAGATGGCACTGCAACGACATGATCTCGTAAGCACCCTTCATACTCCATTAGTGTCGTAATGAGGTCACCCCCAGACAATTACAAAGTATGCGTCACTATTTCAGATTGCATTGAGACCCTCTTCCTCCACTTCTCTATGTTTACACCATCATGCTTTCTGGCACAGCTATGACAGTTCTTAATATTCTTAGCCAATTGGACTTTTTAAGAAAAGCTCAGCAGTGGAGACCAATACCTGCCCTAAAGTTAATTTGTCCAGATATTGCCATGAGCAATACTGAAGGCACACACTGTCTTCAATGCCAAGAGATGAAGCTCCCACCCGTGTCAGGTCATGCACAGAGGTTTGCTTCCGTTCCCTGGCCTTGCAATTCTGAATAGGATCCCAGCCTCAGGCTGTCAACCTATCTGCCTATTGCATTCCCTACTTTTCCAGTGCAGTATTTTTTTTTTGTGTTTTCCCTTGTTTCCCTTCTCCTTTCAAATGGAACATCCTCTTCCGTGCCCTAATTTGCCTCTCAGTTCTAGTGCTCCCTGATACATTCTGTCATGACCTACCACTGCAGCTTGAATTACAAGTACTGATCCTAACTGTGACTCATTGCAGATTTCAGGAAGTAAAAGGAAATAAACCTGGAAGTCCAGAGATGTGTTGAGCACTGAGCTACAGTTGCCTTTTGAGAAGTCAATTTCAGCACTATCACAACTGTCATCACTGGAGCGCTGGCATCCAAGCAGTCCCTTTGATGTTGTTCAAGCGTAACTACAAATAGTTTTGATTTTTATTTGCAGATCAAGATGTGTAGCATTTTCAAGTTTGCAGCATAAAAAGCTTTCAGGGCTTCCATACAGAGGTCTGATGCATTCCTGGTATTCAGCAGGATGCTGATATTTGATAGAAAAGTAATGTTATTATACAGAAAATTAAAAGCTAGGAAAGCTGCTTCTGACTGTCTCATATGGCATATGGCTGGATGGCCTGTTTTTTGGAAATACAGCCAAATCTCTTGATTGCATGAACACTTTAGCATACACCAAATGTAACCTGTCTCCATAGCAGACAAAATGAAAAATACTGCTGATTTTCACAATTCTGTTCCTTTTTTTTTTTGGTCACTAAATGTTCTTCTCAATAGGAGAATAGTGATTGTACTATAGATACTCATGCATATGCAGAATATTGTATTTATGCAAGTAAATTTAAATACAAAACCATCTGTGAGATGATAATCCAACACATTACATGAGTAAGAAAAGACAGTCTGGCAGTACACATAAAGACAGAAATGAAGTGAAATGAAGAGACAGGAAAGGAAATAAAATTATGTGAAATGAAATTGCAAAACCCAAAAATTCTTAAATGAAGTGAAAACAAATGGAATGGAATGACAGGAAGTGCATTGATATGAGCTGAAACTTCACAAAATTATTTTCATTGAAATCTTGAGATTTCATTTCCTGTCATGAAATGAAGAAGTCATGACTGTTTTAAGATCTTTAAATAAATTCCAAATCAGAGGCAACTTTGTTACTCAAAATTAGGGCTGTCTGTTGTGGCCTTTTGAATGCCAAGTTGAATAAATTCAGGCTTCCATATAACCCCCCAAGAATTACAGAATTAATGCAAATTACCATGTGATTATAACTGTTTCTCCCCCACTCTTCTGAAATTACTTCATGTAGTTCAATCGCATTCAAAATATTAAATAAAACAATACCAAACTTACGAAGAGAGGCTGGAACAGGTTAGGCTGTCTCTTTCCATGATATGAATTGGATTTAGTAAGCCATTAAGATTTCAGTGGATGTTTATAGCAGAAGGAAAACATTGGAACAAGAACTTTAAGGGATCCATTTTTCTCCTTTCAAAATATTTATTGGTTAACTGGTGTCAATGGCAAGGTGTAGGAGTCACCAAGTCACTCTGGGCACTTCGGGAGATAAACTGTCTGGGGCTGTTCTGATGAATGACTAAATTGTGAACTGATGCATAAATGAAGATGAGGAAGTAACTGAGTACAGCAGGTATCAGATTCTTTTTGTATCTTACCCTTAAATGTTTGACTGTAGGGCGTGTGCAAATATCTCCTTCTCAAAAATGCTAAAAGAACTGCATGTGGGTGCATTTGGTTGCACTGTGAATTGGACTAATTAAGAAAATGTATGGATCCATGAGCACATTAAGTATATATATACATATATATTCAGATATATTTCTGTGTTTCTGGATGGTGGAATTTTGTTGTTCCATTTTACTGAACTATCATTTTTTATTGAGATATTGCTACAGTTAAGAAAAAGTAAGAATAATGTGGAATTTGTAAATACTCCTTTCTCTTCCTATTGACCTTTTTTCCCACATGGGAGATTGTGGTCATATATTTAAATGGTTGCTGCTTTTACTACTCACCTGATTTGGAAATCTCTATTTGAAAACCATGACAATTTTATTACACCACATTGGTAAAAACAACCAGACTACTTTGCATCTCCTTTTCCCCATCTACTGATGAGTACACATCTAGTGTATAATCACATCATTTCTAACATATATTTCACTCCCTTTTCATGCTTATCCATTTTAGAAAGTTATTGGTTTGCTGTAAGCTTGTTAATTTTTTGCCTTAACACTTTTTATTGAATCTTAAATATACTACAAACCATTGTTCTTTGGATAGTCAAGATGATTAAGCTTTAGTGATCCTATACTGGTATTCTAATGTCTTCATCATGTTCCTACACTGCCTGACTTCCTGCCTTTGCTGTGAGTAGATATCCTTACCCTATCATCTCTATTTTCTGAATTTCAAATGTTAAAATCTGCGTTTAGCTTGATGTCCTACACCCACAAATCTGCTTCAGAAAGAGGTGGACTGATAAAGCTGGGAACTTGTGTCTTCTCAAGGTCCTTGTACAAGCTTAGAGATAGGAAGAAAGGGACTGAGATCTTTGCTGTATCTCAAGTGGTACAACAAGACAGAAGAACTTAAAATATTCCTCAGTAGACAAAGAAAGCCTCAAGCAACACATCCATGCCTGCTGTAAAATTATTTTGTTCTTGAATATCATGCTTGATGTGGCTTTTTCCAAAGAACATATGCCATGCTCTAGCTGAAGTAACGATTAACCTCATAAGGTAGTCTGGACTTTTTCAGTGCTAGTGTTGCATTAGTGAAACAAATAATTCTGAGAAACCATGCACTATTTGCACTGCTGGTTGAAGCACACAAATCAAACCAAGCAGCTGGGCATCTGGCAGGAGAGCAAACCACAGTCTTGTGCTGCAGATGACTAAGATATGTAGTCTTTGCTACAAGAAAGGGTGCCCGAGGAAGGAAACTTTTGACTTCGCACCTCTCAGAGGAAAGTCATCCCCTTTACAATGAAAGCAGCTGCTCTGTAAGAAATTGTCCTGGAAGCAGTGTAACAAGGCCTCTCTTCACTCAGATTTGTCTCCCACACCTGCCTTGGTGAATACTTTTTCTACCCTGTCACTGTCTGCAGGTCCTCCCATGCTGCACCACAGTGCCCAGAGAGTCCTTCCTGGCCTGTATCAGCAGTAGTGTGGCCAGCAAGACCAGGGCAGTGACCATCCACTCAGCACTGGTGAGGCCAAACCTCGAGCGCTGTGTTGAGTTCTGGGCCCCTCAATTCAGGAATGACACTGAGATGCTGAAATGAGTCCAGAAAACGGAAACAGAGCCAGGGAAGGGTCTGGAGCACAAGGGTCTGTGAGGAGCGGCTGAGTGAGCTGGGGTTGTTTAGGCTGGAGAAAAGGGCGCTCAGGGGAAACCTTAGCACTCTCTACAACCACTGGAAAGGAGGCTGTAGCCAGGTTGGGGTTGGCCTGTTCTCCCGGGCAACAGGTAACTGGACAAGAGGACATAGCCTCAAATTGCACCAGGGCAGGTTTAGGTTGGACATCAGGAAAAATCTCTTCACAGAAAGAGTGATTAGGCATTGGAACGGCCTGCCCAGGGTGGTGGTGGAGTCACTGTCCCTTAAGGTGTTTGAGGAAAGACTGGGCGTGGCACTCAGTGACATGGTGGTTGGACTCGATCATCTCAAGAGGTGTTTTCCAACCTTACTGATTCTGTGGTTCTGTGATTCCCTCGGCTGTCCCCGCAGCCGCCTCAGCGTCCCTCATGTCACGCCTGCCTCCCTCTCCCGCAGCGCCCAGACACCCCCCAGGGCACCCCACCTGCCAGCCTTTACCTCGGGAGACACCCAGCGAGGGGCTCCTCTGCCTGGGGACGAGCTGAGAAGACCACTGCTCTAATACAACACGGCTGCCCCTCAGGCAGCGCAGCCCTCGGCGCACACCTGTCTCTAGGAGGGACAGACAGATCTCCACGGGCCGGGGAAAGCTCGCCCGTGCGCCGGAGCTGAGGAGAACGGCGGCGGCGGCGGCGGCGGCCGCGAGCGGGAGCGGGGCCGGGGGCGTGGCTTCCCGCGGGGACGGCGCAACTCGGCGGGGTTGGCGGCGGCGCCATTTTGAACTAGCTCAGGGTCGGAGGCGGTGGCTGCTGCGCTGGGTTCCGCGTCCCCCGAGGGAGAACCCGCGAGGAAGAAGCAGATATGGCCGCGAATAGGAACTTGAAGCAAGTGCGGATCGAAAACAGCTCCCCAGCGACGCCGCTGAGCATGGTGGGGGGTGGCGGCGGCGGCAACCTGAAAGGACTGCGCGGCCTAGAAGCCGCGAGTGAGGCGGCGGCGGCGGCGGCCATGGCTCTGGCGCCGAGCAAAGAAGGTGGCGGAGATGAGGAGCAGGAGGTTGGGTTCACCATCGATATCAAGAGCTTTCTCAAACCTGGCGAAAAGAGCTACACGCAGCGCTGCCGGCTGTTCGTGGGGAATCTGCCTACTGATATCACCGAGGAGGATTTCAAGCGCCTTTTTGAGCGCTACGGGGAGCCCAGCGAGGTCTTCATCAATCGGGACCGTGGCTTCGGCTTTATCCGCCTGGTGAGGATCCGGGCGGGCCCTGGGGCTGTCTCTGAAAGCGGGAGGCTTCGGTCCCTCGCCCCCCGTCCCCTTCCCCTCCTTTTCGGCGGGTATAAAAAAAGGCAGCGTCTGCCTCTCTTTCTCTTCCTCCTCGCTGCTAGCGCTGGTCCCCCCGCCTCTTCTTCCTTTTCACCCCTGCCCTGTTCGCTTCCACACATCCAAGCCGGACCCCTGCGTTAAGAGTAGCCTTCTCACACCCTGGCGTTTCGGCCCCCGCCGCCCCCCATGGCACTTAATACAGTTAAAGACTGGACAGGATTGCTTCGAAATACCGCTGCTCGCACATCGTGAACATTGAACATAAAATCACGGAATGCCAAAGGTTGCGAGCCGCGGGTTGTTTAAATTACTTGTGCCCAGATAAGACTAGATTTTTAGGGGTAATACAGTATTTCGTTAAACACGCTCGAGTTAAGCATGCAAAAAAATGAATAATCCAAAAAGTTTATGCTACTGTCTTTAAATGGTAATTTAGTGTGCGGGATTAGTTTTCACGTTTGTTCTCTTTGGAATGCACCGATTTGTATCATTCTGGCAATAGCTTTAGAGTTCTTTAGGTATCTAGCCATGATTTTTCCGTATATTTTACTGGTTAGTGGTTTTGGTTTGGTTGGGTTTCCCCCCCCCCCCTTTTTTTATTTTTTATTTTTCTTTCTGGTTGTCATGTTAAAATGCTTGTGGCATTCTGCCATGCATCTTTTACCCTGAGAATTCCCCAGACCGGAATAGCAATTTTCTGGAGGAAGTGCGATATATTTATCTCATTAGTCAGTTTTGTGTGTAACAGAGATTAGGTGGACCTTTTATGTGAAATTCCTTTTTCCGTTATGTTTAGGGAATACATATATATGTTTTTTAACCGCTTTCCTAGCCAGTTGAACTGTGAAGAAAGATAGAAGAATTTCTTTAAATATAAGGGGTTGGAGGTGTCAAGCTTGGTGAAGATTTCTGAAGTGAAAAAAAAGGTGGTTGATTTACACTGTATCATGGATGTGGGTGCAGAAAGCCCATAAGTGCAAGAAGAGTCAATATATGAGCAAAAAAAGGTAATTTCATCATTTGTTGTTGAAATTTGAATTGGACATTATTGAGAGTAAGTGTGATATTTTCGCTTATTTAAAAGCAAAACAAAAACCCAACCCAAAGCACCTTAGATCCTGTAGTGTAATCTTTGACAATACCATTTTCTGCTGCGTGGAGCTAGGGATGCAGAATATAAATATTTGAGTAGGTAAACATGAAAAGCATGAAGTTTTCAACTACACCTTTATAGAGCAGCATCATAATAATGAGAATTTGTTAAATCCTCTAATGTGCAACAAAAAATTTGTGCCTAAGTAATTTTTTAGAATAAACCATAAGTGGTAAGGAATGCACGGGTTTTTTTTCCAGTTAGAGGACAGGGACTTTGTTGGTTTGTTTGTTGGGTTTTTTGTTGTTGTAGGTTTGGTTTGGTTTTTTGAGGGGAGGGGAAAAAAAGTTGAATGATCCTGATGCCAGTTGCACAAGTGAAGAAAAACAACTCTGCTACTTTTCGAGGGGGTGGACATACAAAAGTGGTATCTGCTGTCTTTCAAAATAAAATACATGAAATATTTTATATCTTTATAAAGGAATCTAGGACCCTGGCTGAAATAGCAAAGGCAGAACTTGATGGTACTATTTTGAAGAGCAGACCGCTTCGAATTCGATTTGCTACACATGGAGCTGCCTTAACTGTGAAGAATCTGTCACCTGTGGTTTCCAATGAACTGCTGGAACAAGCATTCTCGCAATTCGGGCCAGTGGAAAGAGCGGTTGTTGTAGTAGATGACCGTGGCAGAGCTACAGGGAAAGGTTTCGTAGAGTTTGCAGCAAAACCTCCAGCAAGGAAAGCTCTAGAAAGATGCAGTGATGGGGCATTCTTACTAACAACGTAAGTTCATAGGTTTTTGTTCGAATTTCAGAGTATATCTTCCTGATGTGAACAAAAATTGCGTTCATGGTATTCTCATGTTCTTACTTTGCTTTCAAATTCTGAAAGCGCTGAGGTTAGAAATTAAGGTGTTTTATGTGAATACCACGAATACTCCTGATTTTTTTTTTAAAGAAAACAGTCTTTCTCTGCTTACTGTTTATGAGATTTCATATTACCATATGAGAGTCTGAGAGCAAAATTTTGGGTTTTTTCTTGTCCCTATGCTATATTAATTTTTCTTCTCCATATAGTAAGGTATTTTCTATTGAGACTTGATTTTCATTGATTGCACTCTTCCTAATCCCAGTAACAAAGTGACCAAATAATATTCCTATGTTTCTTAGCAAAACAGCGCATGACATTGCTGATATATCTGTAGACTAAAGAAAGTGTTTCTATCTCAAAAATTATCTGGCTTGTAGGACCAGGATTTTCTTGTTATTTTAAAATGAACACTGAGATTCTGGAGAGCTTCATGCTAGTGGTGTTTGGAAAACAATCTATTTCAAGGACAAGCAGTCTTGTAAATAGGAGCACTCTCTTGGATCTGGTATTTCTATACTTGCCAAAGAGAGTTGTTAGCTGCTGTACTTTAATACAGTCACAAGTTACATTTTCAAATGCTTTCTTAAAGACTATGTGAAGTGATAGGCATTTATGGTTATTTTTTGTTTTTCTGACTCTCAATGGGAAAACAAGGCTGTGGTTTCCCAGCGTGGAAACTCACTGCCATTGAATTGGGTAACTTTGAGTTCTTTTCCTGCCCTGGCTGTGCTGTTCTTTTATCTGTTTGAGAACTCCACGATACTTCATAAGCCACTCGTGCTTGCTAAAACAACAGAAAAGCATTAATTTGTATGGGGGTCCATTGCAGTGTGTTTAAGCACGGGAAGGTGCTTGCTAATGTCAGGTCCAGCAGATAATAAGGCAGGAAGAAATGTTGTTAGGAGGAGATGGCAGGTGAGTAAGGGGTCTGGAACTCCAATTTCTTGTGATAATTTCTTGAGACTTGTAGGCTACTGAACTGATTTGGTGGTTACATAGAGAATTTAAGCTGAATACATCTTTACTGTTATCAGGAGGTGCCAGCAATTTGTCCTTACTCCCTGGGGTTTCTTGGCATTAGTAAGTGAATGGAAGTGTGGTGAGCCAATCAAGGGAAATAATGTAGTTCAGTGTTACATGAGTGCTATTCTTGGCATGAGAGATGAGGCAGGGAAAAAGAAGCTGGATATGAGGGGAGAGTATTCTTGTTTTGCCAGATGGATAGATCAGCTGAATTGAATTGACCATCTAACCATGGCCTGAGTGAATAAAAAGCACTTGATGATTTTGTTGCTTAGGTGACATATTCCCAAATGCACAGTTGCAAAGATAATTAGCGTGAATCTGCTGCCATCTACTTTGATATCCTGCTTCAGAGCCTAAAATTTTACCTTTTTTAACTGAAAGCTCTTTGCCTGATCAGAACAAATTTAACGTTGTTTTAAGTCCTAACTTGTTAGCACAACAGTTCAATTGCATTTAAATAGCAGAACTGTCAGCAATTGACCTGCAGAGAGCATCAGAAGAAACAGTTGCTGTGTTGTGTGCTGTGATTCCAGACTTCATCTTGTTAATCTAAACTTGATGCCCAGAGTAAAATATATAATATATTGGTGGGGGTTCATTTTTTTTTTTTTTTGTTTGTTTGGTTTAGTTTTTGTGGTTTTTTGTGTTGTTTTCTGTTGCAGAGGAGGACCAGGGCAGCAGTAGGGCAAGATCTGCAAAGTGAAATAAAGGCATGGAACACAATAAGTGCTGGTGTTTTGAGAATCGTGTCTCTAGTGCTCTGCGTTTTGTAAGCTGTGCTCCCAAGACTGATGCAGAGAGTTTTTTACACAGTTCAGAGTTTTTACACTGCTCTCTTTGGCAGTACTAGCTCATGCTTGCCTCTGGTTACTACATTTCAAGGAAGCTGTTTTCAGAGATAAATTAGGATTCTGATTTATGAGCCTATGGTTGTTCAAAGAATGGGTTTTAAATAACTTAAGCAGAAATGTTTTTCTAATTGTCACTGTAATATTAGTACCAAATTATCAAGCTGTTTTCAATTGTAGAATAACTTGAAAACTAAGTTGTAAAAGTCACTAGAAATATGAATAGGTTGTGCTGCTCTGTTTTGGATTTGTTGCTTTCCCAGTACAGTCATGGCCCCTGTGGTGCCTCACTGATGAAAACAAAAAGGTAGTTCCTTCCTAAATATTTTGTAGTTATTGGTAGATGGTTTTGGTATTTTAAAAAGCCAAACAGAACTGTGTCATGTAAGTTGTTGTTTCTAGGCAGAATAGCTGGGTTTGGGCATAGAAAATTATTTTCCAAAGGTAATTCTTAAAATCAGGATTCATTGGAATTCGTAATTTAAGACAAGACACAGGAGTTACATGTTAGCTTTCAGGAGTGTTTCTTCAAAATGCTAAAATAAGTTATAACTTCTTCATTAATGATTCAGTTATTAAATCAAAAATGTTTTCCAGAACACCTCGACCTGTTGTTGTAGAACCAATGGAGCAATTTGATGATGAGGATGGACTCCCAGAGAAGCTAATGCAAAAAACACAGCAGTACCACAAGTAAGTTGTGGTTAGCTTTACTTTATTAAACATGATTTATGTACTTAGTTACCTTTGCAAATATACACTAATTTTTACTTGTGAGTTTGTGTAGAAGGAAGTAATGCTTTGTATGTTGTGCTGTTTTGTGTCAAAGGATTAAACAGGGCCTTCCCAAAATTTCTTGATCATAGTAAAATTCAAACTTGGCTTGTTGGTTTAACATTCTGTGCATTTACTGTAGTAGAGAGATTCTTGGCCTACGCTGCAATCAGTGGGAGGTTGTTGCCAGCAAACGACAGTGTTTTATGGATTAGGGGTGTGGTCTAATCCTGCAGAGATTTTGAATACCCACAGATCTTTATGTTCTCTGAATAGCCCCTTAACTGTTCGCAGCATCCCTGGAGTGTAAATCTTTGCAGCTTCCACAGTTCAGGTAAAACTTGGAGCATGACATGAGAAAGTGAATCTCGATCATGAGATAGAAGTCCTGTAATCTGAAAACACTAATTTTTAATATTGTAATTTGCCATTTATGTTGCTTGAATCTATGATCTTTGTTCTGGTAAGACTGTAGAACACCAGTTTGAAAAAATCTGTCACTGGTAGGTACAATATTAGTGTTAGAATGGGAAATAAAATGTGGGCACATTTTAATGTTTGCAGATTCTGGCTAATATTCTGAGCTGTGTAGTAAACTTTGATATTTATTTAAATCATATGTTTTATGAATTAACTGCTTGCTTTAGATGGCTGAACACTGTTAATATAGTGTTACATCTTAGTATTTTGTACTGATGTAAATATGTGTTTTTGTATTAAATAAATTGAATCGTTATTTGGACAATTTTTGAAAAATTGTCTTTTTACTTGTCTTAATGTCTGAATTAAACTTTGTCTGGTTTAGAATGTCACCTGACAGGTTGATAGAAAGTCGGATCTATACTTAAAGTGATTGTTTATATGTTCTCTGGCTCTTAGAGCTGTTGATCTAAACGTGTCCTTCTGTACATTTTTACTGTGAAATTTTTATTAGGGAAAGAGAGCAGCCTCCGCGCTTTGCTCAGCCTGGAACATTTGAGTTTGAGTATGCTTCACGGTGGAAGGCTCTTGATGAGATGGAAAAGCAACAGCGTGAACAGGTTGACAGGAACATTAGAGAAGCCAAAGAGAAACTAGAGGCAGAAATGGAAGCAGCTAGACATGAGCATCAGCTCATGCTGATGAGGCAAGGTAAAACCAGATCATCTGCTAGTATTAAATTTGTTTTGTCACAGATTTTTCTTTTTTGTGTAGCATATTGAGCTGTATACTTGGATATTTTCCTGGCCACTATTTAATTAAATGCATTTAACTGAGAAAAAGGAAGTAATACTTCTCTGTGCACATATTCCTTGATGATTTGCGGAAATTAATTAAAAAACTGATAGAGGTGATTGCCTGTTTTCTTCACTTCCTGAATTTGTCTTTAGGTAAAAGTTTACTTAGTTTGTTTTTCCTGAATATGCACGTGTGCTTCCAGTGTGGAACTATGCTGTTTTTATAAGGTCTTGTACAGAGCATAAAGTCTTATGAGTAGGATAATAACATAAAAACATAACTATATAATAGCATAATGTCTTATACAGAGTGTAATAACATAGAAAACTGTTTTGAAATGCCAGATAGTTAGTGCAGCACTTGAAATGACAACTGTTTCTTGGTTTATTTTCCAAGAAAAAATGTTGAAGCATTAAGTTCCTTTGGAAGCACAGGTGTACGTTACAGGTGAGGAATGTGTGTGTCAATAGGATCCAAGAATTCTGCCAACAATACACAGTACAGCCCTCCCTTGGTAATTAGTCACACATTATAATTTTGTGTGTATACATGATTTGCAAAGATGGTTCAGTGCTTAAGATACAGGTTGGATAAATCTGCTGTTGACTTACGTAATTGTTAATATTTGACAGTGCTCATGATCCAGTTCTAGAATTCATGCTCTTTAATTTCCTTCGCATTTATTCACCTGTTGCCTGTACTTGAAGGCAAGATTAGAGATTACATTTTCTTAAATTCATGTCTTAAATTATGTTTTAAACTGAGAGAAGATGACAGTGGCTGCTTTATTAAGGTAGAAAAGCTTTTGATGGCAAAACATCTTAGATATGTTTTTGGATATTAAGGTTTCTTTTAAGGACAACATGAAGGAAAAGATATTCTGCTTTTTGAATATCTGTTAAGTGCCAGTTGTATATAGAAAAAGGAAGAATTATTCCTTCCATTGGAGAGCCACTAAAACATGAATGCATTGGGTGCTGCTATTCCAGTGAGGAAATTCAGTTTTTTTAGTTTAGGAGGAGGGTTTTTTCCCCTCCCAGTTTGATTAGCAGAGTACTTATTTCGTACCAAGTAACTTAGAATTTTGTTAAGATAATCAGGTTTCTTTTTAGTCAACTGCCGACATTTAATTTTCCAACCTCTGGGGATTAGTAAGTGTTCCTTCTGTTTTAATCGTCTCAATTCTTCAGCTTCAGTATGTATGAAAATAAGGTGGTTTTTTTGCAGTTGTATTTATTTTCAAAGATAGCTGCCACTTGTTGCTCTGGACAGTGTGGGTCTAAGTTCATGCCATGCCAAGAATATTAATTATATTAAAGAGGTTGCATCACAGGATTCTGTAGAAAGATGCAATGAAATTTCTAAGGCAACAGAACCTAGAGTTAATATTTTTGTATCCCTGGTGCACAAAGTCAAATTTAAAGATATATTGAAACAGTCATTATGAAATATGAAATAAATTATGAAATGCCATGTCATTTTCTAAAAAGGAGACAGGAAGGATGAGTTTACTGGTCCATATGCTCTTGCAGGTGAAGGTTGTGTTGAAACTGCTCTACAAGAGCTAGTAGGACTTGAACTCTAGAGTTAGTGGGTTTAAGTACTCAGGTTTTTGTGGTATTAATATTGAAGGTAGATTTAATTCTTCTGATATGTGTAATTTTTCACTTTTAAGTGTCATATTTTGACAGACTGAGTCAGAAGTAATTTATAAAGCAGAATATGTGTTTCCATGTGTAAGTAAATTGCATGGTATTTCTGATCTATGTACTGCTGGCATGCATCAAACATTTGTAAATTTCCTCTCATAATGATGGTTAAATAGATTATGAAAATACTGGAAAATGTGACTGAATTTTACCAGAAGCTTAATTTTTTATCAGTTATATGGAAGCTTGGCATTTATTTTCCATCTTTAGAACCTGAAAAAACAGCAGGTAAAACTGCTTAAAAGTCTTTGTGGAGTTGATATTCCAGCTTGTAGGATTAACTTCTGAGGTGAGAGAACACTTCCGCCTCGTGCTCTCTGCTGTGTAGAAGGTTGGAGATGAAATGAAGACCTTGCCCTTTTACAAGCACAAGAAAGTGGAGAGGCTAATAATAATGCTCTGTTTGTTCTCTTTTTTCCCACAGCTGCTTTAGTGCAGATTTTTTCTGTCCAGAGAAATGGCCTGTCAGTCAAGAATTACCATCATTGCAGGTCTTTTAATATGAATGGCTCTTGTGCAGAGTTTGAACCTCTATATCTGTATCTTCACCTGACCTAGTAAGGCTTTCTGCCAAAGTTTGGCAGTTGTCAGATGATAGTGAATGATAACTTGCTGGGTTGAACTTTTAAAATACTAGCAGTTTCAGGAAAGGCAATAGTCGCAACTATGCTGTGGAGAAAAATTAGGAGAACACTGAGAAAAGTAGAGTGTTGCACCTTAAGAACAAAGGACAGTAAATGATAAATTTGTAGCAATTAGTGGTAGAGAGCAGAAAATCCTTTGCCCATGTGCACAAGAAATAGGGAATGCTGCACAAATTTGAAAGAACAAAGAACTGAAAAGGAAACACCTTTTCCCCCAGTGGACAGTGTTACATACAGAATGGGTTAGTTTTTGATGTCAGTAATACCCTGAAGCAACCTGAAGGTTCGCTTTAAAAGAAAAGTACACTTGTACTCTGAAATAACCTAAAGGTTATTTAAAAGCAAAAAAAAAAGTGTGCCTGTGACACTCCCCAACTATCAGGATACCAGTGCCAAGGCCTTCTATGGCAAGCGCAGTTGGAAAAAAGCAGCCCTCAGACTTTGTGGTTTGAGTGAATCTTCAATGTAGTCACATTCTATTGAAGTGTGATATGTGTTAATTTTGCAGGAGAGAATGGAAAAGCAATCCTGCAAACTGTGCTTGAGAAAGGGCTTCTAATGTCAACAGAGATATTGTGAGAGCAAAAAACTGATGATCTCCTTTGTTCGAAAAAAACAAATATGTGATATTTTGGCAAAATGTATTGGCCATTGCAGTTTTTGGATATTAAAGTAAAATTTCAAGTTGTAATAATTTATGTTGATGCAAGTTTGAGAAAATGATTTGCATAACTGAAAAGATATTTTAATTAGTATAGTGAAGAAACACATAGAAAAAATATGCAGACAGGTTGAACAAAAGCATAAAAGGCATGTAATGGGTAGGATGGTAAAATGTTACTTGTGGTGTCTGTAAATACCATCATGTGGCCAATATCATATGAAGTTAGAAAATAAAGAACTGCTTTCTAACAAATGGTATAATTAATATATTCATTGAAGGAAGCATAAATTTCCAGGCAGAAATCAATAACATGAGTGGTCAGCAGAAATAATTACTGTGAGTTATGACCTGCTTTTAAAGAGCATTTTAAGTGCTTCTTCAGAGGCTATGGCTGTTACTTTTATGTGGGGTTAGAAGACTGGTATAAGTTGCAGTAAGCAGAGTCGTGAGAGAGCTGCATGCAGGTTCAGATGTCATGCACCTGAAGTTCATATCACTTTTCTTTTTCTGATGTGTGCTGTGTAGTGGTCTGCAGTAGGTAGTGGAGAGTATAAAAGTCCATGAATATTGTAGTGGTTTTCTTGATAGTGTGACTTTAGCAGTGCACAGCATTGTGAGAAAATTGATGCCCTGTCCTACATGTAAAACCAGGATTTAAGGGATTGAGAGAATTTTTTTCCTTTTCTTTGAGAACTTGATATTTCTGTTTCCATAACTGCTTTGGAGGCTTTGCCCATTTTGTACTTTTCTGTGTTTGTGAGCCTTGTATCCAGTGTTTTTTCAAGATTTAGCTCTATGGAAAGAGACGAGTTAAATGCTTTGAAAAATTTGTTAAAAAAATTGAATGTTAGAACTGTAATCTGACAGTAATAACAATTTTTGTGTCACCACATTGTTTATTGACAGCTTTTATATTTAAATACAATTTTAATCCTGTTAGATCTCATGCGTCGTCAAGAAGAATTGAGGCGTTTGGAAGAACTTCGAAACCAAGAACTTCAAAAACGCAAGCAGATACAATTGAGGTATTTTGTCTTCAACTGTGCAAACGTGTGGCACACAGCCACTGTAGGCCTGCATGAATTTAGATATGTTAGTTGAATTTACTTTTCAAAAGCTTAATGTGTGATGTTTCTGATAATGTTAATACAATGCTAATATAAAAAAATAGTTTCATGTGTTGCTTGATTTTTTTTTTTCCCACTTATTTCAGCTCTGCTAGTTCTGTTGTAAATTTCTGAGATTTCTAAATAGCATAGAAATGTCTTAGCCTATATTTTTGTTTATATTTATTTTAACGTTGTGACCGAAGCATAGCTGTGATAGATAGGAACATGCTTCTAAATTTTATGTGCAGGTGATCTGCATATGGAATCATAGCATTGCAATTTTATAGTCTGACATGGGATTTTGGAAGGTGCTTTTACTTGATATTCTAGTGTGTTGCAAACAATTTTTCTTTAAGATCCGATTCATGCATATGATTGTTTTAATGCCTTTTCTAAAGTTTAGGAAAATAGACGTAGTATCATCATATTGATTTATACTTTTTATGTTAAATGTCACAATAAACGTTGATAAGAAAAAAAGAACAGCACAAACATCTCAGAATTAAAAATATGTCTTTTGGCAGTATGGAAATGTTTTGATCCATAGCGCCTTCTTAAAAACTGGAATATTTTAACCTGTTTACCATTATATAACTGGAAGTGTGGGTACAGAATGTATTGGTATTGAAATTACTTGTATTCCAGTTAAAAAAACAAACAAACAAAACTTCAAAAGTACTCAAACTCATAAAGTTGAGTAGATTAGTGCCTTACAATATGTGAAAAATAATTAATGACCAATTTTGTTTATATGCTTGATCTTACCTCTTGCGACTGAATGCATGCCTGAACAGGTCAAGAGACTAAGTTGACATAATTAAAGAAAATTAAAAAATAAAAATAAATATTAAAAAAATATCCTAGACATGAAGAAGAACACAGACGTCGTGAAGAAGAGATGCTACGCCAGAGGGAGCAGGAGGAATTAAGACGACAGCAGGAGGGAGGATTTAAGCCAAATTTCATGGACAATGTAAGTACAATTCTATGGTGAAAGTCCAAATGGCAAAGCAATTTTTTGATTGTATTATTTTTATACTACTTAATGAATTGCCATCTTCTTTTTGGCTGTTCGTTCTTCAGTATTTCATCATTCACCTGAGTGAATTGCTACATATTCAGTAGTGTAGTTATTCTCTTGTATGATGACATCACTGTTATTTTTCCTACAAGCTGGTGATGTAGTACTTCCATTAAGTGAAGGTTTTCAGATAATAATTTATTTTACTTGGAAATTGAAATGTTTCACTAAAATATTTTTAAGTGGATGGTCATATGGGAATCAGCCATCCTGATATTTCCATCAGGAAGTGCCCTAGTTTGCCTGAAGGTTTAAATTTTAAACCAGTTCATGCTGTTAAGCTTGTTTGAATTACTGGTTTTGGTTTATGCTTAACTTAGTAAGAATAATATACTTCAGAAACAAAACAGGCAGTGTTAATTTCATATGGAGCCTAAAGTCACTCTCCCTTTTGACCCTGTGTAAAACTAGACGAGGAGAACATCCAAATCATTACTAAAGGAGGCTGAAATTATTAAAAAGGTGGGGGAAAATTTGTCCTCTGCTATAATCTGTACATTATTTATATTAGTAATTTAGGTATGCTCTGCCTCTGAAGACTCATCGTGCAAGACTAACAAAATGATGGTGTCAGAGGAGTCAGCTTCTAAATTTTTTTGGTCAAAGGGTATGACTCTTTTCTACCGACCTTCGCAGTTAAATGAATGCAAACTGTGTTGCAAATGCTTTAGTTTCCCATGAGTAAGATATGTTATACTGTTACAGCTATTCCTAGTGGGGAAACAATGAATAAGCAAGTCACATAATGCTTTTTTACATTATTAAAATAACAGTAGTCTGCAGGAGGGGATTTTGCTCCCCTTCACAGGTGCAACTTCATACATCAGTCAAAAATGAACTGCTGGTTTCTGAGCTACTTCCTGTGAAAAACCTGTTTTGCATTCTGTATCATAAAATATTCTGTAGGGTTGTGAAGAATTTATTATGTATGTTCTGAGGCATTCTAAGAGATGTTAGAAAATAAATGATTTCCTGTTCTCAGCAAGACATTTTCCCCCCTCCTCTGCCCCTTAGTGTTTTTAGTAAAGATGGGGAGGAAGCAAAATAGTTCCTTTGATTTTACTGACAGGTATCAGTTGATTTTGCACACTGTGTTTTGAGGGACTCGCATCCAAAAGCAGATGGTAATTTATTTCCATATGAGCTCTCACTCTAAAGATAACTGCTTTCAGTATGTCTTTTCTTCAGGGTGATGAAGACTGAGAATCCAGAGCTCATACTGTCCTTTAGCGTGCTCCAAATATTATTAAACATACTTGGGTAAATAGCGTGTAATAATTGTCTGATGTAATTTAGAAATGGTGCTTACTGATTGTGACTTCTGTAGTGCCAAATGTGAAATTTCATTTCACTGTAATATCTTAATGTAGCATCTTCTGGGGTTGCCTGACTTTCTGACCCTGTAAGCTACCTGTTAAAACCTCCTGGCTTACCTGTGAGACCCGTGCTTCTTCTGCAGAGAGCTGCAGTAATAGGAAGCTGGGGAACCAACCCACAGACCTCTGATGGCAGTAGCTCCCTCAAATTCCATTGCTGTTAGGAGATTGTGGCTTATATTCTGCAGCTTGGAGTGCTGGGGAAAACTAGGTGATGTTGGCCACCACAGCCTTTACTAATGTTGTTCTTACATCTGTCTTGAGGTAGTATTATTTAGTCTCTTTGCTTAAATTGCTTACAACAGTCTGTCCATCCTTGTTGCTTATCTACATTTTTAAATTGCAAACCCTATATGAATAGAAGCTGTTAAAGTTGGTGTGCTGGACTTGTCAAAAATGAAGGATAACATGGGAAGAGCAAGTGGTTCAAATGGAAAGCACTTCAGTCACTATGCATAGTTTTTACAACTTTTATACATCAGATTTTTGGAAGGGAAAGGTAAAAGGTGGAAGACTGCTTTGAAAGAGTGTAGCATTCCCACTCTCATGCATTACTGAAATTGTGCGTTCGTCTGGAACTAATTAATACACTGCAAAAATACATAGATGTAGTTTTACAGTAACAGCCTTACCAAAAGCGTTACAAGTTATCTATAAAGGAATATAGAGTAGAGATGTTGCTTTTTAAACGTCATGTGAAATTGAAGTGTCATATACAATAATACATGAAAAAAATTATTCTTTAGACTAGTCTGTAGTATTCTGGTCATGACTTAGGTTTTACTTGTAATGCTCTTTGAACTTTAAAAGAGGAAAAATTGGAACAAAATGGCATGTGAGGTGTTTACTTTCTTTAGCAACAGTTTCTAGTCAGAGCAGCTGTGTGACTAAGTATGCCTGTCATTTTAAAGATGCTTGTTATAACTTGTTTTTAGATTACTGTAGTTATATAGTGTGAATGGGAATTGAAAAAGCCGTTGCATTTTGCAGCAGAGAAGAATGAAACCTTTTCTGGAGATTGTAAAATGATACATCAAATCTGATTTCAACTTAGAATTTCTTACACAACTAATTTGGTTTTATTTATTCTTACTAATATTTGTTTATTGTGAGCAGATTCCATCTTGTACTTCTACTCTGAGATTACTACTGTACATGTGCTGAGAAAGTTACTCTATTTTCAGAGGCTGAAAGTTGGCTCTTGTTAAGGATTGCATTTTTTGGTACTGTTGGTTTGTTTTTTACCATATCAGGTCTTGATAAACTCTTTTGGCATAATACTTATAACGTAGTGAAGTCGGCCAACCATGTATTTAGTAGAACAATAATAGTTGTTTCTAATCCTTGTTTTTGTTTCTTAAAAGCTTTGAAAAGTAAGCTTTCTTTCCTGTCACTTTTTACTGGTCAGTCTGAAACAGGAAGATAAATGGTAAGTGCTGTGGCAACCAGAATTGGACCCTCTCATATAAGGCTGCAGTATTAATTAGGCTTTCCTGTTGAAAGTTTCTATCTTTGTCTTTTCTCTAACTCATTAAACTTGGGTTTTTAAAAAATATAACTACTTTTGAAAAACATACTATAATCAGGTTTAATGCAGCTACCAGTTACTTCATTTTTACCAGTTACAGATGATAAAAATATTTTCTGTGAGAGGATTTCTTTTCCTGAAGCATTCTTGTTGCTGGTGATATTGTACATTAGAAATTTGATTGTATTGATTGTTAATCTAATGGGCAGCCTGGTGATGCCTAAACAATTTATTAATCTAGTGATCTCTACTAGATAAACTGTTAATAAACACTTCAGTATTGGTTGGGGTTTCCCCCTTCCTTTCTAAAAGTCAGTTAGTTGAAATTTACTGTTATAGCTCAGTAATTTATATGCTTTCTGATTTCACAGTGGCTTAATTGGGAAAACTTGTTTTCTCATAGTATTTTGCTAATTTTTATTTTGCATACATTATTCTGGCTGAAAGAGGGACTTGCTGATGGTGATTTATTTTTCAACAGCACAAATACTTTTTAAAAAGAAAGTACTTCTGAGTGCCAGTAATACATCAATTATTCAAACATGCAGTGGTTATTATCCAGTTATGATGGATGGCTTGCTTATTAGATTTACATTGTTGAATCTCAATCAGAGCCATTTTACAGAAGAATTCCAGTTCCAAGACCTGCTTTTATCCATGTCACCAACTTTAGTGGTTTGGATTTAGTATATTAAAATAGTTTCCATGTGTCTAAAACAGAGACCAAAATATGTAGGAGTTGTAGTCCCAGTTTTGTGGTGCACTGATTTGCTTCTGTATTAACACTGTGAAATAATGTCAGGTGGGTATGGTACCTAATGAAACAATAGCTGCAATACCAGCCTACAACTTACACCTCTTCTTACTGATGGTTTAAAGAGGGAATTGAGATTTTTGGATGTCCTTGCCCACTTCCCTCCAAGGAAACTGCCTTTTTGAAGTGTAACTTGAATGTGTAAGAGACTGTTTCTTGAGAACTTACCAGTTTCAATTTCTGAATCCTTACTGTTCTTTCATGTAAGACTTTTAATATAAAATACTTTTCTTTCTAATCTCCTAGTATTTTCAGGAATTATTTCAAGATGATGTTTTGCGTTCCTTTAGTTTTTCTTGCAGAAGTGCTGCTCTCAAGTATGTTGAGTAATTATCAGCATGAAGTTGCAGCTGCTGAAGCAGTGGATATGCTTCAGCGGCAGGGATTGTAGTGGATTTGGATCAAATGCCATCAGACAGATGAGAGCAAGAAAGTAAAAAAGCACATTGCAAAACAGCAATGAAGTTTACAGCTTCAGGAATGCCATCCCAACATAGTTTTTGTCCTAAGAATTTTGTCCTTTGGAGCAGTTTATAAACACAGCTTTCCAGTTTTTACTGTTTGGAGCCCTATTGGGGCATGTCTTATCCCTCACTCCTATGTTCATTTGCAAGTTAAGCACGAGACATGTTCAAAACAAAACTATCAGTTAGATTTCCTTGAATTTCAGTAATACAGGAGTAGAGTTTTGTACTCCTTGCATCTTAAAGTGAATAGAACTATATTTTCATCCCATGTTCTAGTGGCGTTGTGCTCAAAAGCACCAGTAATATAAGCAGTTGGAATTTGCAATGAATGGTGAATTGTTTCCTGTCTTACTCAAAACTAAACCAAGGTAGATGCCCAATAATAAATTAATGAGACATTTCTAAGACTCCGTCCAAATTTGGTATGTTTTCTGACAATAAATGTTAGTTATTTTATCCTGACAGCCTTGTATACTTAATAAAGCTGATGGTGGTGAAGTTTTGTGAGTTTGTATGAATAAAATCTCAGTTCCTTGCTGCTTTATAAAAGCTCTTTTGTAGAGCGTGATTGGGCAGGATGGATTGCGTCCTTACTGCAGTCCAGCATACATAGTTCAGGTGTGACACCTTAAATGCTTCTAAAGGTAAAACTAGCTTGGAAAAAGACAGATTATTAAATGTGGAACTAAAAACCACCAACTGACAAAATATTCCTGCTTTTCTTGGCAGTGGTTTTACTTCAGTGATCAAGTTTCTTCCTATGCATAAATCAACACAGGATAGGCCTTTGAACAAGCAGTTTATAAATATGCAGTTTGTGTTTCTGTGGGCAGTCCTAGTTTGGCAGTAGCACTAAATTATTGTTGCTTTGGGCAGGAATAATACTTCCTTAATAAGCCTTAAAATACTCAAATTATATTATTTTCAGAAACAAAATAAATTATTTTCAGCCTTTAATTACATTGTCAGGTAGAAAAAACTATTTAACTATCATATCTGCTTTTAGTATGAACAGACATTGCATGAAAATCAATGCAGAGCTTTAGGTATCTTTTTGTAACATGTTATGTGCTTACATACATTAAATTAAGGTATTTTTGGAATAAGATCTTTTGGTTGTAAGTATTTCACGACCATTTTAGGATGGTTCATAATCGATTTTCTAGGTCATGTTTTTATGTATGTCAAGGATGCTACTTAAAGTAATTTTAAAGTAATGGAGCAAATAATTGTTACAATATTTCATTTATAACTTTGTATTTCATTTATAACTATATTTCTGTATGTGTGAACTGTGAGTACTTAGGTAATGTGATATTTCATTGTTATATTTAGGATACTAATCTTTTGCTCTGTTGCAGTCATCTTCCAATGTTTGCACAAAATGCTCTGGAAAATACGGATATGTACTTTATGTGAACTTGCAAAGAGAACAACTAACTATTCACAAGTAATTTTTATACCTTAATGTGCTGTCAAATGCACATAAATCTCCAGTATGAATTTAGGTGTTGTGGTACTGCTTTTAAGCTTTCACAGATTTATTGTTTTCTACAGTAATTGATACAGAATTTTCTGTCCATATTATTTAGATTATCTGGTTTTGTTTATAACCTTACTTTCTGTCAGTAAGACTGATGATGAACAAACGAAAATAACACTTTCCAGATGCTGCTTATGTAATGGCAAAATAGTACTAGCCTTTGTTAGTCTCAGTATTTCATGAGGCCTCGGCTGTAGCAGATGCCATTTTTATTCAATTATTGATAGAAGGACCTTGAATGCATCTGTGCTTGTTTATAGAGTACTTCATTTGCGTACTTAATTTTTCCTGTGTCACGGGCTTTACGGATAAAAAACGAAGAAATCTAATCAAGAGCAGATTTAGTAAGCCTATATTCTATATTTTACTGGTATTTCTGAAAATTGTTGCTGCTCACAGTTTAAATAAAATCTGTTTTTTCTACTTAAGTTTCTCAAATAGAGTCCTTCAGTTTTTCATACTCTGACAAGTAAGAGTAAGGCTTTTATAAATAACTTAGAAAAATTCTTTGATGTGTTTGATAAATGCTGTATATATCTGAAGAAGCTAAGATTAATGTTTGCCTTAATAATTTTCATTTTTTCTTCTTCAGCTACTGGAGTTAAGTTTGACTTGGAGTTTGTACACATATTTACCCAGAATAAGAAGAAACTAACTTTCAGTTTCAGTTGTCTGCTTGATACCTGTTTTGGATTCACCCACCTCTCTAAATCCTGAGATCTTGTTTGGTGGCATTGAGACTTGCAACCAAAATCAGTTCCTCTGCTTAGAAAAGTTCATCTTTGCTCAAGGGATCTGTGTTTAAAGAAAAACACTCAAGAAGCAATAAGTGAAATTTCTGTAGAAATACTATTTTTGGATGCGAGGAAACCTTTTAATGGGTCTGTTGCATAGTGTGAGGGACGCCTGTTTAGAGACATGGTTTCTCTCTCAAGCCAGTGCCTTCCGAGTAGTTTTTTTTCTTAATGTGACCTTTTGCTAAGCCTCTAGCGTTTTGCTTCAGTAGCTCGCACAGAGCAGACGATTTTAATAGTGATAATGACAAACTGACAGAAATAGAAACAAGTAGAAATTTACTTAGTGCTGTTGCCTGTCTATAGATATGAGGCTAGCTTATTTTTAAAGTAAAAATATTTATAACTTTTCTCATTAATATTTCACAAGCCTCGTTGTCAGAGTAGGATTTTTGTATTACTGGAGGTAGTACTTGTTTTGGGTTACTAAATCTTCCATGAGGAAAATGGAATTCAAATGTGGTATGTCTGTCTTCTGTCAAGTACGCTTTAATTGTGCAGAGATTGGGCATTACTTTCAGATTAATTAGCATTTTTAATAAATAGTGGGTTTTGGTAAGAAGATGAGTTTTGGTAGAGGTGTTTTGTAACTGTTCAGATGGGGAGTTCAATAGAAACTAAAGCTTAAAGAGTCAATTAAATATATTTAAGGTTTGCCATTCAAAGATTTTTCTGTCTGAACATAAGCTTAGAATCATAGCGTGGTTTGGTCTGGAAGGGACCATTAAAGGCCCTCTAGTTCATTGTCCCCAGCAATGAGCAGGGGCATCTTAAGCTATTTAATTTGCTCAGAGCCCCATCCAATCCAGTCCTTAATGTTTTCAGGGGTGGGGCATCCACCACCTGTCTGGGCAACCTGTTCCAGTATTTCATTGCCCTCATTGTAAAAAATTCCTTCCTTGCACCTAGTCTAGGTCTACCCACTATTAGTTTAAAACTACTACCCCATGTCCTATCACAACAGGCCCTACTGAAACATTGTCACCATTATGATTTCCTACAGTGCCTAATGACTCATTAATTTGGGCTTAGAATTGTGTAGGATGAAAGAGTGCTTGTATTCGTTTTGTTCTGTACATGATATGAAGCACACCGCTCTTATTACACATCCCGGATGCAGTTTGGGTTATCTGTTTGTGATAGGATAGCTGATACCTGTTTCATCTAAATGTGGTTACATGAAAGATCCAAAAAAGACAATATGATGTTGGAATTAGGTTCTTTGGGCTTTGTTTATCTTCTTACATGCTGCTGGTTTTTGTAATACTTTTAAAATGTTACTTACTTATGGAGTCTTTGTGTTTGTTACCCCCACCATTTCTGAATTATTAAACGTTTGTTTTAACTAGAGGGGAACTTTGAGTTTAGGTAAGAACCAGCTCTTTTTGTTTGTCCCTATTAATTGGGTGGTCTCCATTGTGTCCCTAACACAATTCTGAACTTTGGGTCTACTGTACATAAATAAAGTAGTAGTTTTTGTTGGATATTTTTGATGAAAACAGACACTGTAGCTTAAGAGAGTGTGGCCTTGGGTTAGGGTGTTTAGCTAGAAAGCAGTGTTTCTTAATCTGTTTGGATTTATTCAGATGACCAGTTTCTTAAACATTTGTTGCAAATTCCAGAATTGCCTGGTAGGATGTATTATTTTCATCAGTCAGACTTCATTTATTCGAAGGACAAGCATCTTCCTCATTGAAGTCTGCCTCATGTTACTCCAGTTTTACAGGAAATGGCCTACAGGTTGTGTATAATAACTGGAGCTTGGTTTCATGCAGGAAGTTTCACTGATGCTTCTCTGTTTATATTTTCTTATGTTTTAACATGCTGTGTGTGTGGACAAGCCATAAGTTCATTGGAGGAATCTTAAACATTGAACTATTCTGGTTGTAAGCAACATCCATAACATGTATAAAAGACATTGTATGGGTGCTAGAAGTTTCTTTTGTAAACATTGGAAGACTTTGGCTTTCAGCTTCCTTTTGACAAATACTTGCATATTCTATGTACTTGGTAACTCAAATGAATTAGGAGATAGCAACTATAATTGGACTGGTTTTTATATTATAATTTAGTTGGCATATATAATATCTACTTGATGGGGAAAAATTGTTAATACAGAAGTCTGGCAAAGAGTCATATTTAGTGCACTGTGGCTGTAACTAGTGGTGCTTTTAAGTTGGTTTTGCAGTCTTACAGTTGACACTTCAGTCAAGAAGTAGATTTTCACATAAGCATTCCATGATGAAGGGTATTCTTGGCTGATTAATTTTTGTTCTAAGTAAACATTAACGACTTTCACCACATCTTATCCTTTAATCTTGCATTTGGGGAAAATAGTTCTTCTGACTCAATCCAGTGTTCACTCTTTTTAATATTTGTGTAGGTTCGGGTTTTGTGCAAGGAAAACGTAACTATTTGGGAAATCTAAAATGAAGCATTGTTCTGTAACACCTGATTTTTAGTGCATTTCTGCATGAGGGGGCAGTTAGCCCAGTTTTTGTTGCCAGTTAAGCAGCCTTTCCAGTCCACACCCACCATGGTAAATTGTGGAGTGCATCTTAAATAATGTGCTACCTTCCAGATTTTCTGTCTTAATACTTATCCACTCTTGTGACATTTCTTCAGCTCAAAAAAATCCCAGAATAATTCTAAGATGCCGCATGAAATTCTCTTAATATGCCTCTGAAGATGTGAATATATTGTTAATGTAGTGGAATTGTTACACGTCCCAGTTGCGAACTTGGTGATATGGTGTATGTTCCTTCCAGAAAGTAGTTTTTTGGGTATTAAACAGTAAAGTGCCTTTGAAAAAATACTTGTATTATGTTCAGCCGTTGATCTCTATTTAATTTATGTTTTTAGGTTCTTTACTGTTACCAAAAAAAGGAAGCTAATAGAAATGGGAGAAATGTTTTTTATATTTTGGTTCCATGAGTCTAAGGTGGCTCTTAACTCCAGCAGAGTCAGGTTAATTGGCAGAATTGGGAAAGTTGCTATTAAAGGAATTGTTACAATGGGATCTTATTTTTCAAAGGATTTCCAAATATGTTGAAAGTGGTTACCTTCTGTAAGCACCTTTATCTTGTGAAAAATTATTTCTGAATTTTAGCTTAATATATTTGAGAAGCAGATTTTTACCTTTCTTGTGGGTCTTAGTTGTTAAATCAAGGGGAAAATTTGCCAGAATATCTCTGTACTTGTTTTTTCTCAAATGATCAACAGCAAAGGCATTTGGAAAAAGTATCCTTCTTTGCAGTTACATCCTCAGAGAGTGCTTCATATACAGTGAAGGGACATAGTAGGATTTTTCTTTACCTGAACAGATAATGCATGGATGATTGGAGGCATGGAATTAAAATATTTGGATTTTGTTCCTAGCTACTGTGTGTATTTGCAGTTTATTTAGAGCCTGATTTTGCTTTCTGTGTACTTTTTTTTTTTTTTGGATGATTAATAACTTTTACCACAGGTTATGAGAAAATGACATACATTTTTAGTTTTATAGATAATGTATATGTACAATGTTTTACTGTATTTTAACAAATGGAAATGAGAGGGGTGGGAGAAAAGCTTACAAATAATAATGCAGTGGCATAAATGCAATATTAAAATTCAGTGAGGGAGTAAGTAACTACAAGACAAAATAATGAAGCAGAAAAGATATAAATTGCAATATGTAACCAAGTTCTATAATCAACAGAATAGGTTCTGTGGTATGTCTTGGCTTCTTTTAGACTATTTTCTTTTTTATTTACAAGTTAGATAGTAATTTGAATTTTTGACCTGTAATACATTCTGAAAGTATGAGTTCTTGTGTCAAACAAAGCTGTTGCTTTGGTGTGTATTAAATAGTATTGTCTTTAACCTTTAGGATTAATCTTTTCTTTAATCATTAGGATTATTAAATGTTGCTGGTTAATGATGTATCCCCTAAAGTTCTTTGTATCAAGAGTCATATTAGTGCAATTAAATTGCTTTCTTTTGCAAAACTGTCAGTATAGACCTGACTTAAACATCATTTGAGGATTGATGTATTGAAAGGAAGCTAACTTTAGTTCAGGTTGGATTTTACATCCAGCTGTAAGAGAATGACAAAAACAAAACATAACTGCGGGGTTTACAGTTGTTTAACACTTTACTTTCAAACACCACCCCCCCACCCCCCGCAAATAAAAAACCAAGCAAGTTGTGTGTTTTGGAAAGTAGAAGCTAGATTTGCCTTAACAAAGACAGATCTTGAACTGTATTCCATTTTGTAAAGATCAGAAATGGCTGATTCATCTAAAATAAAGATGAATGTGAGACAGTATGTAACTAACTTTTTTTTGAAAACCATTTCTCCTAAATATGTGAAAACAAGGAGTGTGTGTCACAGACAAAACTGCTATCAGTTTCTGTCTTTTACAGTGTTAGTGTTAGGGGATGCACTGAAAGGCTGTTCAGTCCTTAGTTAATGGAGTTGGATAATGGAGTGCTCTCCTACCCAATATTCTGTTAATCTGTGGAAAATATACTGGGATATGTTACAGGGTATATTAAGACAGATGTTTTTAATATGTTGTGGTAGCTGTCTTGCACATGAATATAAACTTAGTATTAAGTTTTATTACGATACACCTGTGATCTTAAGACATTGTTCCAGGTAATACAAGGTTCTTTTGTATTTTTAAAGAATAATTTAAGCTTACAAGAGTGTATACTTTAAAGAAGTTTTAATTACATTTGTTTAGTTGGAGGTTTTCTCTGTGGTGTTTAGCTGCTGAGGACTGTCCTCAGCAACTGATGCAGAAGGAAAATGAGACCTCACAGAAGTTGAAGACATTTTGTTCACAGAACTGAAAGAGAAGAAAGATGTAGAGCATAGAGGTTTTTCGCAAATACATTCCTATACTTTTGTTGTTAGCTTTAAAAGAAATTCCCCTATTCTAATAAAATTGATACTTCATTTGCAATCTTACTGAAATGACAGAAGTACTTAAGAAATACACTGAACTAGTAATATTTTTTTTCTGTAATTATAGTTTTTGCAACCATTAGGGATGTTTTTACAATTTGTAGCATTAACTGGAATATGTGTATGTGATTGTATTTCATGCAGTGTGTATTCCTGATTTTACCAAAATGATACTTGTTTTATGTTTAGTTTTTTTTAGTGTTGTAACTTAATGAGTCATTTCCCTCAGCTTTGTTCATGATTCGAGTCAGAAAGCAGTAAATTGCCTTTGTCTCCTCTAGCTGTATGTTTTTTCAAAGATTGAGTCCTGGTGATAGCTATTAAACCTAATGAAAATTCTTTTCATTAGGCTTCCTATTTAAAAACAGGACTCTTTAGTTTACTGTATGCTATATAGCTGTATATAGCTATATAGCTGCATTTACATTAGTTGTTATCTAGTATAATGTATTTGTGTAGTTTTCTGCAAAGTAAGAGAGGTTACATTTTTGCAGACTCTTGGGTGAGCGCTATCACTTGTTTCATAGAGTTTTGAGTAGTTTAGGCTGGAAAACATTGCTGGAATCATCTAGTGTATGCCCAGCTCAGAGTAGGGATCAGCTCTGAATTTAGACTTCAGTACTCAGGAACACATGGAAATCTTGGATTTTGAAAGATCAGTATTTTAAATTGAAAATTACTTACTGCTGTTGTATATAAACTGTGTTGGGGGTATTGTAACTTTTGGATCTTACATAGAGATCTTAATTGAGAAACAAACCGAAGAGGGAAAGGTTACAAGTAGGGTGGATGGAAGAGAAGCCTTTTTTTTACTTTAACTTGTTACTGGCAGCTTAACTTCCAGTGAACTTGTCATTGGAGTGAAATAGTAGACTATTCTGAGGAAAAGACAAATAATGCACAATCGTAAGTGTCCCCCAAATTCTATTTTTGATTGGCAGCTAGCTACTTTAATAACTTGTATGATTTATGTAATTAAAATAGAGGTGTCTTTCAGTAAGTCATAATTTATGTAAGGTTTAAGGGCCTTATGCCTCCTGAAGTGGTCTTTGGAAATAATTTTTCTAGAAGGTACTTAATGAAATAAACCAGACTAGAAGGGAGTAATGAATTCAAGTAAGAGGTACAAATATGTCCTACCTGTTTTGACAAATATAAAATCTGCTAAAGATTCTGTTTTCACATTAATGAAAACAAATAGGAATCAACAGCACTGTTAATTTTGTTTTGCTCTATACACACAATCTAGATAAAGTGCTAATTAAACTGTTAATTTTAATGTTCAAGTTTATGGGGCAAGTGTTCTTTTCTTGCTAAGGCATTTTTTGGATGCCATGTCTCAGCATTATTGTGGTTACTGTTCCTTAGCTGAAAGGTGAGTAAATAGTTGCATGTTAATTGGAAAGTGCATCTTCTGGCCACAAACCCTTGGAAACTCTATGGTCTGTCATCTTAAGATTTCTGTTGTTATCTTGCTTTTTGCTTTTCTAAAATTTTCCATGCCATATTTAGCTCATGCCATAGTTTTTTGACAGCTTTGTTTCCATGAATATTGCATCACTTGGAGACAAGATTAATTTTCTCTCGGTTGCTGCAATTGCAAGGCCTATTTTTAAGGAAAAAAGTAGCACTAGTTTGTCAGTTAAAAAAAAAATCAGGTTTATGACTATTTCTATTTTTACTTGCAGTGGGAGGAGGAATTTGCATCTGATACATTGTCCTGTATCAATTCTTAGGTGCTTTTCAAAACATATAGTTACATGGTTTTGTTAAACAAATATAAAAATAGTGTAATATATTTAACAAACTCAGAAGAATCATCTTGGCTGTTCTCTGTATATTTAGACTGCTCTATCAATGGTGATTGAGGTTTAAGAACCTTGCGCATGATACACCTCAAATGCTTTGGAAATCTGGTTTGAAGTACTTGGCAAAAAGAGGAGAATACATACTGTATTAAATGTAAAACATTTATTTTGAAAACTGAGTGTATTCAGTGTTTTGGTGTAGGTCTGCTTTTTACATTTGAAGTTAAAATCAGTTGGAATTGTGAGAAATAAAATTTTTAATGCTTCTCTCTAAAGTAATTATCAAGTATAATTGCATAGTTGCCATCATAGCAGGTTTTTTTTAAAGGTTACTCAGATGAATTGGGCCTATTTGAAGGTTGTCTGCATTAATGAGTTTTGAAGTATTTTACAAGAATCTTGGCAACAAATAATTAAAAGGTTTGAGTTGTGTAAACAGTGCTTTTACAATAGGACATTTTTTGTTTGCTTGGCTTTGTTTTTTTTGGTTATGTTTTTTTCTGATTTTCACGAAATTTAACTTATGCTTTCCTACACGTTCTTTGTCTTGTGGCTTTCTTTTCCCCCTATAATAGCATATCATCCATTTTTCTTGTTCTCTTCCAGTTTAAGTTGTTTTCCCAGGTACAGGTGACTTCAGAGATTCTTAATCACCCCACATATTTCTCTGTTAAGAGTTTAGCCCTGTGCTCATGCTGCTCAGTTTTAACTCCCTGTTACGGGTAGTTACGGGTGGCTTTGGGCAAGGGGATGAAGCAGGCTGCTACTCAACAGAAGAATGGGCAGTCATATAGTGAGGAAAAGAAGCTCTGAGAAGGTAACACCATCATTGTTAAGCTCTGCAAAAGGCCTGAGTATCTGAAAATGAACCTCTCAGGTGGGCTGGAATTACCAACCAGCACGGGTTCAGCTATTGTCAAACTGCCTGTTGGTATTCCTTTCTGTTATATTTTGGGCAAAACACATGGACTAGTTGACCTAACTTACCTGTAGTAACATGCTTGTGCTCACATAGTAAAGAGATGTCTTCAGACATGATTTGTGTGACAGGACTGAATTTTTCTTACCACCTGAACTGCTCCAGATACAAGTTTTGAGTATGTCAAATATCTAATAACATTAATTGTATGTACTGCTGGTTAACATTTGAAACTGAGTGTTTTCTCTGACAGGAAGTATAAATTTGCTAGTCCTGTGTTAAAAGTCCAGAAGAATTTTCCTGTGCTGAGAAGTCAAGGGAACATGATATGTTTTGAACATACAACAGTAGGAATAATTGTAAGCAGCAGCAGCAGCATCTTAATCTTGCAGGCATGCTGATAAAGCAATAGACAGCAGAGACCTTAAGGCACATTTATGGATCTTGATTCTATAGCTGAAATGTTTTTTTACAGTGTAGTAATTTAACACTGAAGTTAAAGCTAAAAAAAAAAAAAGGCAAATAATTAATTAATGTTTTTTCTTACACGTGTTAAACTAGACTTAAAAAAAGTAGGTTCTTCCTGTCTTTTGCTGTACTTCAGTTACCTGAAGACTGGTAGCATTTCAAGACGGAAAAAAAAAGGTTGATTGCTAGGAGGGAGACTAGTGTGTTTTTTCAAGGAAGTGTGCATTGTAGCTTGCATGTGCTTCTGTCCTTTACAAAGAAAACAGGTTCTAGTAACTAGTGCAGCTTTACAGCTGTGTACTTAACATCCTTTTCTAGCCATGCTTTTCTGTACTTGGCCTTGCTCTGTGACACTTGTCACATTAAAAAAACCCCAAATATCAACCAACTTGAAGTTGAACCTGAGATGAGTCAAGTAAGTTATGTGCCTAATGTAAAGGATGGCACTTTTCTTTGTAGCCAAAAAGTTTCTTACAGCTGTTCATGGTATGTCTGGTTTTCACACAGGCATGTAGGTGTGCATGTGTGTGCACACAATTTGACTAGTCTAACCTGATAGCCACGGTGGTTCTCTATACTTTTGGGCTAGGGATTGACATTAGGGATAATATACCACTTTCCCTTCTGCTTCCTTATGTCAAGACTGAGGTGTACAAGCAGACTAATATCAACAAGGTTGTATGCTGATTTTGTGACGAACTCATGTCAGTTTATGGGTATGATAATGGGGCTGCTGATTTTACTTAAAATGCCAATTGATGTTACTATGAAAGGTCTGTCAAAGGTCTGTCAAAGTAGTTGCATGTTCTCTAATAAATTTTTAGCGTGGGTTGTAGGGTCGGAAGAAGAGATTCATCATAGTGTTCCATCAATGGCCTTTTTTAGCTGGACCTTAAAACCTGCCTGTGTCTTTTAGTTACCAGGCCTTATTTAACTCTCCACATTAAGCCATATTCTTTTGAAAATAGTGTGTACTCTTTTTATGTTAAGTACTTTTTCTAGGTTAATATGAGTTACTACAAACAAAGTCGTTGACCTGATAGCCCATTATCATATATCTCGTGACAATTTCCTATAGCAGGATATTTTTATAAAACTATTGGTTCTGTTCTGTCAGATAGTGGTGTCTGCTACTTCAAGTGGCTGAAGATAGAAGACTCATGTTTGGCATCCCAAATGTGATTGACCAAAACTGACTTTTGTGAACCTGTAAAAATGCTATGAATGTATTTTGATTTGATTAATATTTCCATGGAAAAGTTGCTTATAGACTGATTTAGTTGCCTAGCATGTGGATTTGTTTTCAAAGTGCATCTGAACTTAGGCTCTTAAATCATAAGTGGAATGGTTTTTCAGAATTAAGTACATTTTTTTGCATTTTCTTATTCTCAGCACATGGTGTGTTTGCTCAAGGGCAGAATACTTGTTAACATTCCTGTAGAAAAGTAGGGAGAATTTTCTTTAAAATAAATTTCATTAGGTTTTGTTTTGAACTGGGAGTTTGTTTCTATTTAATCTTTTTGGTGTAAACAGTAATCCTAAAGTCCCTTGGAATTGTCTCTGATAGAGTGCTTCGTTTTCCCCCAAGTGATGATTTTTTTGCCACTCTAGGTACTATCCTTTTGAGTATTGTTTCACAGCTGGCTGTGGTTCATGTTTGGTAATGTCAGAACTCTTCTGCCGTGGTGACTGAGCATCGATTGAATCTGGATCAATTTGTTGTGTTATTTGTCTGTTCAGTACAAATTCATGATACTACAGTTTTATGCTGGTTTTGAAAGGATGGTCAGTATCTGATCTAACATCAGTAGCAAAGTACAATTCATTAAAAAATATACCACCACCAACTTAAGTCAAAACTATTTGAACAAAGATGAATTGGTAGGTTAAGTTTATATACCATAATATAATACATCAGAGCTTGATTTTCAATCAACACAAGTATTTTTGAATATTGAAACCAGATTGAGTATTATTGAACCATGGCCTTTAGGCGAGTATTGTAAAGAGACCTGTTTGTTTACAGGTAGAATAGAAACATACTTACTAATCATAAACACTGTGTGAAGATGGATTCATTTGCAGTTGATCACGTAACTGTTTGGGGAGCTTTAGACTACTGCATCTCATAAATGGAACTTGGGATATTTAATCTTTAATATGCAAAAATGTACATCATTGTTATATTGAACTTACTAATCTATTTGATGTTGTAAAAACCAGGGGTATAGTTAACTTCATTCAATGTACTATTTTTAATCAATGGAAACTTTTTAAACTTTAACATTTTTGTTTTCACGGAGTAAACAGGAATGTTTTAAGTTCTGAGAATGATAGGTTGACCATGAAAACTATGTTTACTTTCAGAGAGAACAGGAAATGAGAATGGGTGATATGGGTCCTCGTGGAGCAATAAACATGGGAGGTAGGGATCTGAAGGAAAAAGGCTTCTGTAATGTAAATTTTTTTTCTTTGGGACTGTACATGTTACTCAAGCACTATTAATTAGTAACAACTACTGGTAAAAAAGGAGTAAGCAATATTAGGAAATAAAAAAACCCCAACATATATCTTGCTTTCAAACAGCTTTTCTCCCCTACCCTTGATGTATCTTTATATTACTGCTTTGACTATACCTGGCAAAATAATGATGTGCAAGTTAAGAGAAACAAAAATCAGGGAAATGTGATGCTCTGGGAGTTATCTGATATAAAAGCTGAATTTTATGTTCAAAAGATATTTGGCATTATTTTGGAGGGACTACCTATTCAGAGAAACTGTGACTGTAATTGCATGCAGTGAAATGATGTAGAAGTTAAAATTGGCTAGTTCTTCTTGACATACCTGGTGAGATAAATTAATAATGTTCTTGGTGTTCTACCAATTTTTTCCAGGTCTGTATTTGCATATATTCTCAGCTCTTGCAACTTAAAATACTGTCAGTGCTAAAAAGTATTACTCTGTAATCTAGAAAAGTATAATAATTAGTGCTTGCTCCACATATGCATACTGAAACAGTTTGGAATCCTACTTAGCCAGAATATCTGCTTTTAAACAAGACTGAAACGAAATATTTCTTCAAAAACGCCAAGTGTAACTAAACTGTGTGAACTGTTAATCTATTGGAAGCTTTCTAATGGTAATTTAAAACAAATTAAGATGAAAATTAAAAGAAAAGTAATAAAACTATTTTTCCATATATTTTGAACTTGAAAGTGCATACAAAATAAACATTTTACTTGACCTTTTGAGTAATGTGAATTTATAGAGTTACGAATCTGCTTGGTTCAGATTTTAAAATACATTATTCACCATTTCCTTGCATTTATTGAGACACATTTATAGCTGACAAATAGAAATAGTCTTGTGCTTTCAGGGCCTATGAAAATGACTTAAAAATTATTCTGAAGAAAGACATTGTGAAGTTATCTACAAATACTAAACTGAAGCGTAAATTGAGGCTTAATTTTTTTATTTTATAATTGTACTTTTGCATATTATTGTAGCATAGTTGAAAATTTCATTTAATTGGAAGACTTTGCAAATATTGATACTGTGCCAGTTGTCCAGATCCACAAGATACTCTTTTTACATGCAGATTTTAAATGTGTATTTACTGTAATTTGTAACAGTGATGTTCATGGTCTTGCTTTCTAAGCTTTGTGTTACAGCTTGATTTTAAACTTAATACTTTTAGAAATAAATTGTATCATTTCAGAAGAAGTTATAGTAACACTGAGCACATATTTTAGAATATCCACAGCAAATAGATAAGTGTAGCATTTATTTCTGCAGAGGCTGGATTTTATGTTCGCTCATTATAGAGACTTTTTTTTTCCAGCTTACTAACTCCGTCAGTACAACCAGAATAATTGACCCCAAAACCTTACAGTAGACCTTTAAATAGTAGATCTTTAGTTGTTGACAGTAGCATCCTTTCTCAACATTTCTGTTGGAATTGTAGCTTTATTTTTAACTGGCCTTTACCATGCCATTTGTGACTTTTCATAATGTGGGACAGTAGGGAGCTGGAGTATCTTCAGTAACAGAAATACATGCATGATAATGTTATTACAAAGCAGAATACCTCTGTGACAGATTTAATAAGTGTTGGGCTGACTTGTGTAAAACTGCTCATTTTTACAGCTTTTTGTGACAAACAAATTCTGACAGAATATTTATGCTTCATCAGGGCACTTAACTGGATCTGTAGTGCTAAGTACAGATTATAAACATATATGGCAAAAAAGGGGCTTCTTTTTATGAAAATTCTTTGCATTGATGAACATTATTGACTGGCTTGTTGGTGCATTTCAGACATTTAGAGTGGACTTTTCAGTTTGCAGAAAAAGACTTTTTTTTAGTGTATGCATTGTGGCATGAACACTAATGACTGCCTTCCATCTGTTGCTGAGCAAAGTCCTGTAAATAAACTCCTAACATCAGTGTCCCACCAAAAAGAAAGAATATTCAAGTGATTTTAAATTCAATACTTTTAGAAATAAATTGTATCATTAGCTCTTAGGGTCTGCTTTGGAGATAGGAGGATTTTGGAGGATCTCTGAGTTATAGCCAATACATTGTAAAGTCCTCTTTCTGAAACTGTGCAGGGCCCCACTGTCTCCTTGCATTATACTCTGTAGTTTTCCTCCTTTCAAACATGACTCTGCCTGAAACAGGATCAGTATTGTAGAGGTTTGATAGTATAGGTTGCTATATGGCACCCTGGGTGCATTTGTCTGGTATGGAGCATGGGAACTTTGTCACAGTTGACAGATAAGTGACAGTACCTGTGGATAGGTAGCTGGCTCAGTTTAATTAGGCTGATAAGTAAGCAAATAGCAAGTAATTTAGTATTTAGTTAATGGCACTACTGCCTGCACTAAGTGCAACCGCCATCATGATAGTCCTGCAGAGTACTGCTAGCCTCTGAAAATAAAGGCTTCTCCTTATATTGGCAGTTCAGACTTCTTTTCCTTCTATACTAATGAAATGGGTGACAGTAAAAAAACATTTTAGAGCATATGCTACTGTAATTTTCTTGAATTGTAGCACAGTCTTCTACCTGCTACATGAACTGATCGTGTGTATGGGTAGGTAAGAAGCATTCAACCTGAGTATACCTTTGCTTTGACTTAGTGTTTTAGGGAGAGGCCTTGGAGTTAGTAATTACTGCTTTTCAAAATTACGGAATGTCTATCACTTCTAGTAAACTTGTTTAGCACTTCTCATGTGCTACTGTGTAGCCTGGATTGTTTTCGTTAAGGAGTTTGTGGTTAGCATAATGTGTATGATCAAACCCAGGTCTTCAATTTTAGCAGCAATATCTTGAATGCCATGGTTTCACTGGCTGCTGTGACATGGTATTCTAAAGGCAGGTAATACAGATGTAATTTTGCATAACTGCAGATAGTCACAGTACTGTGTCTGTGTGAAGTGGCTTCCTTTCAATGATGTATATCTATGTATTTGTTACTTTTAAAAGTGCAGTTGTGATGAGAAGTGTAGCAGTTTATTTTAAAAATAAAAATAACAACCTTATTAGTCTAGCAACAATCAGTCTAGTAAGTCAGATTTCTTTATATTAATCAAGTGTGTACTTAAAGTGTACACTAAATTCCAAAGGTATGCTTTCTTCCATTACCAAATTTTGGATGCATACTTTGGGCTGAAAAGAATGGATTATTGTGGGGGGCAGGGAGAATGCATTACTACCAGTGTTGAAGCTGATGATATTTCATAATAGCAAGATGTGAGATAGATAATCAGACCTTTTTCTTTCTTATGGCAACATGACAAAATACTTTTGAAGGCATTTTTGCTTATGTGTTCAGTATGTTAGTGAGTACTGGCAGCGTGATGCTTCTTAGTGTAATATTACAGCTAAATTATCTCCTCAGAATATGTTTTCAAGATTTTCTTCTTCTACCTCTCTGATTCAGAACTTTGGAGGAGATTGTTCTGTCATTTCAAGTCCTAATGAAGTGACTTAGTTTTCTGGTACTTATACCATAACAAATTACAGCTAAATGCAAGATTTTATTTATGCTGTATTACAAATAATTTATTGTGAAGTTGAGTACCATCTCTGACACTGTTTTTAGACATTAGACTAATCTACTGTACACTATATACAGTTAACATACTACTGGTAGAAGAGTTCTTCTTGCAAATGTACATTTTATCTTTTAATATCCGTAAAGAGCCAAGCGCTGCCAATATCTGTAAAATCACTTGAGATTTTGCTAATTTGTGGTATGCGTACTGCATATAGATACAATATGAATGATTTAGTTCCTGCACAGAAACTGTACAGCTGTATTTAGCTGTAAAGGTTGGGATTTTCAAATACATGAGGCAAATTATGTAATGCAGAATAATAGAGATTATTGAAAATCTGTTTAAAAGCAGATGATTGAGATAAATGTACAGTCTCAAAGAATATATATATTTTTTTCAAGTATTTGAAGTCTTGTACATTTGGCTTTTTAAATATTGTAAATTGTTTGTTTGTTCTTGTAAAATTAAGATAGGACAGCTCTAAGTATAGATTGTTTTGCATAGATGCGTTTAGCCCAGCACCTGCTGGTAACCAAGGCCCTCCTCCAATGATGGGTATGAATATGAACAACAGAGGAACTTTACCTGGCCCTGCAATGGGTCCTGGTCCTTCCATGGGGCCAGAAGGAGCTGCAAATATGGGAACACCAATGATGCCAGATAATGGAACAGTGGTAATGTATCACAAATTTCATTACTTTGAATAGCTGTTATGTCTCATGGCCCATTTTTGTTACCAAAGGTATTTTCACGCTGAGTAAGAATGTGTTACATGTTTTAGATCTGTTAAAAAGAATTGATAAAACCTATTCATGCAAATAATTTACAACCTGAAAGGGAAATGATTTTTTGATACTACTGTGAAAATACTATTTCCTGAAGGAATCTGTAAATTTAGAGTTTTGCTGTTCTTTTCTTTAGTAAAACAAAATTTGTGAATTAGTTTGTTGGGGTTTTTGGTGAACAGTTAAATGGTGGAAGATACAAAGTGTGAAGATATCTTTGTGTAAACTATTTAATTTTTTAGAGCAACTTTAGTGTTCTTTGTATTTATTTTCTAACACTGTTAAACGCATGAGATTGACAGTAATTATGCCACTTAGAAAATCAGTAGCCAACAACTATTGACAACTGCTGCATCAATACAGGAAAAGTAATATTGTCCAGTTGCCACAGGTAATAGGGAATGTCTTGTATATGTCTGAAATTTTTAATCAAGAGCAGATAGGCCATTGGGATGCAGTTAAAGCACTAGCTAGTCTTGCTTTGTTCTCATAGCCAGTCACTTTTCCTAACTGTAATGTCTTATGTAGAGAAACAACTATATAATGTTAAATCTGACTTCTACATATTTTTTCAGTACTGTCCTGTTACTAGATATTTGGATTAGTGGTGGTGTGACATAAAGGAATACATAGCATTAATAGTTATCCTGTTACAGTTTTATTGGAACACAGAAGCATTTTGTAGCTGTGTTTTTTTATATATACCTTTTCAATAGTATCTGTCTGCGATTGAGCAACCTGTATAATGAAGTTAGAACAAAATCCTTTGTTCCATAGAGGAAGATGAGATTTTGATTTTGCACAAAATACATTATGAGTCTGGTCTTTACCAAATAAAAAGGAGAGAATCTTACTTCACATCTTAAGAGCTAGCTCATTTTATCAGTTGTGTCATTTATTACAAAGTGGGGAGGGTGCTATTCACAAAATACTGAATTTGGAAATACTTTTGCTAGATACCACTGTGTTACTGGTCACCTTGAGAACATTCTCTTGTGATTATATAGACACTTAAAAAGAGGTGAATGGAAAAGAACATGGTGTCATAAATCACAGTACCTAACTTAAAACTGTTGTTTTTCTACAAAAAGTCATTCCAGGTATGGAAATGTAGGACGTATACTGACAGTTCAAAATGCATGTTTTGAAAAAATATTTTTCCTTTCATTTTCTTATGCATGCTTCTGAAGGACAAATTAGATTTTAGCTTTTCCTTCATTTTGGACTTTGAAGGTTTTTAACTTGGGGGTCAGGCCCCTGCAGAAAGGCATAGCCTTATTGTGTTATTGCTGTTGTTAGAAAGATGCTTAAAATATCCTTTGAGGGCTGTCTACTAAAATACTGTAACAGCTGTTTTCCACTGAGGGAAATGAAGAATATGCTTTGTAGACCAGAAATACAAATTTAATGTTTTTAATTGGATGTTTGTCTGAGGTCTTGAAAGGAAAGTTGTAGGAATCTTCCTTTTGTTTCAGTGCAGTCTTTTGAAACATGGGTTGTCTTTGAACATAACATTTTAAAAGTAGCTTCCCCCACGTAGGTTAATGTAGGTAGTTAATTACAGCAGGTTTCTTGTTAGCTGGAAAGAGGGGTCCTTATTGGAAAGAGGACATGACTTTTTGTCCAAAAGTCAAATGGTAAAAGGGATCGGTAGTATGTGATAAGTTACTTGTTGAAATTCGTATCCATTGCTAGCAAGCTGGCATGCGTTAAGATAATTTTTAAACAGATTTTACCCAGTGCTACATCTTTAAAAATACTTTGGCTCAGCAGTACATCTTTATGCAGCTCTTGAAGTAACCTTTCTCTTACACAGCGTTAAACTTGAAACAATGCATATATATACAACCATGATCTAGGTTACATGTATCTTTATCTATATAGATAAAATGCTGGGGTTTTAGTTATATATACATATATATATACACGAATTAGCAGACTCCAGAACTGCTGAGCACTACTACTGTTACTGGAGTTAGGCTTTCAGAAGAATTCTTTTCTAATTCAGGCATATAAATAAAGTGCTAGTCTTGAATGTCCTTGTTGAACTCTGGATACCTGGGGAGTTAATGTAGATCTTTGTACAGAAGGAATTTCTTCTGAAAGCGTAACTGTTCTTAACTGCTGAATGATGAGTTATTTCCACATCTGATTGTACCATGTAGCTATGTTTTTAGTGGTTTATGTTGAGTTTAAATTTCACCTTATGGGGTTCTATATTTAAACACTTTCATAAATGAACTGTAAGTGCTCAGATGCATGTTTTCTGTGTTAGGTCTTAATTTCTAAGCAAATAAATCTGTGTAAGGATATATACCTTTATTAATATTAGGCATAGAGTTAAGGAAAGTAAATATGGAATATTAACTGGATTTTTCTCTCACACTGATATTTCAGAATGAGCCTTAGATATATAGGGAGATTTTTAGAAGCTAGGAATAGTCCAGTTATGCATTTTGTCACTAATGTAGTTTTGTTTGGACAGAATTTGAAAAGCTTAACTAAAGATTTCTAAAGTGCCATGCAAAAGGCTAGCTCCAGGTAGCATGGACTTGAAATATCCATAGATATGTGGGTGTAGAAGTCTTCAGGGTATTAAAAAAATAAATATGCAGTGTCTAGAAATACAAAAGCTGATTTCTTCCCCTCCCTAGTTTGACAATGTTCTGTGTCTAATTTATTTAAGGGAGAAGCTTTTTAGTTGGTATATAAGGCATAGGAGGGCTCAGATATAAAACTGTTTCCTGTCTCCCCTGTTACATAGAGAACATGTATTGCTTCAGATGGGCTTGTAAGGATGAAGCACCAGAGTTGGTCTTAAGTAATGTTTTTAATTTTTAATTTATTTTACAAAGTTGGAGCATAACATTAGCACTCTTTAATTTCCAGCTCTTTTTCCATTATAACTAATTGAATTGCTCCTTTCTTCCTTCTATGTGTGATCCTGATTCTGCTGGACTATCTGCTGAACTCCATGACAACATCACTTGTGGTTTTTATTGTAACTCACATTTGGCGTGTTCCAAATGGACTTGTTTTAGCATAATGAGAGATTCCCTCAAGGAGGTCCTTCCCAGATGGGTTCACCTTTGGTTAGTAGAACGGGCTCTGAAACTCCTCAGCCGCCAATGAGTGGTGTAGGTGCCGTGAGTGGTGGACCTGGTGGCTTTGGTAGAGGAAACCCAGGGGGCAACTTTGAAGGACCTAACAAGCGTCGCAGATACTAAATCTTAATTCATTCCTTACTGTTTTAGAAATTCCAGTAAAATTATACAGTGATATGCCTTTATAATTTTAGCTGTTATCTGGAAACAGTTCTATTGTTATTGTAGTCTTTAAAACAGTTTCTTTTGTAAAACTTTTTTTGTATTCCGTCATAGGCTTTGTAGTATAGAGCAGAAATTATGCGGATCATTATGTAAGGCAATGTGTTTGTGACTCTAGCAAAATGCAATGTGTGACCATGCTGTAAAACGTGCGGTTATCTGATTACAATAAAACAAAAATCACTGGAAAGGATTTTGGGAATGTTATTACTAATACTGAGTAAGAATAGTTTTATGCTTAATTATAAGTGGCATCATTTTCATTTTTACATAGTTTCTACTATGTGTCAAGAAAGTTCCATTCTTAATAGTGAATGTTTAGCTAAACTGCATGGTGCAGTACATACTATGAAAAGCTTATAACACATGCTTTTGTTTTGACTTTCAGACAGCATAAAATTTTATACAAAGTGTTCTCAAAGATACTGTGTCCTTGCATCTCTCACCATTGCAAACTTAGTCACAGTAGGCTTATCAACAGAGGTTATCCGTTAGACAAATGATTAGAAAATTTAACTTGGGAAGGAAAAAAAAACAACTTTGGAAAGCAATCTTTATGTATGCTTTATTCATAACAGTATGAGTGAATTTACCTAAGCCATATTTATAGAGGAGAAAATTTGTTGTGACATCTCTGTGTTCTGCTGATGGTTAAAGTATCTTGCCATTGCAAGGAAGGAGACGTTTCTGCACGCTGGTTGAAAGCCTTCTGCTGTGTTTGCACATCATTATTGAGAAGTATACATTTTCCCCAGTGGTTGGTTTGAATAAAAACATGTCTGTTATCAATGAGTAACTGTTCAATTAGGAAGCAAATACATGTTTTCCAGTGAAAATAAGTGTTCTCTTGTAGTTGAGTAATATGCATTTAGAAGGATTGCACATGAATATTCTTCCGAAAGGTTTTACAGAATGATGAATTTGGAAAATGCCCATTTACAGCACAATTCAGGGTAGATTTGCTGATTGAGTGTTAAGATAAAATTGATAGTAAAGCTGTTAGGAAGCTTACTATGATTCTGCTTTTGTCAGTCTTGGAAGATGATGGAAAAGACTTATTGGTTCTATTCCTGTAATGGCAAATAAGTAGGGATATTGGTTCATTACTATTACTTTTTTTCCTGCAAAATAGTTGTAAAGTGCTAGTGTTCTTTTTTATCAGTTCACTCACATTTTCAGAGGTAGAAATTACTAAATTGTATCTGCATGAATAGTGATACTAAATTGGTTAAAAACTGGTTTGAGATAATCTGGTGCCCTAATAACATCAAAATGGTATATACATAGCTCAGCATGGGATGCAAGCAGGAGAGATGGCGTGTGTGTGTTACTTGTTAATGTAGCAGTGATAGTCTTGGATTGAATTTTGAGCAAGTGGGTAACGAGAAAATTGCAGTATTGCTGGCATTTTGGAAATTCGCTGTTATTTAAATTGCCAGTATTACGTGGCTTAAGATACTATTTTCATACAATTCAGGAGTTACCTTATGTCTAGGTCCTCACTTGTGACATCTGTAACTGCTAAGCATTTCCCTTTAGATTGTCTTTAATGTTTCCATTATTTGCTTGACTTGATACATGCCACAGTTTATGGTTTGTAATAGCATCCTGAGTTACATTTAGAGTCTGAAATACTCTTTCCCCATGGCATATGTATCACATTATAGCACTCCTTCTTAAAATAAACCTCAGCCAAACTGTAAAATGGTTTTACTTGACACACTGGTTTTAAAGCTCAAGATTTCAGAAAATTGCTGTTTTTTCACTGCTATGAACTAGTGTTTGCATATAGCAACTACTTAAGCTCTCTGATCTAGTGTCCTTCATTCAGTTGAAAATGCAGTTTACATTGATGTCTAGTAAGGTGTTTAAATACAAAATTACCTTTTTTCTCATCTTTTCTGCCCTTGCGCATGATATTTTTAGGGGATTGAGAAAGTAGTGGTGTGAACTTGTAGTTCTTAGCTGTAAGGCTGTACAGAGAACATGTTTTAAATACAGATTAAACTGGATTCAAAAGACTGTGTCATTCAGGCCTTTTAGCTAGCTCCTGTATATTTGTTTAGCTATATATACCCTCCTTCTTGTAGTATCTGAGTATGTTTCAGAAGTGCATTCAGTATACTAAATCTGGAAAAGTGGTTTGTTCTTTCCATGCTAGCTTCATGCTACTTTAAGTGCATGTTTGTTGCACTGTGGTTTTGGTAGCAAGTGGAGGTATGTATTTGTGGAGGTATATATTTGAAGGTTATTGTAGATTTTATTTAACATTAATGATTGTCATTCCACAGTTGTGACCTGCCATTCCTGTAAACCTCTGATTTGGATGGCTCTGCTGCATGGTAGCAGTGGATTTGTCAGCTGTCCTTACTGTAGAAAATAGTTTAATCTATTTTTAAAATGTCCATGAACCAAGTTCTAATAAATAAATACTGAAATGTTGACTTTGGGCACATTGTAAAGATTTCATGAAGAATGCCTTTTGTAGCTGATAACACACTGTTAAATTCAGCTCTTAATAAAGGCTTTGTTTGGGCTACCTGGCTCAACTCTAAGGGCAGTGCTTCTTTTGCCAAATGTGGTAGTAACTGATTCTTGCTGTACACTAAACACCTAATTCTGTTAAAAAAGGAGTGGTCCCAGATTGTTTCCTAAAAATGTGTAGATGTGGCCAACCAGTATTTTTGCTTGAAGCTTCTGCTTTTCCACTTAAGTGATTAATTTTTCTGGTTCCTCATCTGGTTGATCAGTTTATCATTTTTTCTGTGTACACATGTACTCAAGGTTTTAACTACATTTGCACTGTTTGACTGGAAAGCACGGTACAGCCCTGACTCTGCTATATGCGAAATAGGGTTGGAATGTATATGAAACTGTCAAATACAGTGGACTTACTTTTGTAATGTACTTACTGAGCTTTTACATTATTCCTGAAATTTCATATTCCTAAACTGCCTAATTTTCCTGTGAGATACAGTTTTAGTACTTAAAGATAACAAGGCTTTACAATTCCATTTAAGTTACACCAATGTCGGCTTGTCTAACTACATTTGCATTTGTCACTTCAGTCATTTGAAGGGGAGCTATTGGGCACTTAAGAAATAAAAAATTCATTTTGGTTGTTCTGACCAGTGTACTTATTAGATAAAGCACATTGATGTCTTGGGAAACTTGGTCGCAATTCAGATATACTTTAATGTATTTATTTCCCAAGAAAACCATGAATTACTATGGATTACCTAGAAAGAAAATTCATGACCTGCAGTTCTTTTATTTATTATGCACATATTTTTTATCCTATTGTACATAAAGATATGATACAATGGAGATTTTACTAGAACAAAAGGTTGAAATGGATGGTAAGAAGACAATATGAACAAAATACTGCATTAATCCAGTAGAATTTTATAGTATGCATTCTTTGAGGACCATTCTGATTTTAAAGTATGCTGCCACATTTTAAAACACTGTACTGAACTTATTTCCCTATTTTCCACACTTCAGATGATCTGATTTCAGGTATAGAATAATCTGTAATTACAGATTCTTTGAAGGGTACTAAACACGAACACAGTGACATTTATGCACTACATGTTGCCAAACAGTTGCAATCTACATTGAGATAACTTGGCTCAAAAATGCTGAAATAACCAATCTAAAGGTAGATTCTCAAGTGAAAACCAAAACCCCTTAGGCTTTTTGAAAGGAGAAAATACGCTTGGAGGCGAGATGTTCAGCAGTTGAGTGCTGTGCTCTGATTGGCATGAAGTTCATTTTACTTAAGCATGTTGAAGAAAGAAACTTTTTACATACTTCTTAATTTATATATTTTTAATAACAAGTTGGATCATGATTTTTCCCTTTGTAAGTCAAACTAAATTGTAATCGAACTACTAAAATAGCATGGAAGGTAGGTTAGCAACTAGAGTCAATGTATGTTGAACCACAAATGTGAAGGGATTCTAAATTCCATACCCAAGAGCTGAAGTGTTGCATATCCATAGGTAGTTTTAGAATCTGCATCCAGCATCTTTTGTTAGCTTATGTTGGTGGCCAAGAATAGGGGACTTCAGAGGGGGCATACTTCCAGTACAATTTTATTGTCTTCTCAGGAGTTCTGAAATTATTAATATGGGCACTGTGCTGCCATTAAGATACAGAATCATCTTGGATTTTGGTGCTTTCCTTGGGCTGTTAGCTCACTCCTAGCATGAGGGAGTATCAGTCCAAACTTCCCTGATTCATGAGTAGGAAGGAGGGAGTGAGTGTGGTCTATGGGAAATGCAGTGGTTGAACATTATTACTTTAGATTATTGGCTAATCAGTGCTAGATTGGCGGCAAATGTTGAACTGTAGTAACCTGAAAGCATTTGCTTTCTTAGAAATTCACTTACTGGAATGTAAGAACTTAGTAACAATAGGAGGATTTACTAAAATCTTGGAATACATAGTGTCTGGTGTAATTTTTCCCACTGGATTGTTTTTATGTTACCTCTTACTACCTTTTCAGATGTACTGTAAAGTAGTCTTAGCAATCTCACCAGTTTACTGTGTTTTGTTAATAGTTTTGGATGTTTTCCCATAAAGTATTTTAAAAGTCATAGCTGTAGGCTTTTTAGGTGTGTTTTCACAGTAATCCATGAAATACTAAAGCTAGTTATAAAATTGTCTAAAACTTGACTTGTAGAAACTGAGCATTAAATTTTCATGAAAACAGTACTTTTAATGTTTTTAAGTGCATGGAAACAAACGCTCAATGTGTTAATTTTCAGTGGGATAGATTTAATAGGTCTTTTCCATCTTGAACTTCCTTAAGATACTATGAGAATTAATATAATTGAAATTTGGAGGTATTCTTATTAATGACCTCAGCCTGACTTTTAAAAGCAGTACGAGAGAAGTTTCTTCAGAAAAGAGTTTGCAACAGTGGCCCTTTTTCCCTAATTGAAGGTACTATTAAAAAAAACCAGTCAGAGATATGCATAACATACTTACAGGTAAAATCATTAAAACAGCCCTCTGCTCTAATGTAATGATTATTATGCACACAAATCACACTGAAAGAAAAAAAGAAACTTTGTAGATGTGGGTAAAAAAGTTAAGTGATTTGTATGTGGTTGAGTGGAGAACAAAATGCTCATAATAAGAGGTATGAGATTCAAAAGGAACTGGACTATGTTACTTCATACACATGTGAATAAGGTTTTTCTATTTGTTTTGGTAAATGGTTTGTCTAGAGCTTCCATTGTTCCTAGATTTACTAGTGTGCTTTTATATCTCAATTTATGTAGAGTAAAGCATAGCTGTATAATTTGATTGAATTTACATGCTAATTGTATGCGGGACATTAAGTGCTTGACTTGAAAGAATTGCAGTGAGAATAAAGATACGGTTCTTGACTTTAAGTAAAAACTGCGTAGATTCTTGAACAGGAATAAGTGTGGAGGATCCTGTATGTAAATTGAACAAAACAATGGAAGAGGGGGAATAAAGTAACGTAATAAAAGTGAGAGAAGTGTGGTTTAATTTTATATTTTCAGCAGATTCACAAAATAAGACTTGTTCTACATGAAAACCACAAACCAGCTAATTTTTAATGGAAAAGGTGGAAATACCAGTTACATTCATGTCTTGGATTTTTTGAACTAAATTTAGTTTTGTGTAGATGGCCAAGGAATAGCAGAAGAACTGAAATGAATTAATGTTCTAAAAATTTTTAATATTGTTGGGTTGTAGGGTGGGATCACTGCAGTTGGATATATCTCTTGTGTATTGTTTTTATGAAGTTGTTGTGTAGGACTTGATTTTGTGGCTGAATACAGCAACTGTATACAGCATACACACACCGTGTAAGTATGGAACAGCTGATGTTAAGGTGGTTAGCCTCTCATCAAACCAGTGAGAATCCAGTCTTATACCTGTGTGCATCATATACAGAGAAGCACCAAACAGAAGACCATGGTAAAGGAAAATGAAATAGTACATATTTATTAGTAGTGATGGGATGGGATTAAGGTATTTTCATTTATTTTTTGCCTTAATTCACTGTAATAATTTTTTTGTGTGACAGGGAAACTATTTTTATTATCAGTTAATATTTGAAAGAAAAAAATCCTTACCAAAACAGAACACCTCTCCCAAAGAAATCCCCAAACCCAAAATACCTCAGTGTACAACCCAACCCCAAGCAAAACATATTTTCCCGCTTTAAATAACCACATATACTTAAACAAGGTGGAAGAGAAAATAAGTCTAAAAAGATGTAAAAACCACAAGGGTTTAATGTAATTCTTTTTTCATCTCTTAGCTCTTGATGCTCTGGTCATTTTAGTGTGTTGCTTTACTAAAAAAAAGTTCCATTACTGTTCTTTATTTGCTATAAAAGAATTTATTCTGCAGTGCTGTTACTAAGTTTTAAATATTTTTATATAGTGTAAAATTGCACAAAAAACCACTGCATAAACCAGCTATTGCAGTACTACAGAATGCAGTCTTTGAACTGCCAGCTGAATTGATCTTTCAGGCTGCTTACAAATGTTTTAAAGGTTCGTGTGCTAACAGAAATTTGAATATTTGTGTGCATATTTAAAATAATCCAGTATATGCATTGCTGCAGATACGAGTGGCCCTTTACCCTCCTTGTTGCTTCCTCCTTCTTCCTCTGTGTGCCCCCTGCGTCCCTGTGCCTGGGCAGTGAGCAGGTAAAGGAGACCCAGGGAGAATTATTGATTCTGCACATTTCAGTGTGGAAGGAAAGAAGAGCAAGGAGGGGCAGTAGAGCAAGACTCTTCATAACTGTGGATACATAGGGTAATTGGTGCTGTAGACACAGAATGTATTTTTATAAATGTGTTCATTAAGTGAGCTTGGAAGAAATACATAGCCAAGAACAAATAGATAAGAAGCATGTTGAGGGCATTAGATGGCTGAATAATACAGTTATGGTTTACTTTCTTGGTGACAGGTGGTCCAAGAGAGCAAGTATTTGAAGTAATAAAGAAAAAAATGTACACTAAAATGCTGAGCCAAAATTTATGTGAGCTTGATCTGTCTGTTCACTTTCTGCAGTTACCAAGAAGGTTACATGCAAGCCAGTAAATTATGGAAAATAGTGTTCTTCGTGATTTCTCCAGGAGAGATGATATACACAGTTGCTTTTAAGAAGCAAGACTATTCACGTGTACTTTTTCTTGGAAGAAAATATTTAAACTGCCATTACAAAGATGGGAAATGCTGTCTTTTAAAATGCTAACATTCTTCATTCTTTGACATGATAGCGCTGTGTTCCATATATTATGTTCTGCTTTTAAGGGAGAGAGCATGTGAAAGGTAAGCTCCAGTTCCAGTTTTAATGAACTTCAAATAAAAAGCTTTTCCCAGAAGGCACTGAAGGAAACCTGTAATAATGAAACAGTAGTTTGTCTTCAGTTTTGTTCCAATGTGGCACATTGTGTTTCTAGAACTTACAACATTTTAGCAGTTTCACATCTGACATTTTCATAACCAGAGCTGTGCCAAATCATACAAATAAAGTTTTTGCCTTAGTGTGTGAAGAGTGCAATTACTGCATTTCAAAAACTGAATGTTCAGAGTTCTGAAAGAATATGTATGAAAGAATTGTCATATATTGAATGGCTGATTTTAAAGTTGAAGTTGTCAATTTGGCAGTGGGGATGGCTATGCTTCTACAATTATTTTGGGATATGTGTCAGTTTATCATTGCCATGTTATACTTTGTGTAGTTTTTATAATACCCCTTAATGCATGTTTGGCATCATTCTTGCATCACACTTGTGTAATTTCGTATATTATTCACACTAATGAATGCAACTGTCTGTAGATGGGGGATACCAGAGCATTTGTTTAATATTATGTAACTTTTTTAGGAGGGTTTTTCATTGCTAAGCTTGTTTTCTGTCTTGTGTATACTCTGCATGTTTTGAGCAAAATACACTTTTTCTACTGTATATGGGAGGAAAAGTAGCAAGTCATGAAAAAGTGTATATTAGAAAAGTAAATGGAAGCCCTGGATGCCTCTTGCTTCTAAAATGGCAGATGACTCCAGAAAATAAAATCACTTGATATACTTTCTGCATGATGATTCTAGGCTTTTTCCTGCTTACAGCACACTTCAGAGTCATTATTCAAGGTTAAAAAAAATCAAGTTTAATTTCTGTCTGGTTTTAATCCCAAGCATGTGTACAAGACAGTAAATTAAACACAAATGTTTTGCTGTTGGTCTGAATAATACTCTTAACTCCCCAAGTTGTATTGAAGAACATAAAGAAAAATAATTAGTTTGAGTTTCATAATTTTTAAATACTGAATTAGCCAGTCATCTGGGAGTGGGGTGGGGGTGGAGAAAGCACAGATTTGTGGAGAAGCCATACTCTTGTTTTCAGTTGCATCATGTTCCTGAGCATGCATTTTTTACCCTTTACATTGGGACCGTTTGTTAGAAAGATTTAACAAAAAATATAATTTATCATATTTTATCCAGTTGTAATTATTAGTACATTGTAAAAATACAATTGGTCATTTTAGGCACATGTACGTTACTGGAGATCATGGCATGCAGTATAAATAGAGTAATTCAGAAATAGAGTAAATCAGAAATAGGGAAATTCAAGTGTTGGTAGTTACTGATGATGTGTTGTACCTTTAAGCCTGGTTGGATAAAAGCCGATACATATCGAGCATAATGATCTTTTAAAACTCGGTGCCCAGAACCTTGTTACTACTTGCATTTCTGCGTTATTGCTGTAGTAGTCACAAAAATACTCATAGGTTTGAAAGTGTTCATCTGGATGTATGGGGGGAGGGTAAAGGATTGATTGTTGTATGTTGCTTGATTCTTGAGGTCTTGTGTGGGAAAACTGGTACTGTAGAATCTTTATATGATTGCTTAAAAACTTACTGGTATTTTAAAAACTGTCTTGTGTATTTAAAACTGCCCACTGTGAAGGAAGCCAAATGGTGTATATTTAAAGAATGTGGCATAAGTATTTTACTGGAGGTCTTTCTTTAGTTCTAAATCTTTCACTGGTTTGATACTGAGGACATTCTGTCTTAACTCTAACCTTCTGCTACAGTAATGGTGGAAATTATACAAGTTTCTGCAAAGCTTTAGAAGCGATATGAGGATGTAAGGTGACGTACTGACTGTAGGATTGGGCCAAATCATTCGTCTTTGACACTTGTCACTGGCCTGCTCTGGTTATCCTAATCCATTCCATTTAGGATGTTTTCTCCTTTTCTGTATTCCAGGTTTTCTTTTGTTGTAAAAGTCTTTAAGTTTTCCTGATGATGTGGAAGATATGAGCTGTATAAAACTTCATTTGGGGAGTTCTAACACTAAACTTGATGGAAATGGTTTCAAGGAAAGGAAAGATGTCAGATGCACAGTAAAAAACCATTCTTTCTGTTATTTGACAAGCTGTTACGTTCCTCTTCATATGTGTTTTGTTAGTATATATCATGTATGTATTCCTGACCTGTTTCGTCTTTAAGAAGGATTTGTCTCTTCCTAAGGGGGCCAAAAAAAAAAAAAAAAAAAAGAATTTGTTCTGGGTTAATTTAGTGTCATAGTTTCTCTTTTGGTAAATACACAATAATTAAGTGACAGAAAGTACATGAGAATGTAATAGATAGTTACCTTTTCTGAACTCACAGATGTGTGCAAATACTAATACAGAAAAATGAAAGTAGATATAAGTGCTCTTCATGGATTTACAGATGGGGGAGATACTACCGTGAAAAAGCAGGAAGATGTGCTTCGATATCATCTTTCAATCTGCAGCTTTTAAGAATTTGGGAACTACCATAGAATTAAAAACCCCAAATATGAATCTTACAAACTTCATCTAAAATTCTTAATGTTGTTTCAGTTTTCTGATACAAATAAAACTAGTTTAATACAAACATTCAAATAAAATACATGCTTTAATGGAAAAAGTAATTCTGAAAGCCTGTGTTTTATTAAGATGAGTAATGTTATTTGGGAGTTAGGTGTATTTTCTTGCATCTTTACTTTTTGGCTACATAACGTTAAAGGAACAGAGGTGAAATTAATGACATGCAGGGAAAGGCTAAATATACAGGACAAAATTTCCTGGGAAAGGACAGAAGTTCAAATGTGTATAACTTATGTACCAGTGCTTCCAGTAGAGGACTTCTGTCACAAGTTTAGAGCAGTCTTGCTTAGAAACAGGTGCTGCCCAAATCTGGTCCTGCTCTTGCAGAAAAATGTCATCTTTGCCTTGATTATGACAAACAAAGAATAGGATTATCAGGATTTAAGTTTACGAGGAACATAATTATCTTGCTACAGTGATAAATCTGAATGGCTGAAGAGTCAGCATCTAATCTAAGTTTGTCAGCTGAGTGGGTATGTGTACAGCTGCATGATTGTCACAGCCTTCCCAGGACATGGAATATGGTTGTTCCTTTGGTTGTTTCAGCAGTCGCTACATGTGCCTCAGTTAATGAAGTTCACTTATGGCTACAAGGATGCCTTTCAAACTCTTCGTCTTTTCTGCTTAGCAAGTTTTAGCTGCACAGTGGCAGCCACTGCAGTTGTGGGTTGAGAGTGTGCATGTAGTCATGGGGTGCTTAAATCAGTATGTGCTCCTGTCAGCTGTAGTTATCTTAGTTTATACCTGTCATTACAATGCACTTCCAAATACTACTTTTCATGAATGAAAACTGTATTGTCAATGAGGTATTGATCAGAGCAAGCTTCAGTAGAGACTTAAGAAAATACAGAAAATACAAACAAGTTACATTTGTACTGTCAGTGTCACAAATTCCTTTAATAATTCCAGGTGTGCTGCAGAAAATTAATCTCTTGGATAATTCTGATTCCCTAATTTCATAATGAATATACTCAGATTTTGTTCTACCTCCGTTTTCTGAGGTTCACATTTTGAACTGTTTGGACATCTGCATTTATTTTAGCTTGCACAACTTGATGTAAACTAGAGTCACTCAAACTTAACGCATAACTATACCCTGTCAGAGCATACTCGTCATTGAGGTGCTGATAAGATGCAGGATTTTGCACAGCCCAGAATGAAAGTAAGTTGACCAAAATCAGTTGTTAAGTAAGATGGAAGTAAAGTTACAAGAAGACAAGAACAAGATTGAGCAGAAACGGAGAGCAAACTGAGCTCTGGAGGTGGTCTGTAAAATGTAGTGTGAAACAATCTGGTAACTGGTACATGTTCTGTTAACCTTTCAAAGAAGTGGATGCGTCAGGATGCAGAACTTCAGGTTGAAATGTAGACTTCTTTGGAGAAGCTTCTGCTTGCTTAAGTGGAGTTTCTCTTTGAAGACATTGCAAGCAATGTTTGTAGTTTATTAGAATGGATGTTTTTTTCCTTGCATACATCAGATGTCACAAACAGGTAACTGAAATAACAGTTTATGTTTTAGTTGTGTGTGTAACCATTTTCTCATTAATGTATTGGTATTTAGAAACTTGTCACCTGAGATAATTTTGGTAACTTGTTTCTCAATTAATATTTTTAATGTGAGAATTGCAGTGCAAGTTTGCATCTTGAAATTTGAATGAGCCATAATGAAAAACAGTACCAACAATCAGTCTCTTTGATTAAAAATATTTAGTTTTGAATATGATGTTAAGTTACTGCCTTTGTATATAAGAGGATATCAAAAGGGAGTTTTCCACTTCTCACGATGTGGTCATGGCCAAGTCCAGTGCAAAGGAGTGTCATCACCGAGGCCTTTACTTTGCTCTCAGGTGGAGAAAGTAGTAGCCAACTGGAGTGTCTTTTATGGGGGGTATGTGGTGGAATGATTAATAGTATTCTTAACATTCACTGAGATGCCTGATCTGTTATTCAGACTTGAAATTATTCCTAATATAGTGCTTTTCAGTCCTCCGTGTTACATGTTAGTAGATGTTTCCTGTGCTCTTCATATGACAACTGAGCTTAAAGTTTTTTAAAAATGTTTGATATTAACTTAGCTATTTCACTTTGGGTAGGAAGAATAGCTTTGTCTTGCAGGTAGTAGTGAGTTCTACTACAGTAAGGAATTCTATACATAGAATGTACAGCATTCTATGGTACTATAAAGCTGAAATTTTCCTGATAGTGCAGCATCAGCAATATGTCCAGTTGTTCAAGGAAAGGACAAAAAGTCAAGTTTGAGTCCCAGCTTGCCAGGCAATGAAGCTAGTACAACAGTAGGAAATAGAGAATCTTTGCTCTTCAGTTTTATATGGATGATTTCACCACTTCCACTGTCCCAGAAATTGTTCACAGGTTCCTTGGTGGTGTTACGCTCAACTTTCTGCCCGGGTCTGAATAGTAATCTGACTGGGCAAGTGCAGGCTTGGTTTGTTGCAAGGACTAGCTACATGATACTGAAACAGACCTGTAAATGCCTTTATCTCCACTAGTTTTTATGAGAAATGGTTCCTTTATTAAACATTGCTCTGTGTGTTTTTTCATAAACAGGTAAGTCTGTGTCAGTATACCAGTATGTGGTAGAGCATTTGCAGGATACTCTGCAGTTTATTAATGCTGTTGTCGTTGTCTTGAAATAGAGATTCCATTTCCTGTGTATTTAAAATCTAAAGTAAGATTTTATGTTTTCTACCAAATACGGTTTTATTATGATGGAAGCCAGAAGAAGGTGGTATTCTGCATTTGTTATAAAGTAATGTGAGATGGAAGTTGTCACCCAGTAGAGTTAGTACGGGAAGGATATTGCTTAATTGCACAAAGAATCACAAATCTTTTGACAGGACCAGAGGCAACAGGTACAAACAGAAACACAGGGGGTTACTTTTGAGCGTCAGGGAACACATTTTTACTGTGAGGGTGACCAAGCACTGTCACAGGCTGCCCAGAGAGGTTGTGGAGTCTCCATTCTTGGAGATGCCACAAGCCATCTGGATGTCGTCCTGGGCATTGGCTCTAGGTGGCCCTGCCTGAGCCAAGGAGTTGGACCAGATGATCTCTAGAGGTCCCTTCCAACATTAACATGTCCATGGTTCTATCATCTAAACAAAGCTTTGAATTTATTAAACTTGATATGAATGAATTAACAGTTAAACCCTATGACATGCTTAGGTATTTGAATCCTCTCTTATTAGGTTTCATTTCAATGTAGATGTGTGTATTGGGTAGTATTGTTAAATTTTACATTGTCAGATGAAGCGTGTCGAAGATGAAAGGTCTTTGAGGGAATCTTGAGTTGTTAATAAGGACTGTATGACCACGTCTTGCCCTGCCCTTCCCCCAGCACAGTCTTACGGCTTCAGAGATTTTAGCCCCACAAAGGTAATCAGTTCTGCTGTCATTATTTTGGAAGAGGAGGTTAGGACACTGGCCTAACTTGGCACCTGCTGCAAAAACAACAGGTAAGGAACCTTACAGGAGGGAAGGGGGAGCATTGTGTGAAGTTATGTCAAGCAGAATTGCAAACACTTCAGAAGCTGTGTATTAGTGAGTTTCACAATTCCTTAGGAATACTGAATTTTTAAGTTAGAGAAAATTGGCTTATTCACAGCATAGGAAGTTTTGTGTGAAACTAGATTTCCCCTTAGTTTTTGGAAGATCCAAAATGTCCTGAAACTAATGATGTCATCACCACTGTATATAAGTATTTTTCTATAATACAAAGTTTATGCTGATCTTTTGTAGTCTTTAAGATATGAGAAAACTGTCTTTTAGGCTTTGCTTATACACATTTTTGGTACTTGAAAACATTTTAAAATTATTTTAAAATAAAAAATCAGTCTTAATAGAAGAATGTTTATTTAAATGTCTCTAAAATCTTAGTGGTTCTCTTATCTCCTTGCATAAGTGATTGCTTTGTTTGTAGCACAACAGTATCCTGACATCTGTTAAGGTAGTAGAGCTGTACTGATACTGGTTAACTCTGTGCTAGCTGTGCTGGTTTAACTGTATCTTGTTTACAGCAGACTTTTCTAAATCTGTTTCTGTGATAGGTGACCTCAGAGTTTCCAGAACCCAGCAAAAAACTATCTCGTGAAATTTTAACTGTAGCTCCCAGTGCCAAGTGCAGCGTTTTCAGGTGCTTTTCTTCTATCAGGTTTCTTAATTTTCTTCATGAAGTCACGTCTATTCATCATTAGTTCTGGGTGAAACAGATGACGAGGGTTAAAGGTTATTTCCTTGTTCCTTCAACAGTTTTGTACTTTTTAGCTGTTCATCATAAGGTAAAATCATAAAATGCTCAGAACTTCACATCTGTGTAACGTGTCACATGAGTTCTGAATGGAGAAAATTTCACTGTTACTTGGGCATTTTTCCAGGTTGCTCAGCATGAATACCATCATTGAAAGTAAAAATCTGAACACCAAAAGATATTTCTGCTGCATCAATGGCAGCATTTGTAAAATGGATAATTATGAAAATCACTGATGAGCCAGCTATTCTAGTGCTGCAGGTTCCTCAACTTGAAATGGGAGTGGCATACTGGGGAGGCACCTGTAGTAAAAAATGCAGGATTTAGTTATTGTTTCATACAGGATTATCTTAATGACTTAGATCACTGCCTCACAGGGCACAAAATTTTGCAAAAAATATAATGTGTGTGCACATATATATAAACCCCACTTTGATTATATTCTGTCTTGTATCTGGGAATATATTAATTTTACAAAGTGCTTACAGATTTCAGTGTCTTCGAATTCAGAGCTTGCTGAAGTTGTACAGATGAAAACTTCTGTGTCGTGTGTTTAAATACTTGTAGACATGCTCATCATTCCCTAAATACTGAAGAAATCATCTAATTTCTGTATGGTGAAGATTTGCTATCCAAGCAAAACAGAAACAAATGTCCTTTGATTACAGATTGTCACTGGCATGGGTTCATTGCCTGGCCACTAGTAACTGCCACCATTTGTTCTTTTTTGAAATCTGATCCCAGAAGAGGAATATTACTGCATTCACATTTCCTCGTTCTGTGTAACATGCTAACTTCAGGTACCCTACACTTATTAAGTTGGAAGTTGTAAAATAGATGTAAAGTATTTTTAATAATCTTGAAAAGGAAATTGAATGCCCTGCTGGCTCAGCTGAAGTAGTATTTGCCGTTTTGTTTCTAGGAACTTAGTTCTCCTTTTGTGCCTTAATTTGGTAATATTATATTTTTCCCTTAAATGCTTACTTGCTTCTACTTCTCAGCAAGTGTATGCATTTTTTGAGAAAATTTGACAAACACAAGATTGGGGGTAACTTGTCTTACAGTTTGTCTCCTATGATCCCTGGCAGCTATGCAGTGATGCCAGATAACAACTGATATACTCTCTGATGGTTTTATTGTCTTCAGCAGGGACTATTCATAATTAAGATGAGCAGGTTTGGGCAGACTGAAGTTAAAACTAAGAGAAGAACGGGGAGGGATAAGATTGCTTCACCATTTAACAATGTCTAGCACTGTATCTTCTGTTAGTATGTCAGCAGCCAACATTGTTATCTGTTACCTTTTGATAGGTAAGCCTGAACAAATGCAAACATGAACACAGCTCTGCGGATCATCTTGGGTTCCCTTTGGAAACCCCAAATAAGTGGCCACAAGGGATTGTGTGTTTTCCTGAGAACAGCTCGGCATTGGAGTTCTTCTTTCTGTGTGCTGAATAGTGGTTCTGCTACTCTCAAAATGAAACCTGTGCCTGCTGGTGCAAAATGCCATATGGTCACTTCAGTGGAAGTAAAAATTTACCTGTGCTGCTGTTGTGTGTTGCTAGGTAATTTTTAAAGTAGACCTAAGATAAAAGGGGGAAACTTATGGGGGATGCTCTTTGTTACAGTAGCCACCAAAAATCCTGTTAATTAAAAAAATGGAAACAACAACAAAAAAAACCAACCCTCAACCAAATCACAAAACCTGTTCTTGTCAGTTAAGCCGGTGAAGCTGCTGAGCATCCGTGTGCAAGGTGAATCTGAAGTGTCCTTCAGTGTTGTAGTGTCACAGCTGTTCCTGCTCAGGATTAGCACTGGCAGCCTGGAGCTTGTCCTGCACAGCTGGTCTCTACTGGAGATACCCTGTTACACTGAATATGTGTTACTTGAGATAGGTGCACTTAGGAGCTGGTTTTCAGTTTTCCTTCCTAATGGCACAATACATGCACAGTATCACTCAGTTTGTGTGTGATGCCTCTGTTCTCTTCAGAACAGGCATATTTATCATGCTGTTAGCCTTTTAGACTGTTTCAGATTCATTTTGCTTGACACCATACCCACTTTGAGCTTTAGAGAAGAGCTTTATCATATGAATGAAAATTCGGAGTCTCTTACTTTGAAAACAACTTTGTTGTGTTCCAGCTCACTCTTAGAAATCACTTTTTTTCATCACTGGCTGCTTGCATTCATTGAGCTCTAACAAAGTAATTACTGTTCATCATAAACAGTAGAGTTTATGTAGGTTTATATAGGGTAGAGAGGTTGGAATGATCTTAGTTTTTTAAAGGGAGAGAATCCTGAATAAGCAATGCAGAGGCACATTCCTAGCAAAAACCACACTCCCAGCAGTCTCACTGGCTGGTTTTAGAGCCCATCATCAAAAATACACCATTTTTATTTGGCTATAAATTTGTTACTAGTATCTACTGGTTGCTGAGAACATGGCTCACTCTTTCTCTTTAGTAAATCTGGGGGGCCAAGAAAGAGAAAGTAATATACACTGGCAGTCACAGAAACTGGAGAGACTGTGTTAGGCCTTGATGCTTTCGTTTTCTTGGTGGGAAAAAAAAGTGAAAATAAACTAATAATTGGATTTTTTCGTATTAAAATACAGACCAAAAAATGTGCAGTTTGTAATTTTAGCCTTCATGTTAGATGGGTACATACCTATCAATACCTACATTAATTTCACCATGTGGAGGTAATGTCTGAGGACACTAATATTTGTTCAGATGACAATTCCAGACAGGTGCCTGTGACTGGAAGTTCGTCACTACAGCTATTACTGCATTTGACCTGCTAAATGATTGTAATATCACCACTTGCAAAATTACAGTTCTTGTTAGAAAAAGTTAGTGGGCTGTGATCTGTCATTTGTGCTTTCGGAAGAAAGTACCTATTTTGCTGAATGTCTGGTACAGAATAAGTAACCAAACTTTTGAAATCTGATAGGTAGCAAGCTGCAGCATGGGGTGGGAGGGGAGATAAAAAGGAACCAAATGGGAGAATTGATGAATTAACAGCACATTTAATAGGACTTAGACATTAAATCATGCCAACTTTGAAACAGTATTTATTCTGAGCTGCGAGTCTCATCCTGTTTTCAGCGGTGTCTGATAAGGTAAATGTTACCTTTATTGTAAATGTTTGTGGTTGATTGGTGTAATTCACACGTATGTCACTTCTTGAGTTGCTTTTTGGGACTGTTCCTGAAGTGAAGCTAGCCTGAAAGGTGCAACCTCTGTGTGACTTTTCAAAGGAATTATTTCTGTAAAAAATACTTTGCAGAGTGTGCTAAGTTTTCTGATCATCAAACAGGACCTCAAGATGTTGGAAAATGGTTTTAACAAGTCTTTACCTGAGAGTATGGGGAGTTCTTCACCCCTTTGTGCTGCTGTAATCAGGATCTTTCCAGGCAGTCTTCTCCGTAGACATTTCATTAGGACTCTTAGGCTCTGCAATATGTTTCTGTGCCTGAGTAAGGGATTATGCTAAGCCTATCAAACACTGGAGTGCTCACATCTTACTTTAAGTCAGATACATGTATGGAGAAGAGGTGATTTTAATTGTGGGAGGAGGTAATGTGTCTACAGGTGAGAGCTGTTTTGAAGCCTGAATGGCTGGGGCATAGACCTGTTGAATTTTAAACCCTTTGGATAGTTGTTTTCCATGTGTACTCTAGGAGAAGACACACTGTGTGCAAGATGGATATCCTTATTAACACTTTTATTTAGGCATTTTTAATAAAATTGCAATAATTTTAGTTATTAATTAGTGAATGTAATAGGAATAAAATAATACTGTCTAGCTGCTCTTCAACTGCACTTACTCCAGATACAATATTTATTGCAGAAGTCATAAAATTATGAAAGTCTTAAACTTTTGCATCAATTTATAATACTATTAAAATGTATTTAAATTATATTTGTATGCAGTTCTGTTGTGAGATTATAAAGTGGGGCAGCATTTTACTCCAGCTCAGTTCAGTTGTATTATTTTAATAGATGACTTTGCCCCTAATAAATAATGTCTGTACACCAGCAGGCTGCAGAAAGAGGAGGAGACTGCAGCGAGAGCTCTTAGTTCTCAAGTGTCACTAGTGACTCGGTGTTGTGTGCAGGGATCCTGATTATTTTAGTGGTACTAATATTAGAAGGATGAAATGTTGCTTTGGCCACGTGCATTGGCAGGCCTAGAAGACGATGTAGTATGCCTTCCATCACATGAAGTACATTTCTCTTCTCCAAAGAGAAATGACTTGGGGCTCTTTGGAGCAGAACCGCACTGAATCTACTCCAAGCAGAAATACGAAAATCTAGGAACTTGTTAACGTTCTTGGAACAGTTGTTGTTTAACTGCTGAGGCAGTAAAAATTTAAATAAAATCTGGGGACAATCTGTGGAGAAACAACTAAGTTGTAGGAATGGGTAGAGAAGTAGATTTTTTTCTGGTGATGGGAAGTTTTATTGTGGTTTATTACTCTGTATATAATGGGTTTTTGAAAAGAGAAGCTACTGTGTTTTCTCTTTTGCTTGAAATGTCAGTTATTTACTGTCTCTTTATTTTTTAGGTTACTATTAAAATATTAAAATGCAGATGAAGACTGAACTTGTGCAGAATCCTTCTGCTGTCTTATGCAGACAAAAGGGAATCCTAAAACCAGGTTTTAGTACAAGGTACGTATTAAGGTATGTGGCTTTATCCAGCAATTAGTGAAATTGCTACCCCACTTTTTGTTCAGATTTGTGATTTGATGTAGTTGTGCTTGTACACTTCAACTAATACTTGATTTCAGATAATGTAATTCCTTGCCATCTGTTAATATGTTTTTAAAGGACTTGAAGCATACGTACACAGCCTCTAGCAGTCAGCTCAAACCTCTGGCTAGCCCTGTGTCTTGCATCCAAACCCCACAGTGCCATATTAATATGATGCCATGTCTGAGCTGCTGGATGTTGATACCTTGCACTCAGAGTTCCATTTGTTTGTACAATCAGCACAGTAGTTACTGATTCTGAACGGTCTTTGGCATTAGCCAGAAGGCTCTCGTGTGGAAGGCTATGTCCATGCACTCTGGAAAGCCTGGGGCACAGTTTGGTTTGTGTGCACGCAGGTGTGTATAGTGCCACCTGCCCTGGCTGTGGGCACTTGATCAGTGGGGCTGACAGGTTTAAAAAGCAGGGTTTTAAAGGGAGTTCTATGCAGCTAAGTTCAGTAGTTCTGGTAGTTCCAAAATTCCAAAATACCAGCTGTTTTTATAAAGTAAAAAATTGAAACATTGGTGGGATTTGATGAAGATGTGCAAGTTCTGCCAGTAGAGCAAGAGAAATGTGTGTTAATTCTCCTGTGTTTGTTTGGCTTAGTAAAAGGACTCAGAGCTGTCTCTATAGTTAACAGTAAATAAGAGAACTGGATATATAAAGGACAAGAACAATTTATCTGTTTTTCAATCACATGTAAAAAGTGTCCCAGTCCATGGCAGGGGTTCAGACCAGCTAATGATCTCTCTCCAGCTGCTGGCAACTTTCTTTGTAAAACAGGATGCCATTGGCTGCCCTGGTGGCCAGGTTGCAGTGTTTATTCAGGGTGGTTCTTGGACTTGGTGTTCACCAGGACCACCATGTCCTTACCTGCAAAGCTGCTTTCCAGCCATAGGCCTCCAGCCTGTCTTGGTGCCTGGGATTTTTTCTCCCCAGGTGTAGGATTTGTCATTTCCTTTTGTTGAATTTCATGAGATCCTGTGAGCCCATTTCTCCGGTCAGTTGAGGGATCACTGGATGGTGGCAGGACACTATGGCCTTAGCAGCCACTCCTCTCAGCTTTGTTTTACCTGCAGACTTGCCAAAGATGTGTTGTCCCATCAACCAGGGCAGAAATTAAGATCTTGAAAAGAACTGCCTTCAGTATGGGGATACTCTGCTACTCACTGGCATCAAAGAGGACTTGGTGCCATTGACAACCTTCTAAGCCTGTCTGTTCAGCCAGTTTTCAGTCCACCTCATGGTCCAGTTACTGAGCCTGTAGTCTGTCACTATTATGGCAGGGTCAAAATAATAACTGGAGATATGGCAGTGTCAAAAGATTTCCTAAGGCAAGGCAAACAATATCTACTACTCTCCCCATGTCCACTGAACTGGTCACCTCACCAGAGAGGCTCTCGGGTTAGGATCCATAAAAATTTGCGAATGACCCTGTTGTAAATCCGTGCCGACTGCTTCCACTTACCTTCTTGTTCTTCTTGGTCTGGAAGTGGTTTCCTGGAATAGCTGGTCCATCACCTTCCCAGGCCTGTACTTGCCCTTCTCAAAGACAGGAGTGACATTTGCTTTCTCCTGGTCCTTGGCACACCTCTCTCATGCCCTGTCAGCAATGGAGTGGCCTTACAAGGCCAGCAGGCAGCTCACTCAGCACTCATGGGAACATCCCATTAGGCTCACAACATGTGACTTGTCCAGTTTGTGTTTCCTAACCTGGACCCTGTCACCTTCTTGATACTGGGAGGGGCACTGAGGAGCTGGGAAAATTGTTTTGTGGTTTTGCTTTGCCCTTTACTAAGGACTCCTGTTATTTTCTACTTGTAGTGAAATCACAATATAAAAATTATTACACAGTAATGTGTAATATAAACCAGATTATAGAAATAAGCAAGCTACAAGCATTTACTCACAAAATCTAAAAAAGACAAATGGCTAAAGCTTTTCATCAGAAAAGTAGCAGTAACAAAGAAAATGCCTAATTTTTTCAGAGTTTGATTCAAATGGGATTTTTTTAATCCAGAGGGCATTTTGTCTTGACCATGTAGCCATTGGGAATTGAGTCTTGTCACTACACATGAGAGTGCTGCTGTGCAAGGGAACCTCAGTGTTTGGTAGGTTTCCCAGGCATGTCAGAATTTTTCTGTAAACTTTTAACATTAGTCTCCTTCCTGTGAAGGAAAAAAAGGATGGTCAACGTTCTTTAGAGATACAAGTGTTCCTTTCACTGGCTAAGTAACAACTCTTTGTCTCAATGAAGTAATTAAAACCTTTCTTCCTCTTCCCCCATTCCTCACTTGGGTGTGGACCTCAGACTGCAGTGTGAACCTGGCTGACAAAGTGTAATGGTTTAATAAAATTGTGTTAAGTGTTGTGCCAGGCTGCCTGCTGCTGGGGTTCCTGAACTGAGGGAGTAACCTTGTGGAGGGCTGTCTGAAAAATTGCTAGCATTTCTCAGCTCTTTATGCAGCTATATTTGCTGATGTGTTGCTCTGTTATTTGCCATCTGAGTCTCCTTAAGTGCTTGACTTTAATGACAAAGGTACACTTTCAAGGAAGTTATCACTTAAGTGCCTCAGCCTGAATCATACTTATTTCTTGGAAATGTTCCTCTCCATTGACTGCATTAGGTTTCAATGGAAGCCACGGGTGGCCGCACACCCTCAGAACTGAAGACGGCTTTCTGCTATAGTGGGATGATGTGCAAAATGCTGTTCTGCACCTTGGAATTAAAAGGACCATCCAGGTGAGAATATAATCGTGTTATCACCTGTTAGAACTTCTGCAATGGTACCCATTTTGTGCTCAATTTCAGTCTGTTCTACTGTTTTTGCACTAAACATGTAGTTTTTTTTCTTTTTAGCTCTCTGTGGTCTTGGGCACACAAATAATGCTGTTATCTAATAAAATAGTAATTAAATCTGTCACACCTGGCTGAAGGTTGGGGAAGGATGAACTCATCATTCTCACTTAAGCTGTTTTCTCTCTGCTTGCAGACAGGCTGGACCTGTGAGACCTGAGGGAAAAGAGCTGTTTGAAATTATAGAAAGGAACCCAGCAGCCTGGAGGTGGTATGTCCCCCACCAACACCCTGGCTTGGAAAAGACATGAGAAGAATGTGAATACAACATGTACTTGTGAGCTCCAAGAGACCTCTTCCCGTATGAGGAGACAAGTTACAGCTTTTGTGATGTTACTGTCTTCAGCCTCTGGCACAGAAGGTGGTACCAGTCCAGCATTTCATAGTAAAGCTGATGTTGGCCTTTGATGTGTAACTGAGGTACTTGATGCCCTTTTCATCTAGACTGCACTTGAAGCAAATTTTCTTTCTAGAAATAGTAGTGCTAAGGGAAATGGCTGTTTGTAGAAGGATTAAAGTTTATACATGCTACAACAATAGTAAGAGTAAATGATAGATTAAATGACTGCTCCTTGGTTTAAATGACTGCTCTTGGACCAAAAAAAGCCTTTAGAGTTGAGTAAGAAAATATTTTCAGGCCCTAAAATATATGACAACAAATAGGAAAGTTGTAGGGTTTAAAGAAAAAACAGTAATGTGAATGGTGTTTATGCTGCCGTAGTTTAGAAGAACACAGAAGTATTAACTACCTAGTGAAAAATGGTATGAGCCAGTGACAGCTGAAAAAAACTGGAAGGAAATGTTAATCATAAGGGAGATTACAGTTGCAGTAACATTTCACCGTCTGTACAGTTGAGTAGAAAGTTATGCTACAAATGCCTGCTATCTTAATGTAGCCCAATAAAAAGATGGAAAACCACGGAGTAATAAAAAATTAATTTTATGTGATGTGATTTTAACATGGGCCTGTACCATATCACCAAGGTTTTTTTCAGTGTTTCTATAGCTATTGTAAAACTGTTTCAAATTAAATGAATAACAGGATCTTTATTTTCAATTTCCTGAAATCAGCAAGGCAGTGACCATGAATCGAAGGCTTGACATGAACCTCACCCAGTTCAGTCCTGCAGTGGGAACTGAATTAAGTTGATGCAGTTGTAGATCCTGGGCACAGACTGGTGGTGAAGCAGCTTTGTGGAGGGTCATCTGGGGCCCTGATTCACGAGTGAAGGTGTCCAACTACATTCTCAGCTCCATTCTCAGATCACAGCTGAGCAGGGGCTAGGAGAGCAATCTCTCCTCTTTGTTCAGCATTTCCCAAGAGTGCAGCTGAAACACTCTGCCCAGTTCTGGGCTCCTGAAGATAAGATAGATGTGGGAACAAGTCTTGTGGAAGCCACTGGAGGCAATCAGAAGGCTGGAGCACAGAAGCCATGGGGCCAGGGAGCAGGATTTTTTCCAGCTGGAGAGCAGGAGCTGGGGATGGTTAAGAGATCTTCTTAAGCCAGCTGTGCGCGAGAAGTGGGTAGAGAAGATGGGGCCAGGCTCTTGGTAGTGGTGCACAGTACTGTGGCAGTTTTGTATCACTGTTTCAGTGTATGGAAGTGTTGCACCATATGATGAATAGAAAATGGGGCAAGTCAGTACTGTGTGGCTGTACTTACCTGGACTCCCTGCACCGTGGAACCACTGGGGGATTACTGGTAATTTTGTTTCAGGAAGGGTGGGTGCAGGAGACCCTGTCTGGGAAGTTCACTTGTGGGTTTAGGGATCTTAATCCTGCTATTCATAGAAAGAACTATTCCAATATTAACATAGTAGAGCTGACAGATCCAGGAAAGTGAGGGACCTTTCAAACCTTTTAGATTTCCTGTGCCAGCTTTTCCAGATGGGTTGTCTCACCCAAGTTAGTAAAGCCTCTTTGAGAAAAACCAACTCTGTTTGTCAGCACAGCCTTTACAGGTGGATGGGGCTGGGACAGCACCTTCCCCTCTCCCCCACTGGATGACTGTATTCAGTGTAAGACATGCAGCTGCTGTAACGCCTAACAGGGCTTTCTTCCCCAAATTAATATTCTCCATTCTTGGCTACAGAGAAGTCTGTACAACAGCTCCAGGTAATAAGACTTCTGGTCAGAAAGTGCAAGTTTGCAATACAGACTGATATATAATTACCCCACATGGGTAATCCTGTCCCCTCAAGCTCTGGTTGTCCGTGCCCACACAACTGCAATGAATCCAGTTTTGGAGCAGGCACTCATCACCCTGGCTATGCGACAATGTCTTCAGTTCCCATACACATGGTTTGGCAGAGCTGTGCCTTCCCTTAAGAGCAACAGGCACACCAGAGGAGGGAGGCTTGGTGGAGGTCTCACCCCTCTACTGTAACTGCACCAGTGACACCAGAAACTAAGAGTTCCTTACACTTCAGACAATGTAGGAAGTATTACAGAAATTCCTGGAAAAAGTTTCAGTTGTAGGTTACCTGTCATGTGAGATACCTAACACTTTGCTGTGGAAAAACAGGCGACTTGAAATCAAAAAGAACCATCTTCTGCCTGTTCCCTTCCTCCTGGGTGCTATACTTGAAGTATCTGAGATTTTAGAGATTCTTTTTAAACCTTAGTTTTTCCTGCTGCCTCAATTCTGCTCAAATTTGTACTCTGGTGTCATTTGTCTATTTCAGGTATTTTTTTCCAAATGTGTCTTTTTTGTCAAGCAAACATTTTAAGACACATTCAGAAGGGGAAGAGTATTTTCCTTGTTTACATGGGACACAGAAAACCAGGAATTTTGAAGTGTCGGGATTCAGTGATGGGCTTGCAGTGCATGCCCATGCTGCATCAGTAGCTTAGAAACACACGGCCTTTATAGTTCTCTTGCCTTCTTGAAAGACAAGACTCCATTATGGACTCCAGCAAACCTAAACCCACTGCTACAGGAATGCATCCTGCAGGGTGTTCACTGCTCCCTGTTGGAGGTTGAGAGGTGAGGAATTTTTTCCCCTTCCCTGTCGCTAGGTTACTAATGACTGGATACTTAAGGACCATTAACTTCTTTTGTAAGAGACAAAAGGGCTAGCTGGGTGTGGTGAGGGGAGAGCAGAGGTGGTCATCAGAGAAGACACTGACCACAGGCAGCTGAGGAGGCAGCTGTGGGAACGGAGCTCCTTAGCTACCAGCGGCGGAAAGTTCCTTCGTGTCCGCGCTGCTTTGCTTCTTGTTGGTGAGTGAACTTCCGTCTGGGAAGGGGACGTTTTCCTGGAGGGCACATCCTCCTGGCTGTGCCGGCAGTTTTCTGCCCAAGGGGGCCGGCAGCCGCCGCCCGCGCTCTCCCTGTGGGAGCACTGCTACAGCTGGGGAGTCCCTGCCACCTTCT
>VZTX01005147.1:372092-486967 GCA_013400915.1 Pardalotus punctatus | reverse complement strand
AAAAATAAAATGTGGGGGAGAAAAAAAAAAAAAAAAAAAAAAAAAAAAAGAAGTCGACACTCCATTTATCTTTCAGTCAATAAATTCACAATATAGATGGAGAAAATGTTTAGCTAGAACACTAATTTATCCTGGCACATGAATTATTCTGACTGCAGGATAAAAAACATTTAATTACGACAGAACTAACCCTTAGCAATGTTCCTGAGTTCTGGCAATGTCACAGGATGGTACTGTAACTGATGGAAATTGGGGGGAGGAGACAGTGGAAAATCCTTAGTTTTACATTTGTAACATACAGCTAGAAGCATTCAGACTATGGAAGTATGGAAGAGTTATTGTACAAGTGAACATGCACATTTAATTTTGAGAATGTTTTGTACCTTGGCAGTAGGAGCTTCTGACAACCGTATGAAAAGCTTGTTAAGGCCTGCAGTAGGACTGAAGGAATAAATAAAGTGACTATCCTACAAGGAAAAAGAAATGGACAAAGTTAATGGTAGGTTATGTCTGAAAGAGCTATCTATGTAAGAAGACTAACAGAACAGGCTATGCATTTTTTTGAACGAACGTTGTGTATGAATCTTTGATGCAACCACTGAGAAAACAAGAGGACTTCAAAATTGTGCAGAGTGATGCATTTCATAGATTACAAACCCCCAGAAATTAATCATTAGGACTTTGAGGTAGGTTATTAAGAAAATATTTAAGAACTTAGTTGGGTCAAAAATGTGAGACACTTGGTCAATTAGAGAAGTGGCATAGCTTTAAATTCAGAACTCTCATCAGCCTGCTCAAACCCTCAGTCCCAGGATCACAGAAGGGTGGAGGCTGGAGGAGACCTCTCAAGGGCATCTAATCGAACCCCCTGCTCAAGCAGGGCCACCTAGAAGCACGTTGTCCAGTACTATGTCCCTGACTTCTCAGTCATAAATTTTTATGGAATCTAGTACAAGCAAACTTTGTAGTTCTCTCCATATACGAAGAAAATTGAGTTTAATTTTAAGAAAAGCCTTATCATGATAAAAAATTATGCTTCATCACAATACTTTAAATTCAAATTACAGCACTGAGATTTCCCAGGCTGTTTCATGAAGACTTTATGAAGTAGTTTTACAGTCAATGCAGTTATATGAAAAGATTTACCAAAAATACAGGGAGCTGGAATTTGTCATTTAAAACGACAGCTTGTACACTGCATGGTCCACAGAGCCGAGCAATAACTTCTTTACCGAAGAAATTTGAATGGAAAATAAAGAGGAGAATTCCAGATCCTGAAAGGGAAGGCAATTCAGTCACATGAATTTGAAATGAGATCCATTATTTAGAACTGCCTACACTGAACCTCTGAAGACAGTTAGGTATAAATAAATACAAATAAAAACTGTTATATGGTGTGTGTATATATATATACTTTGGTATATATTTTGGTAATATATATGTATTACCAAAGCAATATGCAAAAATCCCATTTCCCAAGCCAGTGGATCCAGAAAACAACTGGCTTGGTCACCCAGTTATGATCTTTTGGCAGAAGAAATAACTTTATGTGGCTATTAGAAAAGAATCCAACATGGAAACAGCAATCTTCAGCACAGTTCACTGTGGCTTCAGGTTTACCAGAAGAGAATTTATTTTGGAATTTATAGTGTGGTTTGGGTCTAGTCAAGAGAACAGACAACTGAGCACAGTCAATTATAAATCTTTATGAACTGTGCTGAAATTCAATAAGCAGCAACTTTAAATACCCACAAATGAAGCATTTAAATACATAAACTTTATATAAAGTTTCTTAATTCTGTAACATAGGATACCTATAATCAAGAACTGAAAGACTTACACAACAACTCTGAACAACCAGAAAACTGAGCAGACATAACCACTTTCAATCTTAGTTTAAATGCATTCTAATAGTCACCCTGATTTATCACTTCAAGAAAAATCAGTATCAGTAGGTATTTCCCTGATATACTCATCAAAAATGACTTTGCTAAGCCAAGCAACAGAAAATAGTATCTGAATTCCTGAAAGAATAAAGAAACATTCTCAAATACTTTGGGAATTTGATTCCCAGCTTTTTCAAAGGGTTTGTGGACAAAACTAAGTTGATTGCAGCTGCTTCCTTTTCCTAGTATTTCTAGACTGCATTTGTCTCAGGGCAGGGTTGAAACTACATTCCAAGCCTCCAGCACATGACCTACCATCAACAAAACAAAAAGATCCACTACAAGATTTTCTCTAGTAATCTGGTAAGCCTAGATTTTCCTGAATCATTAATTCTAAGGTAAAGGTAAACCACTCCTTTCCTAAAATGCCTGCCACTGAGCTAATGCAGCCCATGAACAGAAGTTGACAGTGTGTACATAGCAATTAAAAAAATTTAAAAAACCAAAAACCCACACAAACCCTGCTCATAATGCATAAAAATATAATTGCTCTCCCTGTGTTCCATAATCAGAACATTCTTAATGTGATGTACTTCAAATTCATACAAAAGTAATTTTGCATAGGAGATACTTTATAAGACATGCTAAAAACATATTGTTCTACCTTTTTAAAACAAACGGAGCCCCCACCACAACAGCAATCTCCTACCTTCTGGCACATTTTGTGGAGGTTTATAGTTAAAATCCATAGAAAAGTCTGGCCCTTCACAGAGACGATGACACGCAATTGGGAACACTGGCTCCAGCAAAGCAAGGCGAGCTTCAAAATAATCCCTGATGGTATCTTCTGCTACTTTTGAGAGCCTGAAAGACAAAACAAGTGAGGCCTGTGCTTCGTACAGTAAATTATTTTACCAGACATTGGCTTGGTGAGAGCTGATACACACACACAAAAAAAAAGAAGGCTTCCAGATCACCTTTTTAGATTCCTGGTTTTTCAGGAGTGAGTGCCTTCATCACTAGCATTTATGCATATATGAACCACACGTCCCAATACTTCGTTAATAAAATATTTTATCAGCAATCTGTTTGCGAAATTCAACTACTGGGTCCAAAAAACCAAAATGTTAATAAAAATGCACTACAGTAGATTAAAAAAATTAATCTAACTAGTCACATATTTTGAAGGCTTCTTACACAGGAAGATATCCCTGGAACATCAATATATACCTGGTGGCTAAACAGACATCACCACTTCCCCAGCCTGACTGAATTATCAACCTGCCTGCAAGTACAATGTTAAAATAAACAAGTACATCCCTGTATAATTTTACTGGCAATGCTACCAGAAAAATGCAGTTGCCAGTTAAACTCTGAATGTGAAAAAGTAGCAATACTACCACTAAAATAGGTAGAGTGGGGATATTTTGTTTGGTTTTTTTGGGGATTAGGGAGGCAGGGGGAGGAAGCAGCCCAGCCTTCAAAGAGAGACCACATTAACCACCAGTGTCTGGCACCTTTGCAGGCAGGTTACTCAGTAATCCTCTTCAGAAAGCTGTTTTGTCAGAAATGGGTTTTAAATGCTTTAGCACAGCAAAGGTCCTGCCTGTGGCAGCTTTGTAGCTTTTTGGGTTATTATTCAGAGCACACTTCCCTGCCTTGCTAACTGAAACTATCATCTGCAGAATCTAAAACTTCAGTGTTTCACTGCAGAGATACCACAAGAACTGCCATGCTAAAGAAAGCCCCAAAACCCATCTAGCCTATTTTCCAGATGCTTGACAAAGCCATATTAAGTATGAGAAATTAAACAGTCATCCTTTTTTGGTACGCTGTCCTATTTTCCAGCAATCTGATTAAGAGCCATTCAAAACTAGAAACTGCAGCCAAATCACATCTCCTTAGATCTACTTAATCCCTTCTAAAATCCCATGTATTCGTGACCACAGCATTCTGCAACGAGATCCATGATTCAGTTTTGCTGTGCAAAAAAAAAAAAAAAATTCCTCCACTCAAACCTATCACTTGATTTTAGTGGGATGGCCCACAAAACCTGTCTCATGGCTGTGGGCTGTTTTCTGTTTTTGTTTCCTGATTTTAGATTTTGACCTTTTAACCATTTTATTTTCAGCTCCACTACTACGATATTGTCCTCCTTTATGACTGACAAAAAGCACTGAACTAGTATTTTCAGGTAATGAGTCTAAAAGCTTCCTGAATGAGCAGGAGCTGTGTTACTCCCTGTATAGTTCACATTAGCACAGTGATACCCCCTGGACATGACTTTGCAATCATCAATTTTTCATTTCAACTGCCACTTCACTGGCAAAATTACATCATCAAGATCTTCCCAAACTCATTATTTAGGTTAGACAAAACTGAAGGTGGAAGATGTCAGGTAGGAAACAAACCGGAAAAGGCAACAAACAGTGAATGAGTGACAACGTCTCAATACACTGAACAGCAGATACCAGAACACTTATCTCCATGCTTGCTATTGCCTTCAAAACCTTAAGTAACAAGTCATGATTTGCTTCCTAGGCAAGAATCAACATACTCCACCCACTTCAGCTGCCCCTGCTCACTTTAACAAATATTCCATGTCTGAAAAATAATGAATAGCTTTTATGCTTTTAGCACTTTTTTTTTCCATTTAGCCTTCTACCATAGCAGAACATTCCTTATAGTGTTCATCTGCTCAGGACAGAAGTTTGATGCAGTAATCTACAGTATCTCAGACATCCTTCACTGAGCACTAAAAACACCAGCATCCCAATACTTTCCTCCCAGTATGAAACTGGATCCAAACATGTTACTTCAGCAAAAATCAGTAGCACAAAACCTATCTGGAAACCAATCATTTCTGGTGCAGCCCCAAGATCAGTACTAGGTCTTGTCCTGTTTAATATCTTCATTTATGACCTGGAAGATAGTGCAGTGAACCCTCAGCATGTTGGCAGATGAGACAAAACTGGGAGAGTGGCTGATACCCTCTGGTGTATTTCTGTATTTCAAGAGACCTTGACAGGTTTGACAAACGCGCTGGAAGAAACCTCATGATCTCCAGATATCTTTAGAAAGTTTCCAAGGATGGAGATCTGACAACCTCTCTGGGCAGCCTATGCCAGTGCTCCATCACCCTCAACAGGAAAAATGTACTTCCGGCTGCTCACAGGTGGCCTCTTGTGTTATAGCTTGTGTCCACTGCCTGCTGTCCAGTCACTGGGAACCACTGAAAACCTGACTCCATCCCCTTTAGCCTGTCACTTAGGTCATTGACCATGACAAGGCAGTTTCTGTAACGATGGATTTAAGTCAGCTGATGGGAAACACAAGAGATCTGAGGCAGAAAACAGCCAGGGCTTTCTAAACAACAGGAGAGAGTAAGTTTGGACTGCAAACTACTTGATAGATTGTTTTAGATTACATAGATGAATCAGGAGGACTAAATCATCATTAAATGAGAAAAAAATCTTGCATTGAGACAATGTTCTTCCAGCACTAACTATGCATTCATGGCAAAATCTCACCTGTTGCAGAAGCCCCGAGACCCTCCCCGAGTATTTTTTAAGTTTAGAGACTGCTGGTTATAATTTTCTGCCCTAATACGTTAACTATCAGTATTCCTCCAAATGGATACTTGAAGAGTTGCACCTTCTCTGTACGTTTGTCTTAGTTTAGCACAGTATATTTTTACATGACCATATGACATGAACACTTCATGTCACATACACTGCACTGCTCTTCAGTGCATCTGCTGCATGACGATGATTTCCATAATCTACTGGCACGAAAACTTTATCCCTGGCGTTTTCAGCTCACAGCTCACAGCTGACATTCAAAGGTCCAACAGCACCCCAACTGCCTGCATGGACTTTTCATGGTGTTTATTTGGTGTTCTTTCATTTGATTTTTTCCTATGCTTTCTAGCAAGGTATTTTATTTGGCATTCCCTACTAAGAGTTTACATTCAACGGTCCAGTTCTTACACACTTCCAAGTTTTCACAACTGCTGTACTTCTAGTTTAAGGAATATTGCACTTCTAGTAATTGCCTCTTCCTCCTTTCCATATTTTTACTCAGTGTTTGAGCAAGTGTTAGCTCACATAATTTTAATTTCACATTATTTGTTAGCTTTCTGCCCAAATGAGATCTGTTTTCTTTCCTGAGATTTTCCCCTATTTTGCTTGACTTAAACCAAAGTTATGACATGGCTAGTATTGTAAACTTCACCAGAACAAACTTCCAAGTACAGTTTTACTCACGTTTCCAAGTGGCTCCTGAGCTGCTCATACACCAGTATGTTATTGCATTGTTTAGCAAAGTGCATGGCGCTGTTCTGATGCTTGGACAGAATGTTGCAGTCTGCTCCACTTTCAATCATGAGTCGCACTATATCAGAATTCCCTCTTTTACAAGCCTGTGTGGAAAGGGAGAAGGTGGAAGGACAGAAAACAATGACAAACCCATTAGAACAGAGCATAACGTGAGAGTAAGCAGAACTGCAGAAGTGAATTAAAGTCCAAAATTCATTACAAGTCAGAAGTTTAGCTATTTGCTCTGTGAATGGTAATACAACTTGAAACTCAGGAACACACTCCATAAATATTTTATCTTTATCCAGGCAATACTACACACCCAATCCTACAGAAGCAGCACCACTCAGGATTACCAAGCAGACAAAATTAGGAAAAAGAAAAAAAAATAGATAAAGCAAACCCCAGAAGTTCTATAAAAACATCTGATCTGCTAGAGTTCAGTAACTGTAAATTTTCTTGCAATTGTTTACCTGAGTAAATATGTTTCTGTAGAACTATTTAGAAATCATTAAAGTAACATTTCCAAGTGCCTGTTTTTCTAGGCATCTCAGTTTAAAATGGTACTTTGGGTGTGCAGTAAATTTACTGAATTTGTCCCAGACTTGTATGTAGCTATGTCAGACAGCCACTGTTACCCATTGTGCAAGTGTTCAAGGCTGTTCACTGTTACAGCAAGAATTTCAGGGCACATCAACCAAAGACTTAAAGCACAGGAAAATCTAAAATAGTTTTACTTTGAAGAATGCAAACATATACTCTTTGTCACTTGTTTTCAAACACTTCGCTCAGATAAATTAGGGAAAGGCACAAGAGATAAGAACTTTTTATCTTTGTAAGGCCTTTCAGAAGTCAGCTTCTGAAATTTATCTCTGCTCTGAACTTTGATCCGTGCCTTCAATCCATAAGCTTCCATAAACAGAACAACCCACCTGCCTTCCTCAAACAAAAAAATCACAGAAAAATCTCACAACACCTGACAGAAAGGAATTGAGTGCTAAGATTTTTTTTCTCTTTTTTTAAAAGTATGATCAAACTCCTAGGATTAAATAAGAGTGACTTGATAAACACATTGATATGTTTATCCACACAGGGCTAATCTTGTTCAAGTAAACTACTGGAAATGAAGATCCTATTCTTTGTATCTGCATGGCAAAACAAACACCCAGAATAAGTCACTGTAGGCTGCTAATTGGTTGTGGGAACTGCTAGCTTTGGGAACTGTTAGTTTGCCTCAGCTCTCGGGCATCCATTCTAGCTAAAAACAAGTTCAAAACAAGCAGAAACTCTAAAACAAGATGTTAAAGGTATTTCCAGCTGGTGTTATTGCAAGGTGTTATTCTAACTATAGGTAGCCAATGACATTGTGGGGTGGTGATTTGAGAGCCAATGGATGTGTGACATGAATGTTAGAAAATAGTATAAAAGAGGTCTTGTAAAATAAAGTCAAGTTCCCTTCTTTGACCGGAAGCTGTTGTGGTGAGTCTTTACATGTCGTGTCTGTCTCAACAACGATAACTGGTGTGTACAGTGGTGCATCAAATACTAATAAAAACTTTAAAAACAATGAAGGTCAAGACCGAGGTTCATGGAAGTAGCCAAATTATGAAGAGATTCTGGACTGAAGTGGCTGAGGAAACCACAAGCGACTTGTCTTCAGAGAAAATGCAAAATCCCCACACTTGTTAAGCCTCACAGAAGGCAGAACAGAAACAATACCACATTGTCTGGACAGAAAAGCTCCTGTAACCTCTTTGGCAAACAAACTACACAAACAGCCTACATATAAATACAGCAAGTTTATCCAAAGGAGAACTTTGGTGAAATTCTTTGACATAAAGAAAAAAATATTAAAAGCACAGACAGTTTTAAGAGTATTAGAATCTTCCCAATACAACAAAACAAAACAACAAAAAAAAATTCTTTTGTGACTAGGGGAGTATGGTGCAGAACAGGCAGTGGGAATTAGACTGCAAATTGGCTATTCCCTGAAATAAAACAGCAAGTGTCAACCATAGCGGCACACAAGTGAAAGATTTCCCTTTCTGGAATTTTTCTCTTCCTGCTAACAATCTGATTATCTCAGCTGGCAGACCACATCTGCATTTCTTTGAGCCAGAAATGGAAGAGGGTGATGAGCCACATTTGGAAGAGGGTGATGAGCCACATTTAGCACTGCGTGGTGAAGGCATCTGTGATTATTGTTTAGATATTACAGTGTATTAACGAAATGCATTAGAACACTGCTTAGAGTACCTATGAATAGTATTTTTATTTCAAATATGGTACATGCTCCTGAAATGAATTCTACAAGTAAGTTTTTACATTTTATTAGTTTGTGACAAGTATTACTATTAAACCACATAAGGACAAACATTGAATTTACCTTCATTAAGGCAGTTTCACCACTGCTCTGCTGCATGTTCACATATGCTCCAGCTTCCAGAAGAATAGCTACTGTTGTTAAAAAATTCTGGGAAAAAAACCCCAAACCAAAACCACAAGACAAGTAAGTAAAAAATATTCTGATTCTGTTTCAGAATATAAAATGACATTTACTTAAAATTCATCCATAAAATTTCAATTAACACAATTGACACTGTTCTCCCATGGCTAATAAAGAGCAATTCAGACTCAGGCAAGTGGACAGACCAAATTATTTACAATTCTTAGTTTCTTCTAAATCTGGCAATAATAAACATCACAGGAAGAAAGCAGTGTTTTCATCAGTCACCAAAAGGGAATGAAGCTCCCATCTGGCCTTCTATCTACTGTACGTGGGAAAGCACACGGACCAACCTGAACAGAAGGGTGCACCCATGAAACCCTAACTCGCTCTAACTTACTGGTTTAGTTGGTCTTAGTTTGGGAGGAGCTTGCCACTGTGTCCATTGCCCAATTACTTTAAAATAGCACACCCTGTTTAATCAGCGATTTTCTTTCTAACTCTCTCCAGTTTGGATACTGTGTAGCCAGGGATCATAACAAGCAAATCTAGCACAAGAAGGTCAGCTCTCAGGCAAAAATTCAGAGATGCCCTCTGCCTCCACTTTTCCTCTATAATATTTTCTGCTCAGGGCAGGGCTTGTGATCAGAACTTATTTACACTACAATAACCACAGCTGCTGAAATTATGCATTTAAGGTCACCCTGCTGTACCTTGTTAACTACATTTTAGGCATCATCCCAACTTCAAAAATTGTGTACCACCTTTAAACATAAGTAAAAGAGCCCAGAACCCCAAATACAACAAAAACCAAGCCAACCTTTTCAGCTGCATGTATCAATGCAGTCGTTCCATTTTTCTGTCTACCATTAACTTTAGCTCCTTTCCTGATGAGCACCCGCAAAAGGTCATCATGGCCTCCAGCAGCAGCAAGCATTACCAGGGTCATTCCACTTGCATCCTGTAACAAGAATCACTGCCATTAGAAAAATAATATAAAAACCCAAATACCTGAAGATAAATCAAAACTGCAAGACAAAAATTGCAAGTGCATCAGCAGCTTTCACAAAGATTTCCCTTGAGGGCAGAATTCACACATACGTGGCTGCCAGATAGCAGCAAACTATCACCTCCCACTTCTCTGGTCCGCAGGTCTCATACTGAGCTCCATAATCTTAAAAATCCATAATATTCTGAGAACCAGAACAAGCAGACAAACCAGAATGAACCAGGAAGAAAGGCTGTAAGGTGTTTGAGGATGGGGAAGACAAGACTGTGGGAAACAGAAGTCAGCACTCCTGGAGAATAACCACTATGGCTCAAGTCAGCTGCTACCACAACACTGCTTTTTGATTTTATCAAAGTTTAAGTACAAAGACACTTTGTGACCTGCCAGTCTCCTCACTCATTCCTACATTTTTCACCAAACCCTACAATTCACAGAATACACACTGGCCTCACTAGTTCATTTGGCATCTTTCCTACTATGCGACAGAAGTCTTAGCATAATGTAGAGTTCTTAAAATGCTACATAATACAACTACTCAAGATCACCAGTGAAAATACTGGTATCAGAGATTTTAAAACTCAAAAATTGAACTATAGTGCTATCTAACAGGAAAACAGATCCTTGAAAGTAAATACAGCAAGAACACAGCTGATGACAAACTGTCAGAAAACTAATTATGAAGTGGTCATAGTGTGTGAAATAACTTTCAGGTTTTTAGGGTTTTTTTTAGATTTTTGCTTCCAATGTATAACGTTTAACACAGTTTAACCACTGGAACTGATGGTTATCATTCCTTATAGCATAGAAAGTTCCACATTCAGTCACTTAAATACACTGGGCAAGTTGGCTGGCAAGCTACAGGGATGGTTCTATCAAACTTCATTTTTCCTGGGAAGAAATAGATAACAAAAACTAAAATTTCCACATCTGTACTCCTTTTTGATACCTTGTGCTTTTTTACCTAGGTGAGATGGAAATGTGCTACAACACAAGAGGGTAAAGCTTTTCAAACAAATCGAAGTTTGTATTCTTCCCTCCTACTGCCTTCCAGTACTTCTATTGCAGAAAAATTACCTCTTGATCCAGATTATATTCCTCATTTGAAGAAAGTGCCATTTTCACTGTCATGTAGTCTCCACTTTTAACAGCATCCCTCAGGAGAGCTAGAAAATAAATTCAATGCCATTATAGGGTACTTCCCTTTGAACTGCCAGCTATGAAATATGCCTTCTTCCCAGAAAATACTCACTACTTGATATTGGTTCTGTTGACACATGATTCTCATCTTCTCCATCGAGATGCTTCTGGAATTCTTCTAGCGTCAGCCATTCTAACTGCATGTCCATACCCAAACTCAGGACTTGCTGCTTGCCATCTATCATGCATTTAATTTTGTGGAAGAAAAAAAAGTAAAATAAGTAACAAATTGTAAATTTTCGAGCTATTCAGTGCTTGCCCTTGTTTCAATGATCAGCAGCTTAACATACTACTACTGCTACTTTTCATCCAAATAAACTTTGGAAGTCAGGAAATGGCTCTCAGTAGCAAAGGCTACACTACAAACAAACACAGAATACTTTTACTTGAAACAAACTGCTCATTTGTTGTAATAAATAAGGCTGAAGTGATTAAGGGAAGGTGAGCACTCCATTACTGCAGCAGCAGAAACACTGGAAACACATTGAAAAGATACCAGTGAATTTCAAAAGAAAACTTCATTTCAGCCCCATGCAGAGCCAAGAACTGGAGCACTAGAGATGCAAGCAAGAATGGAGAAAGTATTAACTACCAGTGTTCTCCATCTGACACACATTCACTACTTCTCAATCACCTTCTGCAGCAACGTATGTCCATGAGTCTATTTCATCTATTTCTCTTCTCCTTGTACACCTTGCTCTTTTAATTCTTCTATGCATTTATATTCTAGCAGAGATTCTTATCTTTTGCAGTTATTCTCATAATACTCACTTATTTTTCTTCTGAAGCTATATTAAACAACTCAAATGCACTTTTGATGTCCTTAAAGCCTAGAATATCAAGACAGTTACCAAGAGTATCTACTTGAGCCAATAAAGACTATTATGTAACAAAGTTTAAGTAAATGACCAGCATCCATTTAGAAAAGATCTCTTTCCACAAGGAAATCACTTCTGGAGCACAGGAGCAAGCTAAGAGAAGACAAAAGTCAGGAAGAACTAGTCCACCTCCACCTACCCTGTCAAGTCTGAGTTCTGACTGCCTTCAACATGGTACCACCTTCCTTTTAAGAAATGCAGTTTAGAATTATGCGTAAATTAGTACTTCCAAAATATGGTTCAGTATGTGTGCTGATGAGACAAAGGACAAGTGCTGCATAGAAACAATCATTAATCATTCTGTTTGTTACTACTTTGCTTAAGCACTGTAAGCATTTATGCCACATTCAGAAAAAGATGTTTCTCTAGCAACAGCTGCATAAAGCATCATAGCACCTTCTATATACATTCATAATTATCAAAAGTGCAGTCACCTAGCTTTCCTCAGTTCATCCTCATCAAACTAGTGAAGGAATTTATCCTGAAATAAGCAATCCAGAGTTGTATTGAGATCAAGAGTAGTAACATTAATAATCCATTATACTATTAAGAATAGAAACAGAACCTAGACATTTTTCATTGTGTAAAATCATCCAGTTCTGGTGATAAGGATTGTATAATTCATCCTCGTGGCTAAAGCAGAAGGCAAGATGTTTATCTGATGGGAACCTCTACTAGTTTTTCTTAATATAAAATGTATATATACCTGGTATCGTCAGAACATTTCTGAAAATTGCCAATAGCTGGATGAATTCCTCTTAAAAAAAAAGATTACTATTATATGCCTGAGAAGAGCAGTTGTCAATATTAAATTTAAAATGGCAAAATCTTACTCAATCTACATAAATGTCAAAGACTTCTATATATTTCCATGCTTCATATATGAAGCATCTATTAACAGTTTCATGAAGCATACATTAGCAAAGCCATCAAACAGAAGACTTTTGCTTCCTAAAATAAAAGCAGAATTCCTTGTTTCTGGTGTGTGTGTGTATTACAAAATAATACAAGATCTGCTCTTGTGGAACTAAGAGGAGAATGCCCCGAAGGGTTCATTCCCTTCTCTGTTTTTAGCAATTAGTACTTACTTTTTAGGCCCTTCTGTTCTTTTCTGCTTTTTTCTTCTTTTTCAGACTCTTTTTTTTGAGATTTTTCTTTAATTTCAGTTTTCTTTACTTCTTTTTCCTAAAATTGAGAACAAAGATCAAATATCATTGTTAAGAGAAAAAATGGAAAATAAACTTCTTCCACCACTTGAACAATAAAGTATATTTACAGGTAATACTACTGAAACCTGTATGCAACAGACTTGTAGAAATTCCTAAGAACTAAACAGGTGAGTCAGGGGTTAAGTCTGTGAAAGCTTCTTCCCTAACAGAAGAGGTATTATTTCCTGAACATAATAACTTCAATTCATATTTTTACTGCATCCCAGCCATGTAAGTTGCTTTATGGAATGAGCTGCAGATATAAAAAAACCAGCATATTGAAAGAAATTCAAAATTATGAACTTTTTATTTGTTCCAAATACTGAACTTGAATAGAAGGTAATTATTCCAAAGCATTTAACAATTTTGCAGCACCAACCTCAACTGAGAAAACTTGACATTTGGACACAAAATGTTCCGAGATATCCAATTTACACACAGAGAACATTATGGCAACAGTAATTTATGACAAACAGACACTCAGAAAAATCCACCCAAACTCATGATATCCATGCAGAAGTCCAAGCTTAGCAATATCTAATATCAGAGAAGAAATTTATTGTAGACATATAATATATATAATTTGGTCTATCATTATGTATTAGCAGAGCTAAGACATTTTAACATTTTTCTCACTGCCTCCCTTTCCTCCACAAACCTCAGCTTCTGATCACTGACGTGATAAATGGTAACACAGGCAGCTGTTAATCCTGGCAGATGTTAAGTATTTAAGAGGAAATCTTAAACTTACTAAAGGGACTACCAGATATTTGCTACAGTGGGGCTGTAAAAATCAGTAATCCTGAATTCTATTCCAGATTTCTAGCGCTGATCAGATACACAACATACCCATTTGTTTTTGGAGGTAAACGAAATGGAAGCAATAGTTCAGCATGCAAACTGACCCCAAACAGAAAATACTGTGTTATAAATTGACACGACTGGTATTCTATAAGCAGAGTTACATCACCAAAGACAGGTAGCCAAAATATATGTGATGACTTTGTTTAAAAAGTATCATTTGCTTGGGCCAACAATTTAGTGAACAAAAAAAACCCTGCAGAACTCTCGACCAAACCAACTCAAGCAAGTCCATAGCTGCTCCAGAGAATAACTAACCAGTTCCAGAAAACACTGTTTAAGCCTTCTACACTCAGAAGAAGCAAAGAGCAGAATGCCTCCCTTGCCTTCCTGGTACCTCAGAGCATGACATTCCATGGAGCACAACCACAAGAAAGGCATACAGACAACTTAGTGAGAAGGCTGACTGAAGAGCCATAAGCAAACCCACTGCTGTTGTTTTACTCATGGTCAAGGTGACAGGATTTTTGTACTACTGGTAAATAGAACAGAATTGCGAAGATTTTTCCTATTCTTGTCTCTCTCTTAGAAACACTATAACCTTGAACTATAAGTAAAATATTTGAGTAATTAAGGACCATACCACTTCAGCTAATTAAACAACCTTCTGAAACTGGCCTATGCCTCAGAGTAATTCTTTGTTTTCCAGAGCTTTCACCACTAAGCTCCTGCAAAAGCACTCTTTCGTGTAGCTCTACTCTAAGATTATGCCATGTAATTCTCTATCCCCAAAATAACTTATTTAAGGTGACCTACTCCATACACACAACAATCATAAGCAGAGGACCACTGCTGAACCTACAGAAGAAACCTTCCACCATGGTATTATGGCCTCAGAAGTGGGATACAGTCCAGTAAGTATCAAGGTGTTTTGGCTGCAATCCTGTTAAATCAGAACATGGTTTCTCTGAGCAGCCAACATTTTATGAACTGCAAACTGTATCAGAACAGGCTGAAGCATCTGAAAGAAATTATATTCCCAGAAACATTACAAAAAATGTTGACTTCTGTAATTATTTTTTTCTTTTGCCTTTACAATACGGCTTTTCTTACAACACTACTGTATTAAATACGGAAAAATGAATATTCAGTATTTGTTTAGCTCATTTCTTACAACAGGTACAGCATTTCTATTTAATACAAAACCATGTAATGAAACTAAGTATTTTCTATAAGCACTTCAGGAATTCTAACAAGACAAGTCTGCTGCACAATTACCTGGGTGACCTGGGCTTTAGAAGTTATTTCAGCATTCCAGTTCTGAGGTAGGTGCTACCACATGTAAGCCATAATAGAATGGCCAGTGTCTGAGAGAGCAAGTGCGTTGCTCAAGACTGTTCTGACTTACTATGAAAGCAGAAAAAGTCAAACTGAGGAAACTTCTGAAGGTAGGCACGAACAAAGCTAAAAACAACAGCATACTTTGCAAGAATAGGAAACTTCATTCTAAGAAGACATAATGAACTGAAGAAATTCACCCATTCACATTTAAATATGACTTCCTCTCCTAAAGCATTCCCCCCCATAAAGTGCTCAGAATCCAGAAATTTTCCAGTCTCGGTTACACATTGTGCAGTGAGTGTTTCTTTAAGTTCCTGCAGCTCAGTACCTTTCCAATTTTTACTTTTCTCTTTGGTATCACAAACAGTCACAGTTTGAGGTATCTGTACCTTGAAGGTGACTGATTTTATCCCCAGCCCCCACCCTAATACCATAACTATGCTCACCTCTCCAGGTGAATCAGTGGACTTGCACACCCTTTCATCAGTACTCAATTTCAAACCCTTCTGCACTGGTGAAGGAGCAGGTGACACTTTCTCCAATTCTCCTGGTAGCTTTTCTTGACCTGTTTGCTTTTTGTGCATGCTTTTCTTCTCTAAATAAGTATCTTGAATTTCTGCTTTTCCACCTTCTTCTCTACAGTCTTCTGCTTTCTGAATTTTTTTCTTCTTTCTTTTAATTCTAGCATCAATACTATCATCTTCATTACTTGCTGATCCATCAAGATACCTATCAGTAATGGCATCCTTTTCTTCACTTTCTTGCTCCAATCTCTCTTCCCCACTTACTACCTTTTCCTTCTCATCCTTATTTTCAGAATTTAAGTTTGAATTTTCATTATCAGTTCCTTGATAAAATGTATCATCTACAGTGCTTGATTCTGAGTCAAACTGAGTATCTCCATGCTTCTCCTTTTGTGATTGTTTACTTTCTTTAGAATCTTCTTTAGATTTTATTTTAAAATCTTTAACGTCTCCTTTCTTTTTCTTGATTTCTTTAGTATCTTCTTTCCTTTGCTTCTTTGTGTCCTTAGAATCCTCCTTGGTTTCTAAAGTCCTTTTTTTTGGCTTTGAATCTAAAACCAAAGTGTCTGAGGAATTTTCACATTCTGTTTTGGGTTTGTCTTTGAGTTTTGCAGACTTAGATTTTTTCTTCTTCAGGTCATCTGGACTTCTATCCTCTCCATCTTTTGACTTCTTCTTTTTCTTCTTTGGTGAAACATCATCTTTTGTTTCACTTTGCCTGTCACTGTCAGATTCTGCTTCAAATATATCATCGTTTAGAGATAGTTTCTAAAAGGTAAAGAAAAAAAATTAAGCTATTTCTTTCCCCAATAAACTATCACTTTGGTACAAAGTATACAAAAATGATAGTAGCTGTGTGTGGGAAAAGTAGATTTTTAAGCACTTTAATCTTTTGATCCCTGCCAAGATCATTCCTCATTGCCAAACTGCAAAATGTGTAATTACAATTCTAGCTTACTTGCCTAAATTACATTACTAACTGCTTGGATGAGAATCAATACATAAGCAATTCAAGAAAACCAATTATACATTCAACAACCAGATTCCAGAACAGGACAAAATCTGAGCTATTTTACATCAAAAATAATTGATCTGATTTTGTAGGATTTACCTAGAGATTCACCAGAAGCAGGGTACCAGTTTTAAAAAAGGATCCTTACATTGCTTTTTCAAACTAACTGAGCAGTTAAAAAGAAGAGGAAAAGCCCTCTTGCAACTTATTTTTCTGTATTCCTCCCTTACCAAACCTAATGATAACATGTAAAAACTGACTGATCTACAGAAAACAGGAGGGTGATCATAACAGTGTGGCAAGCTTAAGTGACAGGACAATATACATGTGGGTAGGGAAAGGGGATTATTTATGGTGTCAAAATCTAACTAAAATGACTTTACACTACTTATACAATCCCATTAAAAATGGAAATGAAGTCTAGATGGATTCAGTCTACCAGCAAACTTGTCTGTGAACAAAAAAACCCCATCAGTGAACAGCAACAATATTAAGTTTGATAAGAAACAAAACAGTTTTAGATGAGATTGCGTAAGTCTTCTTAATTCCACATTTCAAATGCCTTTCCTTCTCCCCCCCTCTCCTTAGCAGAGTCTAGATAGTGATTACATCTTCACTATAAGATACTGAAAGGTGAAACACACCTGTACATCTTTTTTAACAGGTTTAGGCTTATTATCCACAACTTTGTTTCTGAATTCAAGCAGCACTTCTTTGCAGTCTTCCAAATGAACCTCTGGTTCCCAGGTATCATCATCAGAGGTGTATCCTTTCCACCGTACTTTATAGAGAATTTTACCCTGTCAGAAAAGACCACAGCATTTAATACAATATAGCACAGTATTGCACCTATTCAGTTCTTGGGGATCTCAGTGGATACATCATTTTGTGTATACAGAAATCAGTATTTCTGTAGTTAGAATAGTTTTATCCAAAAATACCTGCAGTATACAACATTTGTTCAGAACCACAGCTACAATGTACAAATCATAAACAAATTCCCATTTTATCAGAATGCATTTTCTGACACTTATGAAACTATTAAAAAAAAATTGTAATATTTCTTCTATAAAAATTTCAAGCTTGATTTTTTTCTCTTTGCTGAAGAACTTGATATAAAACCTTAACATTTCTAATGAATAAACACCATTCACCAAGTTTTGTATTGGGATTTATAATTTATGCTATATTTGTAATCAATTCTATTTCTGATAAACTGAAATGCCAACAATTAGGAAAAAACCCCAGCAATGAAAGATCAAGTTAAACCTGGATGCTGCTGGCCTTCTTTGCTGCAAGAACTGCTGACTCATGTTCAACTTACTTGTCTGTGGGGACTCCCAGCTCCTTTCCTGCAAATCTGCTTCCTAGCCAGCTGGACTCTCACCTGCCTGGTGACACAGGATTATTCCATTTCAGATACAGGACTTCTGTTAGCTGCAGAGTTAGGTACACCCTTGTAACTCAGGTACAAAATGAGTTACAAATCCTTTTCTCATTAATTGAGAAAGCTGCATAAAATAAAGTCTAATGCAAATGCAAAACCATTTGGCTGTTGAACGACTACATCCCATACATGGAAAGTGACAGAAAAATGCAGCTTACAGTGATACAAAAATTCAGCTTAAGTGAAGACAGAAGATTGATTCTTGCACTAAAGAGACAAAGCCTTACACTCACCTATCAATACTGTTTTACTCAACATTGTACTTTTTTTTCCTTTTTTATCACTTAGAAATAATAGAATGCTTCCAAGCATTTTTATACTGCTCTAGATTCTGTGAGAAGTAGTGATGGGCTAGAACGAACTGGTATGGAATGGGGTACCACCATGTCATTAAACAGCAGAGTTGAGGTTTCCTACTTCCGCTGGGGAACATCCCAACTTGCACCAGAGCCTGCTGTTTTAGAGTAACTGAGGTGCAGTACGAAAGGCTTTTAAGATATACTGAGAGAATACACTTCCACACTTTTACTCCTTGTTCTCTGAAGTAGGACATTAATGTTTTATTTATCCACAGGTCTAACTCCTCAGCCCAATCCAAACCCGGGAGTGCTCTCTCTCATCCTACCACTACTACCAGATCCAGCAACACCAGGACTGCGTGTGAGAAGAGCTTTCCTGTGCAGGGGGACTGTCACTTCTGTTTTGTGACACAGGAACACCCCAACCAGCCTCACCTTGCACTGGACAGTGGCCGACTCAGTCTGTGGTGACATACAGCTTTTCTCAGCCATTTTGGAAGTTAGAACCGGGCATGAGTTCTTGCCTTGCCCTGTACTTGTGAAGCCCAGCAGCACAGGCCCTGCTGCAGAGCAATGGAGAAGGGACCTGATGCATCTGGAGCTCACCAAAGCCACAATCAACACGTGCTGACTACACCCACACACTGAAGCTCATTGCACTGACCCAGCTCGGAAAACTCAAGCACAGAGAGCTCACAACCTGCTGCAGAACAGGCTGCTTGGAGGTGGGTGGAAAAGAGACTCCCTGTTACCTGCACATGACATTTTTAAGAGATGGTAGTTGATGTATTCCAGTACTCTTTAATGGTATATCTCACCACCATGCCTACTACCACCTAAGCCTATAGATTTTAGGTTCCATCACTTGGGGGGAGTGGGGGGGAAGGAATCTTCTCATTTTCAAGCCTGACTTATGTTGACCAACACTTCATACAGGCAAAGCTATAAATACTGTATTACCCTGAAAGCATAACATAATCTTAAGACATCAACATATTTCAGCTAAGACATAATTTAACAACATCACAAATATCAAAGAAATTGCTGATCTGAAGGTTCTCCAGCCTAAGGGCTTCAAGACTCTTGGCAGAATTGTATAATGTCATGTACCTGACTGAAGCCTAAAATAAAAAACATAATAAGTTAAAATAAATTTTTTTTTCAGGCACAAACTTATTAAAAACCCCTATGCTCATTATTTTTTCTATATGAGGATTAGAAAAATTTGTCAAGGACTTCATCCACTCTAGGTTACTTTCAAATAAAGAAATTAAGGTCTACCATTTCAGTTCACACAACGCAAAGAGAAGTACAGCTTGTTATTTTAATTAGAAGCAGTCTCTTTTATTTTAGGAGGTCCTCCCCCGTTCTGTAACCCAGTGAACACAGTCCCACACGATATACCTTGAAGACATCTTTAAGTTCTCAGTTATATTCAACCCTGCCCATCTCTGCACTGAAACATTTTACATCAAAACAGTACCGCAGTTCAGCCCTAAGAGCCAATAGTAGTTTAACAATGTAGACAAGAAACAACAACTTAATAAAGACATGTCTTTGGCTGAGGAGACTGAATCTGGAGTAAGGGACAAAAAGCCTCCTCGCACAACTGTGCACAACATGGTTTAGACTGCAATTGTAACGGGATTACTCTTTTCGCGTGGTTTCGCCCACTGTAAGAGATCCGCGCACTCACCCCCTCGGTCTTCATGTCAAGGATCTTCTCCACCTCGAAGACGTCCTCCCCCTCCTCTTCCTCGTCGTCCTCGCTCTCGCCGCCGCCAGCCTCCCCGCCGGCTGCCGCCACAGCACCCGCCGCTTTGCCCACCCCGCCGCCGTCTTCCTCCCCGTCCTCCTCATCCTCCGCCGCCGCGGCCGCCGCCGTCTCCTCCTCTCCCTCCGCCCCCTCCAGCCTGGCCTCCGCCGCCGCCTCAGCACCGCTCCCGGCCGCCGCCGCCATTTTGGGCCGAGTTTCAAACGACAACGGCGCAAAGAGGCTGCGACATACGCGTCCTGGCGCGGGGGGCGGGGCAGAGGCCGCCCCAGCCAATCGCCGCGCCGGCAGCCCGTGACGCGCCGTGGCCTCGTGCCGTCCGCACGGCCGCCGCTGGGCGGGGCTTGGAGCGGAGCTCGGAACTCGTCCCGTTCCAGCCCCGGCCGTGGATGGGGACAGCTCCTGCGGGAGCGGCGTGCGCAGAGCGCCGTCCGCCCTGGCCTTGGCCACCTCCAGGGGTGGGGCAGCCACAGCTTCTCTGTGGCCTTGGGCACTTCCAGCCGCGGGGCATCCACAGCTTCTCTGGGCAAGTTATTCAGTGCCTCACCACCCTCACAGTGAAGAATTCCTTCCTAACAACTAATCTAAATCTCTCCTCTGTAAGTTAAAAGCATTCCCCCTTGCCCTATCACTATCTGCCCGTCACTATGCCTCTTTTATATAATCCCCCTTTAGGTACTGGAAGGTGCTTTAAGCTCTCCGTGGAGCCTTTTCCAGGCGGAACAGCCCCAACTGCCTCAGCCTGTCTTCACAGGAGAGGTGCTCCAGCCCTCCAAACATCCTGGTGTCCCTCCTCTGGACTCCCTCCAACAGGTCCATGTCCTCCCTGTGCTGGGACCCCAGATCTGGATGCAGCACTGCAGGTGGGGTTTCAGCAGAGCAGAGCAGAGGGGCAGAATCCCCTCCCTGCCCTGCTGCCCGCGCTGCTTTGGATGCAGCCCAGGACACGTTTGGGTTTCTGGGCTGGGAGTGCACAATGACAGCTCATGTCCACCCTCTCATCCACCAGCACCCCCGAGTCCTTCTCCACAAGGCTGCTCTAGTAAGTTCTTCTCCCAGTCTATACTCATGTTTGGGATTGCTCTAACCCAAATGCAGCACTTTGCACTTGGACTTGTTGAAACAAAGGTATTCTTTGCCCTCAGCCGGATGAAGTTTTGGGGAAATGCACAAGAAAGATGTACATGTACACCTCAGGAAGAAGTCCTGCTGTGGCAACGACAGGGTTTCTTACTAAGGGAAAAGAACTACTTTTAATTTCATAGTATTTTGCATGTTAAAGTAATTGGCAAGGACAGCCTTTTTTATGTAACATGCAGGAGGAAGAAAAAGAGTCTTGTAAGAAAAAGCAAATAAACCACGCCCTGTTTGCTTATTCCACTGCCTTTTACTAGAGCCAGAGTGTGTTAATATATTGTATCTCAGAAACAGGTCCTTAGAGTACACACATCACTGAACCAAAACTTAGGTTTTAGCATGAAAGTTTATCTTCCACCCATACATAGCCATGTGGGATGTATTGTTGCAAGAGTGACAGGCGTACTGAAGGAAATGATTTCTTCATATTTTTGCCAGCACTTGCTTTCTAAGATAACTCTAGTAATGGAACAACTGATCATGCAAAGACTAAACAGCAGTTTAGTTTATCATTGTCTATATTAAGGAGTCTTTCTAGTTCTGAAGAAACCCATATCCTAGCTCTTCTCAAAGTGTAGTACAAACACTTCCTTTGTATTTTTATTAAAAAGAGCCAGTCTCTTCCATCTTGAAAACAAGGATTCAGAGTACCTTAAAAACAGAAGGACGTCTGGATATCCTTCTTGGCAACATCCTCTACAAGGTCAAATGTATCTACTCCAGTGTTAGCATGTTTGCTTCAATTCTCATTAAAACATCTATGAAAGTTTTCCTTAGTAAAAAACAATCTCTGCAGTTTTCCTTAGTAACCTCTTACTTCTGTATTACTGCTAGGGAACATTCTTCATTTACAAGGGCAGTATAAGGCATTACTTATGGTACTGTAGAATCTCCTGCTTCTGAATATTTTCAAAGGATGGGCAAACAAGTGTGGAGCTTGTTCTATCACAAAGTACCAAAGTGGTGTTGTATGCAGCTCCTTAATTTAAAGATGTAGTGTGTTCATTAAACACCATTAAAAAGCCCATTAAATGAAAAGAAATGTTAGTCTGGTTTTGTTATTAGGCTTCAGTGTTTTGTCTGGTATGAAATAAAATTAATTACCTTGTTTATCATCAGCATAAAATCAGAATACAGAGTAACAGCAAGAAGAGAGAACTCTTTCCTCCTAACAAAACTGACCTATGTATTCACAAATTGACATAGGATCAGTAAAAGCAGAGCAGTAGAAAAATATCTATTCTGCTTTTTGCATTTCAAGACACACTGTAGGAATTACAAAACCATCCAAATAAAAACACTGATCTGTTATGAAAATATATATTAGGTCTTGTTAATCACACTCTTGTATCTACCGAAACATCTTCTGCCGTACTTAACTGAATTGCTACATTTTGCTTTCTTTACTGTGCCATTGAAGTATATGAGATTTTTAGCAGAACTCAAAACAAAGATACTATAAAAGTACTTTACAATGTGCAACAAACCAGAAATTAGCAAAAAAAAAAAAAAATTAAGGTATTTTAAACAGTTACAGGTAAGTAAAATATGATGTGTAAAAATACAAACTTACTAACTCTAAGACCCTTTGTTTCCATACCTTAAAGTGTGTGATTGTGAAAATTATGATTTAGTAACAATATAAGGTCAAATGTCCTCAACTTAAACATTGTATGTAAAACTGCAAGAAAAGCTAACTCTCTTATTATCTCAAAGAATGATAACATTAAATATTTTATGTAGAAAGATAATTTATGCTAGATAAACTTGATACCAAATACCTTCTTGGTAGCAGAATCCCAGTCTTTCCCAAGTTCAAGTTGATAGCAAATAGATGGAAATTGCCTTCTTAGTAACTCTATTGCTTTTTTCATCAACACAAAAGCCCAATGAACACCACTGTGTGAAAATGAAGTTTCATTATAATAAAATCTTGTAAGTCCACCAAAGGAGCAGGAAGAAAATAATTTCTTCTAATGGTAATTATTTGAAAGACAAAATTTTCTATAGTATGATGATCCAGCATGTATAAAATATAATCTGATGCAAATGAATAATCTAACTCCTCAAAAAAGGAAGGAAGATTTCCAGGGCTCTCCTGACTGTTTCTGTATCCTTTACCTACATGCTCTGTAAAATATGAAATGTGTAAAGTAGTCTACATCTGATCCTTTGGTACCAAAAGCATTTTCCTTTTCACTGAATGTTCTTTGGTCTAAGTGCAGTCTTCACTTACAAATTGTGGATTTCCAGAAGGAAGGAAGTAATTTCAGCTGTGAGCAAGCAATGTCAGATATGAGACTTCAAAAGTTAAATTTAGGGGGAATAATATTCAGATGTGACTGTGCTTGCTATTAGGGCAAATTTACTTCAAATAGACTAAATTACAGAAAAATTATAAAAGCTGGCCTAAAGAAAAAAAAAAAAAAAAGAAAGAGGAAAAGTTGCCTATTAGAGTTTTGCAATGATAAGCATCCCATACAAAAAAGCCTTCTTTAGAATACAACCAAAGTGATTTACTTACTGTGCTAAACCTCTTCAGTGATGCTAAATCATGTATGATGTTCATTGAAAATGAAGAAAAATTTGTGAAATCTGTGAATAAAGATTGATTTTAAGAGCATTAAAGTATTGAGCATGGAGCAACAATATGGAAACACAAGCTTAAGATTTGTGACTGGAATAGCAAACAGAAGAACTACATACTGCCACACATTCCTGGTCATGGTTCAGTGTGTTATGCGGGTTTGATAATAATGATGTGCATAAAATTAAGCCATGACAAGAACGTAACAGCTGGCTCTTGGGTAAAAAGGAAACAGAGGAACTGTGCCAAATTTGACTGTATTCATTCTTTCTCTGAAAAAAAAAAATTTCCAAAACATGTAAAGCAATTTGCTTTGCTTGGTGTAGAGCTGAGCCTGCCATAGAGTTTAAGTAATATATTAAAATAATAATTTCATTGGACAGCTGCTCTTCAAATGTTGTTTCAAACTCTGGTTGAAATAGAAGCGTGCAAGCTTACAGGAGGCAAAGCAAAATTATCAGGGCAGTGGACAAATACTATTTCATTACAAGTGTACCCAAACATCTTCATTATTAATATTTTGGAATAAGAGCAGAATATAGCCATATTTTAGAGTTTTAACAAATATATATGTCATTGCTTCTTCTGCCTGAAAAGTGAAAATTCCCTGTCCTTTACCTATATCCCAGGTATCACATGAAAAACTGAAAAAGGAATTTTGTGGTTTCATGTTCTTATCCAATTTACTCTTCTGCAAACACCAATTCCAAATCTTTAAAAAAAATCACAGATAGAATCTTTTAGAGTCATCACTGTCACCATCAGTTTGTGAGAAGTACTAGAATTAAAAAGAATATGTAAACCAGAAGTGCATAGTGTCCTTGCTAAGAACAGAGATGCTATAAAAAACACAATTTTCAAAAATGGAACAATGACATACCTGAAGAAGTGCAAGTGTTTCCAATAAGGAAGGAAAAGTTTGCACAAATAGGAATCACTGTCTTTCTCCATTCCTTGAGGGAGTTGCTGTATTATTGCAGTCATCAGAAAGAAATCCCCAAATGAATATATTTAAACTAAGTAACACTGATGAAAAGGAAGAATAAGACATCATTGTTGGAAAGGAAATACTATCTGTCATCTTACTTATTTTGATCAATTTCAACATTGGATGGACAGATTAGTTATGTGAAGACTTTGCATTTTACCTGTCTTGGTTTGAAGACAGGTGTCTGCTAAGGAAGGTGGGAACCTCCCTAAGAATCTGCAAATGTGAACCCCTTCCCTCCGAATTATTATAACTTTGGAATCAAGGGCTTTCAGGCAAAAATATGGGGAAAGGAATCACAGTCGGTTTTTTTTTTCTTACTAGTACCTATAGCAAGGCAAACAATCAACAATAACAGTAGCAATAACAAACAAACAAACAAAAACCAGAAGATGCGGTGACAGAAGTCTCTGGGCTGCCAAGCGCTTTTCCCGTTCGGTGCAGTTCCGGTCCCAGCCGGCAGGGGCGCTGTCGGGCTCCCGGCCGGGCAGGGCGGGTGCGATGACTCCCGCGCAGCTGCAGGGGGCGCTGTGGCGCGGTCAGCTCTGTGGGTGCGGGCAGTGCTGAAGTGCCCAGAGGCAGCGGGCGGGGCGGGGCGGGCAGGGCAATGGCGGGCGTGCAGCAGACGTGGGGCAGGAGCTCCGAGCAGGGAGCAGGGGTGGCAGAGACGGGATCACCCAGGCTCACCGACAAAAAGGTGACAGGGATTTCTCAATCCGCGCTGGCTGAGGAAAACACGGGGCGGTGGCGGCAGCTGGTCCCCTTCCATAGAAGCTGCTAGCACAGCCGGGGAGATGTGCACCACAGGAACGTGCCCTTTTTCCCAAACAGAAAAGCTCACTCACCAAGGAAAGGAAAAGTGGCACCAATCCGAGATCTTCCCGCAGTTCCCCACTGCTGTCCTGTGCCATTCCTGGTGGTCAAGAGTGTTTTATCAGGGTCACCAAATCTCTCCTCCCCTCCCCACGCCCAAGCCAGCTCTTTGTCTCTTACACAAAAAAGGTCAATAGTCCTTAAGTATCCAGCCATTAGTAACCTATCGACAGGAAAGGGGAAAAATTCCACACCCCTCAACCTCCAACATTACCTCTGCAGCATTTTATCTTATCTAAGGAAAAAAATATAAAAAGGAGCTGAAAATAACTAAGAGTGCCAGGGACTTCACAAAATGTGTGGGAGAACAATAACCTGGAATCACATATCTTAAGATATTCTCTTGAGTTTTAAGTGTATTTCTCAGGCAAAGGAGTTCCTCTGAGTGAAAGTAAAAGGGGTTGAATTGATCCTTCCTTTCCTACCTAATCTTTTATTAATATTTTCCAGTGCTGATAATGAGCTTTTTTGTGTCATAGCCATATCTGGATTCTGTTTGTGGGTGCTTCAGAGTACTAGAAGGGCCAGCTATGTATTTTTCACTTTTTAGTGAAAAAGATTCAAATACCTTTGAGAAAAATCACTGCAGCAGAATGCAAAATCTTCTAGGAAGGCCAGATGCCTTTGAATAAAATACCGACAGATTCTATAAATATTTGTGTGTAGATTGTAAATACAGTCCTAAAAATGTAATGGTTTAATAATTTGTTTATATTTAGTTAGTATAGCAATTACATGACTCATAGATGCTACTTAGTTCCAGCCTCAGCTGTTTGTTCACATCCACTGCTGCAAATGTAACATCTGGATCAAACATTGTAGTCACATTTCTAGGAAATACAAACAGCAGCACAACAGTTAGAAAAAACCTGTGATTTAACAGAAATGATTGGACACTGTGTTGAAACATTTTACTTGTATGAGGTAAAGGATAAAAAAACCCCAAAAGATTGTGTGCGACTGAAAAGAAAATTAATTTCTGGAGAATACTCAGCTAAATAAAACTTATAAAATTGATTGCTCTCCATGGTGTGAAATACTCATAAAAATTAAACTGTTCCTGTTTATTGTGGTTTAACATATTCATTATTATGTCATGAATGGTACAAGCTATGCATTATGTCTCTCATTTTGTTGGGATGCTCTTCTATCCACTTTTGAAGTAGGCAGACCTAAGAAATCTAGATATTTAGAACAAAGCCTTGTTAACTGATTCAATTACAGCCTGGCAGTTTGTTTTCTAGAAGAGGAAAAAAATAAGCATTTAAATATTTATTTAATAACAATGTTGTGAATATTATTTATTTTGTGAGGACAGAGAATGACAACAGTAGATTTAATAGAGGTAGTTCCAAGGCTTATTCCCAAAGAGGTTCTAGAAAGTCTACAAGATACAGTTTCCATTTACATATTCCGTTCTTTAAAATATCATTCACTTTCCCCAATGCATTTTTAGATAAGAAGACAAACCAGAAAGTCTTCAAGCACAACAGAAATTTTCAGCCGAGAAGAACAGAGAACCAAGCTGTTTGTAGAATGAACAGTGCACAAAGCCAAAGAGATGAGGCACAAATGTTTTCCAGGATAAAACTTCCATTTTAAATACACAACAGAACTGTCAAGGCAGAGGTATAGTTACAGTGAAATTAATTTACCTTTATTTTAACTGTACAGCTATGTATGTGTTTAATACCAGATAGTATCTCAATACACAAATCCATGAAAAATCCACTAAATAAAGAGAAAAAAACCCCATGAATGGCACTGCAGAGAAGTTGATGTGTAATCTGCATGCCATGACATATCCATGAGAAGAAGCTATGTTTTCTGTCCTTTTTAACTCTTTAGATGAAAGTGGAGAATACTAAACTAGTTAAACAAATTTTTGTTCCTAGGAGATATATTATGTGCCAACTCAAGTCAACTTTCCATGTCCTACAGGAGCAAATACATCCTCAGAGATAGTTATGAGGCTTTCTACCAATCACAGCAAGCCTAAGTTTTTGGTTTAGTTGCTTTATGACAAGAATGCTTACAAACAATTATCCTCTAACAAAAGAGGAGAAATTAAAAGGCTTTAAACAATCATAAGCTTACTGGAGCCTCTTATGTAACTACATTCTTCCAGGCAGAGAACTTTTGCTTCCTAATGAGATGTTATTTTAAGACTGTGTTTTAACAAAATTGTGTGTTTTCATTCAGTGCTTTGTCCTGTTGCCATAGTAACACAGAAATAGGCATATGAAAGGAGATACAGCCATTCTGAAAGCTCAGTGCAGTGACATAGGTGATTTCAATCACAACTGTAGACTATGGAGATTAATTTCCAACACTTATTACAAAAATATCCTATGAAAATCCCAAAATGAAAACCACAAACTAGCTTTAATGATATAATTAAAGCCTATGTTTTCCAAAACAATAATTTAATTAGTGTTTAGGGGCACTGAAACTAAATGCTAACACAGAAACTACTATTTGGTTTTGGTGAAGCATAAAGAAAAATGAGACTATATTATGAAATGTCAAACTTTTAATAATTCCTTAATTTCTGGCAAAATGTGATGAATGGTATCAAATATATGGGCCAAATAAGTTCTAGTAAAAAGATGTTTCCCAACAAAGACATGACTCAGCAAGGAGTCTGTAACTGGACAATTGTAAATTTTCTAGTGGGCACTAAGCCATGATATTTGACATACTGGTACATCTTCATCCATTAGCTGAGTTCCATCACCCTGGCTGATAGCTATTTCATATAACTTATTCTTTTGATTCACCACTTTTTTCTTTAACCTATGAATGATTTTTCCAAAATATGTAATTTAATCTCTATAGACAGAAAACTTAGCCAATATTGTCTTAAATGACATGATTACGTTGAAATACTGGTAAGTGGCAACAACAAAAGACGTGAGAGAAACTAAGATTAGGGTTGCACATCTTCATTACTGATTAAGTGGTTTCAGATCTTGAGATTGAAGGAGCTACATCAAAGGCAAGTAACAATAATATTTTATCTCTCCAGCGATGAGTTTTCCATTGATAAAAGCTTCAAATCCACAAACAGCAGCTTTATCATCCAAAGGAAAAGACATGCTTAGCTTCAACAGATTTACTGTTTTAATTGGGGTTAAGCTGTAACATCACTACCTGAAATGAGTATTTTTTGTGCAATATTTATATTGTGATTAAAACATCAACACTTTCAGTGTAACACTGCTTTGCACTACAAAATCTCAATCAGCATGCCACAACTGGAATTTCTATTTGTACTTTAGGAATGAAGGTATAATATTCATCAGTGCTTGACAAATAGACATCTCCAGAAATACATAAGGAGCTGTAGAACTTTTAATCTCTAAATAATTAATTAAATCTCTTCTAGAAGAAGAGTAAAACATGACCTTCTAAAGGTTATTGGATACACTGGCAGAGCTGCAAGCATCAAGCTATTGCCTTCAAAAGAAGTCAGCACTGCACTATGTCTATAATACTATAAAAAACGTTATGTGCTTTTATGAAGCTACTTTGGCACTGAAACCCCTTGAATACAAATTCTTGTGCAGAAACACATGTGACAGAACTTAGTGAAGCCATAGGTCCAGCATGATCAAGACTGCTCAGGGCAGGATGTAGTTGAAAGGAGAGGAAATTGTGAAATTATGTCACAGGATTGGAAAAGACTTGTGACTTGACAGAATGTGTTCTTAGGGAATATGTGCTCAAAAACAAGCTGGGCCTTATTGTAGCCTGCTTGGTCAACTTTTATTATCTTATTTTCAGGTTAGAATAGCAAGTTCTTCTGTAGTGATTGATATTTTACTCGTAACAGCTAATTTAGGTTGTGTAACCAAAGTCAAAACCAAAACATAAATACATTTCCAGAAACCTTTAGTCATCGTAGGTATTTCTTATGGTTTAGAGTTCAGCCAAGAAAGCATTTTAAAGGGGACAGAATGCATATGCTACTGCAGAAAGTTTCTCTGCAATAGTCACTTGATTACACATAGGCAGAAAACAGACTTAAAAATAAAGCCAAGCCTTTCACTGACCAAAGACCTTTAGGTATTTGTTTGATTATACTTCTCTAAGAATATAAACTATGTCTACTCAATTTCAGGACTTGCCTTCATTTAGAGATTGAATTTCTCCCCGCTTTTTTTTTTTTCCAATTTTTATTTAACTAAATACTAAATAGCATTTTGACTAAAAATAGCTTAACAAATGAATTATTTTTTCAGGATTGGGTTATGGAAAAGGACAATGAATTGCATACCTTACCTGAGCTACAAAGCCTATTATCCTTGCCATGATAAAAACACCTTCCAGAGGGAATGGATTTCCTAATCTGTCCTGAAGACTAGTTTTTACAGGATTCGAAAGATTTGCATTTGGTAATGCATAGGCTAAATAAAGAGTTTATGAAAGATTAAAAAGCTATTTTTTGAAACATACACTTGGGAAGGATGACTGAAACTAATCCTATATCAATGGCCCACATTCATTTACGCAGATCAGAACACAAAAGTAACACTCAGTTTCTGTTATGAAAACCTATGGTGTGCACTGCTGAGCTGCAGGCTGTCTGTCTAAGGGATCATGAGTTCCAGATAGTTCTTTAAACTTTTACAAGGTCTTTGTTTTGAACCTTGCATTTGAATTATTTAAAGACCATCTGATGATTTATGTAGAAGTACTGCCTTTGCTTCTCTTGAAACACACTGTGGCAGGAGTTGTAACTGCTGTTGGTAATTGTGCCTGTAGGAAATCTGTTAAACAGATGCTAAACAGATGCCACATGGTAATCACTAATTTAGTAATATCCACAAACAAACTACAGATTATTTTTTATTATGTTAGCTTCAAAGAAGTCCTCAAAGAAGGGTTCTGATAAGCATTTATAAAACTCAAGAAGCAAGTCAATATACAAACAGAAAAAAATTCTTACTTGCATACTGTAAATAACATTGTAAATGTAAATCAACAATGACTCTGTCATTGCTCTCTTACACCAGTTCCATCCCAATTGCAGGCTGAAATGGTTTTATTTGATCTTCAACAAGGCAAAACTTCTGGGTATCCTTTGCCAAAAGAAAGAGGTATCTCTGGCAGAATCTATGGAATTTATATTATAATTGCAATAAAAGAGGGAAATTTGTGTTTGCTCTGTACTTACAAGAATGATGTAGCTGTCAGTGTTCTGACTGTCACCTCTCCAGAGGGCCTGGTGGCTTGGGCTCTGTGCCAGCTTTGCCAGTGCAGCTGTGGACCCTTGAAAGATTTGCTGTGAGAAGACTCAAATTCCTGCCTCTCCTGTGCTCATGTGCCTTTAAGCTTAGGCTCTCACCCCTGGTCTCTCAACTGAACTGTGTTGCCAATATGCCTGCATCCAGCCTTCCACTTCCCTGGTTCTGTCCCAGATCCTCTTGGACTCAAGTTCCTTGTTTGATCTTGGACCTGCAGATGAGCCACCATGACAAGGCCAAATAGACTGACCCTGGCTATTATCACCAGCAGTTATGGCCACCTGCTCTTATCTTCCTATTTGGGTACTGTACGACCAGAGCCGCTGCCAGTCCTCCCCAGCAGGCTGACAATTTCCCCGCCAGTTTCTGCAAAGACGACGCAACGGGCTGACTTGCAGCACCGTAACTGATCTCCTGACTGACTGAACTCCTACCCAGTTTAAGGCTGAAGGAACTGACACAGGAGCTGACGGGGAGCCGTGGGGGAGCTGAGTTCCTTGGAGACTCCCCTAGGCAGACCAGCTGTGCCCAGACTAACTGGAAGGTGTTATCTGTCTAGATATGCTGGCTAACTTCTTGCACTGACAATCCAGGCAGTCCAGGGAACTCCCCTGAGCAGCCTGTGCTGTAGGTGAAAACCAAGCTGTACATGGACTGGTAATTTTAAATAATCTCTGGAAAATGTTCTGGCATATGCAGGAAAGGAAAGGGTACACAGAACAGTCTATGCATGTAGTTACAATAACTCAGAAATATTTTCCATATAGTCTAAGATAATCAGCAGAAATTTATTATGTATTTGCCAGAGTATTTGTTAGGGTCAGCTGGAGGATGATTATAACAGTTCCCTGATTCTCCTTTGATCCAGCTGAAGATGCCCTCACAATGGCTGCAATGGAAGCTCTTGTCATCATTTGGAGAGCAACTGGTCTTCCTGATCAAAGCACTGATTTCCCCACATGAGTGTTGCTCTATTAATAAAATTGCAATAAATTATGTTTCTTTTAAACTTACAGCCTGTGACTAGTTATGCAAAGTATCCTGTCAATTTATCTAGTTCATATGTTCAAAACTGGTGTAGCACAGGGCTTACGAGCAATATGGAAAAGTTACCTGCCACAGGTCCTATTTTCTAGATAACAAATGTTTGGAAACTATGAAGCCTATTTCAGTTTTGGGATGTCTAATTTGATGGAATTTCACCAGCGTATTTTACAGTGCCTCATCACCAATTCCCTCATCCAAGTGCATTTTTAACTTGGAGTAAAATACCTTCTGCTTTGCTCATCTTTAAAAGAAGAGATGTTAAACTGAAAGTTATTGCAAAATTGCAGAAAGAGCACAAAGCAATAAATACTGAAAATGAATAATTTAATTCCATGCTGAAATAAAACTTCAATTCTTGTTAATGCAATAACCACAAAATATATTAATTCAACTAGTATATGAAAACAGTGGATATTATTCTGCCTTCATACTGGGCTACTTGCAAAGTACCTCAAGCAGAGTTAAAGACAGTAAAATAACCTCCCTGAAGTAAAATGGAATACAAATCAGATTGAAAGATAATAACATTGTGTTGATTCATATTGTCAGCTTTAATGCATTGATGAAATAACATAAAGAAGGTAATAATTTTTTAACTAAACATCTAAGTGCACCAGTTGATCCTAAAACACACAGAAGTCTTATTTATAAAGTGCAACCTACAGATGAAATGAAAATAATGAATACTCTATTATTTTGTCCTCTCAAGGTAAGAAAAAAAAGCAAAATGCACTTTAATTTACATGAACCACAGGCAACAGCTAGTAAAATGTTGACATAAGAGGCTGCAAAGGAATGTCTTACTGCAGTTCAGTATTGATCCGAGACTAGTTTCTGTCTCTGAAATGCCTTTGGGATGAAATGAAAGGTTAATCTAACTGAACAGCATCCCACTTCTTCATTATTGTGTGATTTTTTTTTACTGAGATTTTTTCCTTCAATACAAATGCTATTTCTCTTGAAAATTAATTATAAGTGGGAAGAATTAGTGAAAACTCTTTAATTTTATTCTGACAGATCGATGCAATGAGATTCATAATCTTTTACGTCTCTACGGTTCAGTTCTTGTAAAAGCTACCAATGATTGAACATTATTTACCAAATATTTATCAAATTTTACCTACCTGAAATATGTTAGGAATCTTAATATCCAAACAATTGCATGTCATAATAAGCATTTACCACAAATAGCGTCCCCTTGTGTCTTTGCTGATTTATGCAATGTAGTCATTATGGTTTCTTAGCACATTTATACAACAGTGCTAATGTACTCCTTACTCACCAGAACCCATAAAATATTATTATTTCCACATCTAAAAGTGAAAGGAATATTCTTCTACCATATAGCAATTGAGGAAGAGCATCAAAAGTGAGTTTCATGTAATAAGATTTAGGCAAAGTCATTCCAGAATTTGGGACATTCTACTGGCAAAGCTCTTCCAATTTCAGACTAACATAAGATAATTCTGCCTTTAGTTATAACAGAGATGAACAAAATTCTTGCCTTAAACTGTGATTCTCTTCTTGTTGTTAAGTCATAGTTGTTTGTTAGGCCATAGGAACTCAAATTACATGAATAAAGATTATCCTCTTCAATGTTTAGATAGCAAAGTAAAAGAATTGAGGTATGTGAGAAAGTGGGATTAAATGAGCCATAGACTTAACAAAAGGGTGGATAGGCAGTTACTCTTAGTAACAGCTGTAATATCCAAAGGTCTTCAGCAGTAGCTGTGCATTAATTACATGTAATCTGATAATGCAACAAGGACTATAATTAAAACTGTTTTTCCATTACAAGAGAATGGCTGACTGAAGGATGGTTGAAACCTGCTGCATGCACTGCCTTCTGTAACTATCTCCTTATGTGACTTATCTCATGAAAGGGATCCTAAGAATTGTGTAAATTGCTATAAAATGAAAAAGACAGTCATCTGCCCTAGGGAAGTATGGTGTGGTTTTAGTGTCATGACTCTAAAGCAAAATTTGAGATAAAAGTCTCTGAAGCAAGGACTGGAACAGACTATATGGGAAGTGGTTGAGTCCCTGGAAATATTTAGAAGATGTGTAGATGTGGCACTTAGGGACATGGTTTAGTGGTAGACTTGGCAGAATTAGGATGACTGGACTTGAGGTCAAAGGTCTCCCTCCTCCAGCCTAAACAAATCTATGATTCTATGGATTTGCTGAAGTACAGAAGTATCAAAAGTGTAATTACCAATCCCAATACGAAACTCAACATACATGTTTGCTGGGAAAAAATTACTTCTAACAGCATTTACATATTCACCCTCACAGAGTAACAAGAATTAACTTACATCATTTAGGCTTATGTTGTTTACTGATTCAATTAGTAAACTATCCAAGCCTTTCATTGAACGATCAGGTACATGGACATAACAGTCTGCAGACCCCAAATTCTTGCATTAACAATAACATAACTAACACCCAATTCAGTGATGCATTTCCTTATTCAGGGTTTCCCCTCTCCAACAATGAGAGAAGAACAGCATGGCAATTTTAGCCAGAGGAAAAAACCCCTCTCGGGTTCTTTCATGGAGGGACAATATTGTTCTTCACTTCTTTATAGGACATTTCAGTACTACAGTATCACATGTATTAAAAATGTAAATAGAGTATTTTCATGTAAATATTGAATCAAGATAAAATCTCTACAGTTCTTGTTTCTCTACATGAAGGCAAAACTCTACAATATTTGCACCACTTGGTATTTTCCTTCTGAAATCTCAGAAATAAGTATGGCACCTACTTTGTGATTAAGCACAAAATTAACTACTCCACCATTTTCTTTTAGGGATACTTTCAGCCTGCTCTTCTCCTGAATAGTTAAGAATTTCACTTTAATAAAGAACACACTTTGCAAAGATTGCCATTGCCATCCTGTTAAAAGAGAAAAAGATCTTTTCTTTGGTTGAGGATACTTCTGTTCCCACTATCCACCTAAGTAGTCTGTCATATTCTTGCAATTCTAGGGAGTTCCAAAACAAATCCCATTTTATCAGCATGCTAATCAAACCCACTCAGAATATATCTTAATCAGTTTTATTAATTTTGCTTAATTATGTGGAAAATTTAGTGTGACCTATATTTTCAGTAAAATCATGGCTTGAACTAAGTGCAAACTCGTCTTAATCTCTTGCTGCTAATACGTGCTGTTAGAAATGTGGAATTACCTTAATTTGGACTGGAACAACCTCGCTTTCAGCTCTCCTTTCACACAGAACCATTATAAAATAACTATTTTTTAAGAATGCATATTGCATTTCATGTTTCCACTCACTGATGTATAATCTGTAAATATTAAAAAAAACCAAACCAAACCCCACTGCAAAAACATCTAAAAAGAATTTTGGAAAACTGACTCAGACTAAACCCAATGCAGCAAATACACAACACATGCCCAAAATACAACAAAAACCCCAAACCCAAGAGGCCAGTATTAATCCAGATCTGTTTTCTCATAGAATTCACCTCTGGTCTACAACAAAAATTTACAGAAATTATTAGTGTAGCAGTGGAAAGTGATGGTGAGGCAGGGGAGAGATGGAAGTAGGAAGAGTGCTGCTCTTCTAAGCAGTGTCAATCTAAATAATCTGTTATACAACTTGAATGAAAATCAGTTGCATGTCATTTGTGACAAACTATGCTAAAATATGAGAGACTGGGAAAGTTTCATTTAAACAGGAGTAGAATTTGTCAGTATTTGGTTTAAGTGATTAAAATGTATCATCAATGTGTATTTGTTTTCCTGAACACTTGTGAGTGAAAAGTTATTTTAAAAACTGATTTTAAAAGAATGACATTGTGTAAATGAGCAGGCTGGACAGAGCACTGACCTCTTTATATAGCGTATGAGCTCTTCAGCATGTCATGGGGCTTTCTAGAGTTTCAGAGCACATCAGTGGTAAATAAGTCTTAAGTGCAAGCTAGCTGGTCTTATGACTGGGTGGGTTCAGACAGAACAAAGCCAAAAACAATGCCCCCATTAAGCTTATTTGAAGCACAGTGCACAGTTTAGTTTTTTCTGAAAGGCATTCAGAGGGTACGCTTCAAAACTACTCTGAGAACTTAATCAACCTTAGGCAGCTCTTGATTTGGCTTAAAATTGCATTTCTGCCCCAAGCCAAGCTGCTAATGCAGACACACTGCTAATGCTAAAGTAACTAGTATGAAAACAACATAAGCTTGTAAAACAAAACATTCAAGTAATACATTTTTTTCTCCAAGGAATGTTTGGGTCCCAGTACACCGTGTCCATATCTCATCCAGAGGGCCTGTATCAGTGTCACCGGTTAAGACTTTTACTCTATTTATATTTCTGAAAAGGCTACTTGATGATGTAAATTTTCCACAGTGACCTAAGGCCAAGTAGTTTTATTTGTGAGATAAGGGGACAGACCTGACACTCTGGAATACTTGCCCCCTCTAAATTCATCCTGGACTTGCAGTATGAGGGAGAAGAAATCAGAAACTGCTTGTTCAAATGTAATGGGAAAGGAACGCAGTTCTTATGCTTTGCAAAAACATCTGATGTTAAACTTCTGTCTCTCTTGGAGAGGCCATTTGGAACAAAAATGCCTTCTCTCTATCTTAATGAGAGCTCCACATAGACTGCAAATTCTGATTAAGCTTCTTTCCTTCTATAAATAAACAACACCTACACTAAAGACTGCAAAGGAAAAAAAAAAGGAAAGCAGATGCTGTTTGAAGTACTTGTGTTCATTTCTGCCCTATGCATGTGCAAATGGGGAAACATTTATTAGAACATTTTCTTTAGATGAAACCCAAATAACTTAATTACCCAACAGGTCCTTCTGGCTTTAAAATTAGTGGTCAAATTGTGCCAAAGCCTTTACAAAGTCAATAAAACCTTTGCATCAACCCTGCAGAAAGATTCCACTTTAGTGTGGAGAGAGAATAAATCAAGAGACAGTGACAATGCAGAGGAAATGTTTAAATGGCACTGACATCAGCACTTCACAATCTGATATAAGATTATGGCTTGATTAATTTATCAAGAGCCAAGTTGAGAGGAGATGATTAGGATAAGGTTTCAGATTAAAAAAAACCCTCCAACAAAACACACTACCCTGAGGTAATTTTAGGCTGAGGTTGAGAGCATGTTACCTACATTACATTTAAGGAATATGTTTATTTTCTTACTCTCTGACCTATTTGATTTTCAATGTATGCACTGTTTCTTCAGTGCAGTAAAAAGGAAATCAGATGGCCAGCTACTGTGGAATAACATAAATTATTAGCTGAAAAAGTACTTAGTCAAGAAGGGAGAGCAACATAATCCATTTGAATTTGGGGTTTCATTAAAATCCAGAAAATCAACACTACAAGACACGATTTTACCCATGTCTGTAGACACTATACACCTGATGGAACTGGCAACTTTATAATGGTATTATGTGCTTTTAGGTCAGGTAGATAACAGCTCCAAGTGCACATGAGGTCATTATATACCTATATATTGTGGCTCTTGGTTTTGGTTGGTTTTCTTTGCATTAGCAGTGCTTTTGCCATAAAAGTACTCTCTGCTCACACACACACACACACACACACACAAATGGGACAATGCTAACCCACCTAGTTGATCAAGATAAGCCAGCTGATGAAATCTTTTTGGATTTCAATAAAGCTTTCAAAATTATCTCTCACAGTGCTCTCTGGTTGAGGCAGGGGATCGTCCCACTCTGCTCTGAGCTGGTGTGGCCTCACTTTGAGTCCCATGTACAGTTCCAGGTGCCACAATATAAGAAAGACATTAAGCTACCAGAGAGTGTCCAAAGGAGGGCCATAAGGATGGTAAAGGGCCTTGAGGGGAAGCCATATGTGGTCACTTGGTGTGTTGAGGAGAGGACACTGAGGGGAGATGTCTTTGCAGTCTGCAGTTTCTCATGAGGGAAGATGAGGGGCAGGCACTGGTCTCTTCTCTGTGGTGACCAGTGACAGGACCCCAGGGAATGGCCTCAATCTGTGTCAGGGAAGGTTTAGGTGAGATATTAGGAAAATGTTCTTCATCCAGAGGGTGGTTAGGCACAGAACAGGCTCCCAAGGGAAGTAGTCACAGCACCAAACCTGACAAGAGTTCAAGGAGCATTTGAACAATGCTCTCAGGCACATCCTGTGACTCTGGGGGATGGTCCTATTGAAACACAGGCCTCACTTGACATAAGTAACATAAGCACTTTAGCATAGCTATGAATTAACAAAAGATTTGCGACTGCTGTGTCTAACTGTAACTACTTTTGCAAGCAGGGGCCTAGCCTTAATGGGCTAAAGTGGTAGGAAGGGAGAGGCATGTTAGCTGTAACAAAAGGCTAGAAACACGCAAAGTCATAGGGTTTGTTTTTAATAGAAAATAGAAGAATGTAATCAATAAAGTACAGTTATAGAAAAGCATAATAGCAGTTAGGTGAATGTGATGGATATGTTAGATAGATGATAGATGTACGGTGTCTGTAACCCTAGGATAAAGAAACCACAAGTTATGTAAGGACCCCACCCTTAAAACTGTAGCTTTTAGATAAGCAAACAAACAAGGGCAGAGGCCAGAATTGTAAAGTATAAAAGCCTGTGTAAAACGAACCACAGTCAGACATGCAAATGGAGGGGGTAACCCTGCAGGTTCTCTTGGTGCCAATGAAGGTGTGCTTTACTTTACAGTACCTGCTGTGGAGTAGATTCCTTTGAATCGCTGTGCAGGGCCAAGAGCTGGACTCGATGGTACTGGGTAGTGCCCTTCCAACTCAGCATATATATGATTCTATGGGCTTTGGAATACCTGACTTGTAGACCCCAGAGCTCGGTGTTGTACCTGCCCACAAGAGCCGCAGGGCCAGGACACAGCCGGTGACGCTCCCCAAGGCTTTGGAGCACGATGCTCTGTGCCTTTCGGGAGTTCAGAGAAAAACACTAATTTCGCTCAGTAAGACAGAGCATGCCTAAAGCACAAAACGTCAGAAAGCCTGGGGCTGCTTCTCGTCCATTTATCTTTGCGTTCCTCCAGCCCTGCTGCTATTTAAAGTTTAAAAGGCTGTGAGTAGCCGCAGCTAAAGCACACTGGAAATCCGCAGCCTCGCCTCGGCAGTAGAGCGGCACTGACCCAAGAGACCTCCGCAAAAGGCCACCAGACGGGAGGACCCGAGAGCCACTCTGACCTGAGGGGCGCCTCCGGAAGCCAGGCACGGTCCCGGCTCCAAAGCCGATCCCGCCACCGCTTCCCGCCAGGACAGCCCCGGCACGACCCGGGGCATAGCCGCCCCTGTGGATGCCCATCAACGGCCTTCCCGCCGCGGAGGCTCTTGGGAGTTGCAGTCCCAATCCGCCACCTTCTCCGGCAGCTGCGAGGCAGTTCTGCGGCTCTCGAACTACAGCTCCCAGCATGCAGGGCGCCGGGGCGGTGCACAGCCTGTGGCGCCGGGAGGTTGTGCGATGGCGGCAGGTTTGTAATAGAAGGAGAAGGCTGTGGCCGCCGGAGCCAGGCGCGGCCGCGGGAGCGGCCTGAGGAGCGGGGCCGGGACTGCGGCTGCTGCCGCTGCTTCGCTATATGCGAGGGGTTGCTGGTCGGAGCTGTCGCGGTGCGGGTGCTTCGGGGCCGCGGAGCGCTTGGGGCTTTCTCTGTGAGGGCGGTGTCCGTCTCCGTGAGGGAAGGAGGGCGCTGGGCCCGACGCCCCGGCTCGGTTGAGGAACGTGGTTGTGCTCCTTTGTCCACCGTCATTTGTCCATTCTTCCCTTCCCCGGGCGGAGCAGCCTGATCCCTGCCGGCTGCTCCGGTTGGCACGAAAGTGCTGCTGCTGTAAATTTCATGGGAAGGTTTAGACTGGCCGGCGCTTCCCGAGGGTCTCCGAAAGGTGACGAGTAAAACAGACCGTCAACCTTGTCGGCTTGAATTCGTCCCTGCGGGAATCTGCACCTTGCTGGGAAACTTCGCTTAGCGTCTCAAAACCTAAGGCAATCGGAAAATATTTCTAGAAGGGAATTTCGCTGTTTATCCCAGTCGCGATTTCAAACTCGTATTGGAAGCATAAGCCTTTTTACTTGCGGGAAGGTTGAGAGCTGGCATGAGCTGATTTCTTGGGAATGAGGAAACTTAAAGTTATTTGCTCATCAGCAGGACTGTTGAACCTGGGCTGCTGTGGCTTTCTGTCCTTGGTCCCCTGGCCCCTTCTCTGTATTTCCCCTGACACACCACATGCACAGGCAGAGAGTTACTTGCCTTGGGATTAGTTTGAAGAAGCACGGCTGCGTGGCCCGGCTCCTGCTGCCACGCTGTCATCGGCAGCAGTTTTGTCTCTTTTTTTTCCTAAGTGAGGAAATCACTTTGGGTCTCCTTTCTACCCGAATGCATTCATGGTTTATGGCAGCTGTAGGATTTTTGGCAGAATTTAAACTTTCATTTGGATGGATTTTAAAGAAACTTTTTGGGAGAAGGAAAATAACAGGCAGCATGGTTGTAGAGTTTCCGTGAGAAACTAAGGAAGACATGAAAATGATAAAGTGTTGCATTGAAATATGTACATTAAAATGTCTGTATTTAGGTGGACATATCTGTAACAGCATTAATATAAAGGTCATGTGGCAGAAATCTCAACTCATCAAATCACTTGTTGTAAGCATTTTAAAAAAAAACTGAATCCCTCTCAGTACTACTGAAGAAAATATTACATACAGCTTTATAATACTTGAGACTATATTAACTGCATTCAAATAAATAAGATGATTAAGAGTTCATTTTCTGCACAGAAAGTGTTTGTTACTTGTTGTTCAAACGGTTTCTATTGATTGGGACTTATCTTTATAAATACACTAGGCTGGTTATAAGAGAGTAACTTTCTTTTATACTGGGAATCTGATACTGTAGATTTCTTATTTTGTTTATCTCCTTAATTTCTAGGTGCTAAAAGTAGATAACCATCCATACCAGCTAGCTGGAACTTTGAAAGTGATATTGTCCTAACCCTACATAATGTAAAATTGTTGTGTTAATGCTGATCAGCAAAGGCATTGGAATACTATTTGCAAGATGCCAACTGTTGAAAATCCAAGTGGTGAGCAAAACTTCAGTGCACATTGGATGTTCGGTAGTTCCCGTGCTGGAGTCTTACTAGATCCTAGTTTTACTGGTTTGAACTTCAAGAAAGAACATTTGTTATCTGGACCTGAAAACATCACAGCTTTATGTGAAGAAGTCTTGTATCTTTCAGATAGCTGTTCTGTAAGTGATGACTCCCTGTGTGAAGAGTCTGGCAGCTCTCAGACACTTCAGCAATGTACCACTGGAGCACCTTTTCCAGCAGCAGCATGTAATGTAGAAAACTCTAAACCAGACTTAGTCCGTGGTGAAGTGGATGGTCAGAAAAAATCCAGTCACGGTGATCCACTCTTACAAAAGCTTGAACAGGTAATAGTCCTAGAATTCCATGACACACATCCATTAAGATTTATTTTGTTCCTGCATATGATTTGTCATACCTGCAAGTAAGGAAACTCCTTGCAACATATAGGCCACAGCAAGCTTAAAGAGCAAATCCTAAGTTACAATTATGCTCACATAAAAGTTGGCGTCTTCCTAATGATGTGCATTTACTGGAAGTCTACCTACCATTTTTTCCAGGTGGCACAAGTTCCAGTTTAAAATGAAATTCTTCTCAAAATCATTTTACCTGGAAAGGTGCACACAGTTTTACAGCGAGGCTGTGGAAATGGGGTGCTGGTCATTACAGTGGTGGTGCTTGACCACAAATATTCACAGCATGGTGAAGTTGTTTGTTCTTGTATCTATAGCAACATCTTTTGTTAGTTCTCAAAGTAGGTGTGAACATTCATATACCTGGTTCCATTTAGACGAAGAGACATGTTAGTGTTGAATGTGATAATGTATCCAAGTCATCAGGACAAAAAGACCTGGAATTACAATGCTGTTATTTGTTTTCTAATGCAAGTGTGTCAGTCAGTCCACTCTAAGTGGCTGTGTGTTGGCTTTTAGCTTTTCCCAATTACTGGATACAAATTGTGTTAGTTGAAAGTGTTCAGCAGCACTTCAATAGATCTTGCTGTTAAGGACTAAGAACTCCTTGTCCACTCTGCCAGCAGCTACATCAGCATAAATCCCTATGTCTGTTCGTTTGAGTGGAGAGAGGGAGAGTGTGTGTCTCCAGAGTAGAATTCCACAAGTTACTAGGTGCTATAAAAGTTTTCTTCTATCATGTAAAATACAGCAGAATACTTACCCATTTTTAAAATATTGCCAATAGTATCAATCAGTGGCTAAATAAATATTAGCTGGCTTATTGGCATCTTAAGAGGAATTATTAAGTGTCCTTAGAAAGTTATTGACAATCTATAACAAAATAATTATGTGGTACATTCTAAGTAAACATGGCCTCTAACACATTTGTATTTTAATTTGAAAAGCTGAAGGAATTGCAGCAACAGAAACAGGAACAGTTAAAGAAACAACAGATGGAACAACTTCAAAGACTAATGGAAGAGCAGCAGAAGCTACTTAGCATGGTATCTGGCCAGACAGCAGCTCTTGGTAAGTTGCACATGATATACTTTGAATAAACTGGAAAATTTAATCTCATTTTCCAGTTAAAATCTGAAAGTGTCTTCTGTGTTCTTCGTCTTAAGATTACTTGATTAGTCAAAGATAAATGCTGCATTGCTTCAGTGTCTGAAAGTTGAGTGCTACTGAAGGAATACTATCCTGTTTTTATAAAATGCCAGCTGTAATTGTGAGGTGATCAATATGTGCTATGATGGGAGCCCTTGCTTCCAAGTACATGTATTAAAGTGTACAGTTACTTTCCTTTCTGTTTAACTGTTTCTCACAGTACTTTTGATTGCTTTAAGCTTTCAGTGTAGCCAAATGGAGTGGTCCCTCCTTGTTTGTGCTCACGCATGCCACATTCAGGTGATGAACTGGAATAGAGAGAGCTGATGAGTATTTAAAAACAAAGACTTGTGACCTGTATCAGTTTTCTGGTCTTGTTTGCTGGGTGCAAGGGGAGGTGACAGCTCTTGGCTGGGAAAAGCTTTTAGAATTGAGCAGGGGTACTTTCTGCTCTTGGCAGTGTCAGTCCAACCTGACTTAAATGATTTTCTTTCACTCTGCCTACCTGATAAAATTAAATTAGGGCTTATTTTAAGAGAAGAAAATCAAGATTGCCTAATCAGTTATTCTCCATCAGTAACATAAGGATGGAGGCTGGGTGATCAATCTTGCCCTTCAGTGCCATTTCTTTTCTCCTGTGGAACAGTAGTTTTGTTATACAAATAGAATGACACAGCATTTTGTTCCTTCTCATTTCAAGGTTACACTCTAATGGCTGAAAGCCAAAAGCTGAGACCTGGGCATTCAGCAGGCTTAGCAACTTCGCTTCAATTGCCATCATCTGGATATCAGAATATCTTTGAAGACAGAGCTCCTGCTCCGATTGTTTCTTCTCACACACAAGACAATGATTCTTTAGAAAAGTTGAACAACAAAGAATGCACCTCATCTTTGAAGAACAATCCTTCAGAAGTGTCTGCCTGTGAAAAGCAAGGTCTGTGTGTGCCTCTAAAAAGGCCAGATTGTTTGAACAACAGGGGAGACAAATGCATTACAGCTTAGTCATTTATAGAAAGATAACTTGATGTGTGGTGCTTTTTTTCCCCTTGTAGTTACAGAGACTAATTTTCTTCTACTTATTTTGAAGCTCTTCTGTTTTTTGTTGGTTTACTTGATATGTTGGCTGGTTTACTGACAACTCACAGTCCTCAGGGTGTTCCTGTTGTCCATATGAGTTTGGTTAAAAGCAGCATGAGACAAAAATAAAATTCTTCTCGATTTATGCACATATATGTGGGAAACAGAAGCTTGATAAGAGAGCTCATCAGTACAGCAGACATCAGAATTTGTTCAGTTGTTTTTTTAAGCCTTACATTAACAATAGCAAAACAGATGAACAATCAGACTGGATTATTTAAGGTCCGTAGAATTTTTTTAATGCATAGTCACTTATTCCTTTAAAAAGAAAGTACAAATTCAAATAAGAATTAATTTGGGGAAATCTTAGGACTATTTTATGTAGGATTTCGGATCACATGGCCATGAAACTCCCTTCTGTTTTAATCTGACCTGAATGCTGCTTAAAGTATGTGCTGAAAACTGGTTTGTTGTTGGGATGAAAAAAAATTCTATTGCTTTCATAGGAAAACACATGCGGTTTCCAGAAAAAAAGATGGAATTATTAATGGAGAGTGAAGATAATCACATTTATCCTTTAGGTGTGGGAAGCGCAGATCTCTCAGAAAATTCCAGTGTAGGCGAACAATTGTGGACTAATACAGAGGAAAGGTAATTCAGACTGTGATTATGCAGTTTTTATCAAGTAACACAAGATTGGTTGAACTCTGAGTCCTGATTGAAAGAGTCTGATGCTCTCAATTTGTGTAGCTTTCTTAACAAAGGATTCAATTTTTCTAGGTATTGTGGAGACCTGTTGTAAGAGAGGCTCTTGCTTGGAATTGCTTGTGCTGTAAAAGATGTGATGATGTGTGTTGGCTGAAGAGGTGTGTGTGCAGCCTGGAGTAATGACAGCTTATAAGCACCTTTTAGCATAGCTGGGTATATAAGCAGTTATGATTACTGAAAACAGTTTGTTTTATTACAACCTCCTATCCACTGTTACGTGCTGAAGGAAGTAATGTGAAGGAGGAGTGCAAGGCTATGACTTTTTAGTTTATTACCAGGAGTTATGATTATTTGAAATGCTCAAGGCCAGGTTGGATGGGGCTCTGTGCAACCTGGTCTGGTGGAAGGTGTCCCTGCCCATGGCAGGGGTGGTTTGGAACAAGATGATCTTTAAAGTCCTTTCCAGCCCAAACCATTCTGTGATTATATGATTCTATGATACATCTGTATATGGCTAAGGCTAATCATAGTGCTTGTGGCTGAAGCCTTCTCATGTGTGGTAAAAGATTTGTAGATGGAGTTGATAGAATGGCAGTAGTGGTTGGTTTTGTTTCAGAGCTCTGCCTTGTGTGCTGGATCGTTACAGAAACAAGAAGTGCTTGTTGCAGGCTGTGGTGGGTTGAGCTCAGCCAGCAACTAAGCACCGACCCAGTTGCTTGCTCACTGTTCCCAGAGCAAAAAAAGCAAGAGGATATCAGAAGAGGAAATCTGAGAAAACTTGGGGGTTCAGGTAAAAACAGTTTAATAAGTAGAGGAAAGAGGGGAAAACCCCCCAAGTGATGCATAGGCAGTCACGCTCCACATCCCACAAGCAGACCAATGTCCACTTGGTCTCTGAGCAACAGCTGCTTTTGCAAGACAAAGCCCCCAGTTTTTACTGATGAACATGATGTTATATGGCATGGAATAGCCCTTGGGTCAGTTTGACTCAGTTGTCCTGGCTGTGTCTCCGCTGTGGTAGGTCTTGTCCACCCCCAGCCTGCTTCCTGGGGTGGGGAGCAGCATGAAAACACAAAGAAAGCCTTGATGCTGTGAAAGCAGGGTTCAGTAATAGCTAAAACATTATTGTGTTGTCAATGCTGTTGTAGTCACAAAGCCTAAACAGAGCTATGAAAAAAGCTCACTGCATCCCAGCCAGACCAAGTACACCTGTGAAGGAGGGGGAATATCAAAGGGGGAGACAGGGAACGTAATCTCAGTAGCATTCCTGAGTGGAAAGGTGGTACTGTAGAAACTGGCAATGTGACTAAACTACAAGTGGAAGTTTGGTGATTTGTCCAAAAGAAAGGGTTGTGAAGAAACACAGAGAAAGAAGAAAAAGCAGGAAAACCTGCATACCATCTCTCTTAGATATGTATATTAACTATTGGAGGGATTGGATAAACATGTAGTGTTAAAATGCATTTCTCAGGTTAACTTAATGCCAAAAGCACCTCAGAATTTGTCATCTTTTATGCAATTACACCTTAGGTCTTTGAGTACCAGTGGTGTTGAATATAGATATTTTATACAGAATTATAAGAGTTATTTTTGTAATTACTCTAGACCTATTAAAGCTGCAGTACATGAGAAGAAACAGACTTTTGAAGAATTCTTGGAAGAACAGATACAACTAGAAGAGCAGCGTCTGGAGCAAAACCAGAAGTTACAGGTTATTTATTAGTACTTTTAAAAACTTTATTCTTCTTTATCTATTGTGCTGAGATGCGATACGCGCTTTAAAAGTGTACAGGGAAGATGCTAGCATGGAAAGCTAACACTGAATGCAACATTCACGTTCTTAAAAATAATAAGCCCCAAATATTCCACTTGCTTCAGTCTTTAGAAACCCAGTAGAAATGTACCATCTAAATTCCTACTCGCATGTGGGATTTATTTGAAGAAATCTTCAAACTGTGTAAGGAGCATTTTAACATTTTGTGGTTGGCTTTTCTTTACTCATTTTCAGGAGACGAATGGATTGGCTGTTGAAAAACCAGTGATCAAGAGACCCTTCCTGAAAAGAGGAGAGGGTTTAACAAGATTCACTAATGCCAAGTCTAAAATTACAAAACTCGGAGAAAACACCTCAAAACTTCAACAAAGGACTTCAGATGACAGATACGTTATTAAAGTGGACAGATCACAAATACAGAAGAAAACTGTTCCTCCTGGCAAAGAACTGGTTTCTGAAAATCCTTTTGCACCATGTAAAAAATACAATCACCCCAATAAAGTAAAACATTGTCCTATTCAGAAGACAGTGGTACTCAGGAATCACAATGGAGAAAATATCTTGCCATTAGAAACAAGAATCCAATCAGGAAAAAATCATGATGGACAGATGAGAGATTCTTACCCATCAGAAATTAACAATAAAATAGAAAATAAAGAGAACAGAGTAGAATTTGCTAAGTCTAACACTGGCAAAATCAAAACCAAATTACTTGGCACAGAAAAGTCTCAGTTGTCTCAAGAACTGGCCAGTGCCTTTTCTAATTCTAAATGTCCCATAGGTCACCCTGTAAAAGAGTCAGAACTGTCTTTTGAACTTTCATTTCAGAATAAACTGGAGAACTGGGAAAAAGAAAAAGAAAAAGAGAACCTAGAATTAGATGAATTTTTGTTTCTAGAGCAAGCTGCAGATGAAATATCTTTCTCAAGTAATTCCTCATTTGTGCAAAGGATCTTGGAACGAGACCAGCAAACTTTAAAAGGCCGTAGGATGTCTTCTACTCCTATCAAGGCAAAGCAGCAGCAAGGCAAGGACCTGGCTGTCAAACTTACAAATGACAGAAATAAGAGGGCAGAGTGCATGGCATGGGAAAATATAAATGATAGCTCAGTTATGCATACAGCCTCAAATTCAGGAGCAGATTTTAGAATGAAGGATCCATTGAGTAAAACAGATGGTGTAATGTTCTCAGCTTCTTCCATGAAAGCAGCTCCTGCTTTAAAAAGTAATCACTGGATTGTAGATGAAGATAAGGGTGAGGGCAATGGTGATACTGCTGCAGATTCTGAGGGTGAATTTGGGGCCACATTGAAGCATGAGAGCCAAGAAGCTAAGACATCCTTTGTGAGCCATAGAGAAAGTGATCCAGAATTTTTTGATTGTGGAAGTTCTGTTACAGACATCAGCAAAGAGAGCAAAAATGGAGATGCTGACCTTGGCTTGCCAGACAAAGATTGCAGTGCACTGTCAAAGCAAAATATTAGAAGAGCTACAGATGATCACAGAAGTATGCCATGTATAAGTAGGAATAACTTTGAGTTTGATGATGAAAGAACATGGAGTGATCTTGATGAAAATTATGTTAACAGTGATTTACCTGAAAAATATACTAAAATACCTTTGCAGATGGACTTTTCCAGTAAGAATGATACAACTATTCCAGATAAAGCAATAAAGAGAAAAGTTGCCTCAAAGAAAGCAGATGAAATGTCCAAAGAGACTGCAGTGGACAGTGATTCAAATGGACCTCCTGTATCAAATCTGATGATGAAACTCTTTCCTTCACTGAAGCCAAAGCAGAAGACAGGCTGCCATCCAGAGGGTGAAACCAAATCAAATGTGGCACAGGAGCTAGGAGGTGAGAGAGCAGCAACTGGTAAGAAGTGGTGAAGAAGGGAAATCATGCAAGTCTCTCCTACTAGTGCTTAAGCTGCAACCTGAAATTACACCAAAGGGTGTAAGTACAGACTTCTGCTGCCGGAAATGGCCCTATGCTCTGCCTACATCTCCTCTGGTTGCCTGTCTTGTCCCAGATCTAACAGTTACACAGCTTGCAGAATGAGTCTGATTGGTGAAAACTTATTTTTAAAAATTTATTTATTTAATAGGTGTGGGGTTTTTTTTCCTTCCCTCTGGAGGCTTCAGCTCATTGAACTAACTTGATCTGGAGCTGCTTGATCACTGTTTCTGAATGAGGGAAAATATCAAAGGCAAGCTGAAAATGAAGTGATACCTTCCTTTTGACCACAGTGGATTTACACCACAGTAGGGTAATGCTATTCACTGCTAGGTTAACTTGTTCCTCTTATAAAATATAAGGGAGTGGCAGACTTGCCCATGTTTTCCAAGAGTAGTATAGTTTTTACGGAATTCATGTGGAATATGGGAAAGGTGGATTCATTTTTCTGCTTTGCCCAAGTTGATTTTGTCTATATGGTTCACAGTTTGTGGAGGACTGCCTCTAAAACCCCCTGTTGCAGCTCTTGCATTTCTGCTATCAATTAAAAATGGAGTTGTTCAGTGAAAGCTTGATGGCACAGCCTAGTATTTAAATCTTTTGTCTGTAAGGTTGTGATCTTGGTTTCAGGCTCTGCTCCAGTGAATGTTTAGGATTTTGTTTAGGTTTTTATGACAAGCCAGTTGATGTAATCATTTTGGATTTCAGTAAAGCCTTTGATACCATCTGTCATAGTGCCCTTCTGGACAAAATGTCCAGCATTCAGCTGGATAAACACATTGTGTGATGGGTGAGCAACTGGCTCAGGGGTCAGGCACAAAGGGTTACAGGGAAGGGGGTGACATCAGACTGGTGACCTGTCACTAGTGGGGTTCTACAGTGCTCCATCTTAGGAGCTGTGGTCTTCAACATCTTCATAAATGACTTGGACACAGAACTGGAAGGAATACTAAGTAAGCTTGCCATCCATACTAAATGGGAGGAGCTGTTGACTCCCTCAAAGGTAGGGAGGCCCTGCAGGGAGACCTGGACAAATCAGAGGTCTGGGCAATCACCAACAGTATGAAGTTTAACAAGGGCAACTGCCAGATTCTGCACCTGGGATGGGGCAACAGACTGGGAATGAGACATGGGAGAGCAGTGCCATGGAAAGGCACCTGGGGGTCCTGGTCGATGGCAAGTTGAACATGAGCCAGCAGTGCCCTGGCAGCCAGGAGGGCCAAACGTGTCCTGGGGGGCATCAGGCACAGCATCACCAGCCAGGCAAGGGAGGGGATTGTCCTGCTCTGCTCTGCACTGGGGCGGCCTCACCTCGAGTGCTGGGGGCAGGTTTGGGTGCCACAATTTAACAAAGACATTAGACTGTTAGAGAGTGTCCGAAGGAGGGCCACAAGGATGGTGAAGAGTCTGGAGGGAAAGCCCATACAAGGAGTGGCTGAGGTCACTTGGAGTGTTCAGCCTGGAGGAGAGGAGGCTGAGGAGACATAATCACCTTATCATGATCTGCAGCTTCTCATGAGGGGAAGCAGAAGGGCAAACACTGAGCTCTTCTTTGTAGTGACCGGTGACAGGACCCGAGGGTGAAACACAGGCCTCACTTGATATAAGCACCTTAGTATAAATACGAATTAACAAAACCTTAAGTGTGACTGCTGCGTCTCACTGTAATCATTTGTGCAAGCGGGGAACTACCCCTGGTGGGCTAAAGTGGTAGGAAGGGAGGGGCATGTTAGCTGTCACAAACGGCTAGAAAAACACAAAGTCATAGGTTTTGTTTTTAATAGATAGAAAATAGAATGTAATCAATAAAGTACAGTTATAGAAAAGCATAATAGCAGTTAGGTGAATGTGATGAATATGTTAGATAGGAACTATGTACGGTGTCTGTAACCCTAGGATAAAGAAACCACAAGTTATGTAAGGACCCCACCCTTAAAACTGTAGCTTTTAGATAAGCAAACAAACAAGGGCAAATGCCAGAAAACTAGTCAGACATGCAAATGGAGGTGGTAACCCCTGCAGGTTCTCTTGGTGCCAATGAAGGTGTGCTTTACTTTACAGTACCTGCTGTGGAGTAGATTCCTTTGAACCAAGGGAATGGCCTGAAGATGTGTCAGGGGAGCTTTAGGTTGGATGTTAGGAAAAAGTTCTTCGCCCGGAGGGTGGTTGGGCACTGGACGAGGCTCCCCAGGGGAGTGCTCACAGCACCAAGCCTGACAGAGTTCAAGAAGTGTTTGGGCAATGCTCTCAGGCTCATGGTGTGACTCCTGTGGATGGTGCTGTGCAGGGCCAGGATTTGAACTTGATGATCCTTTTGGTCCCTTCCAACTCAGTATATTCTATGATTCGTATGAAAGCTGCTACTTCTGCTTGTTTTCTGGAGAATTGATTTTGTAGGGTTTAAAGATAGCTGCTAAAAGTTTGCAGGAAGAGGGGTAGGGTTGGGATTTTTTTTTTTTTACAGCATTTTGGAGTTTTTAAGGGTGAACAAGGCACCTACACAGCAACATCAGTATTTAGTCTATACTATTGCACACTCAGACTCTGAAACCCCTGGGATTCTTAAGTAGTGACTGAACAGCAAACTGGAATGGGAAAAAAGCCCACAAAATCCATCTCCGTGATCGGCCTCTGCAATAGATGCCACATCAGTGATAGGTGTGAACAGACTTTATTGTGACTAAAACTTGAAAAAACTTACAACCATAAATTTTCCTATTAGTTATACCTTATACCATCATATTGTATAGATGTACCTGGTACATATATATATGGTATGTACCTATACATGTACCATGTACACTCATTATACCCTTATACCTTCATTTTATTTCTGTGGTTTGATGTGAAGCCCTTCACATTCCAGTTCCCAATATGTCTTTAGTTCTCCCATGATGAAAGATATATTCAATACTTAAAAATACTACAGAAGTGATAGATCTACTCCATATTTGAAATACTTGAGTCAATAGTGCAAAGTGTTTTAAAATGTAACTTCTGTGTTACTTGGATAGCAGAAGATTTTTGCAATATTAATACTGTCTCTAAAATAGTATTATTTGGTTTTTATTTTTATCTTTTTTTAAACAATTTTTTAAGCTGGTGTGTGATAATTGTTTGCTTCAGTCTTATGGATGCCATTTAGATATCGAATTTGCATCTGACTGTGCTTTGACAGGAAACACTGTTCCGTCCCAGCTCCTGAGAGAGAGACTTGCTGAGTTAGAAACTGAAATAGAGAGATTCCGAGCTGAGAACTCAACTCTGACTAAACTCCGGGAAGAAAGAGAGCATGCCCTGGCAAGTATCAGGTAATTTTTAGTTGCAACATTTTGGTGCATTCACTTACATAGTGTCTTGCAGACTCTCCTAATGTTCAGTTACCAAAAGCACAGGTGAACAATTCATGTGCTTCAGTTACAGTGGAGATAGGTCAAGAAACAAGTTGTTGCTCTATGTGTATGTTAAACTGTAATTATTACACACAAATTATAGTATTAAGAACCCCTGCTCAGTTAATATGATACCCTTAAAGGCTATACTTGGGAGAATGTACACTTTTGTTCTGAGAGATAACAGTTCTAAATTGGTCTTGTGGAACTGGTCTTCATGCTAACATGATTAATGTTTTGCTTTGGATTGGATATTTGTATGTACAAAGTGAGAATCTTTTAATTTGAACTGGGGCATTTATAAGTGGCATATAGAACAAAATAATTACCTCTGATGACTTAAATGGGGCGCACCTGTTCCTACCACAGCCACTTTTGTTTTGTTTGGGAACAGCACTGTGTCTTTGGCTAATGTTTACTTTTTGACCTCCTTTTAGCAGGTTCTTTTCTCTGGTACTTTTGGGGGGATTGTGCTCTAATGTTTTGAGGAATGTTGCAAGATTTTAGCCAAAGTTTTTGTAAATTCAAGATAAGGTTTGTGACTAGAAGGTATAAAAATACAAATTGTTGGACTTGAAACACTGTGTGACAATTCTTATTCCTTAAGTAAGTAATGCCATTTATAGGTAAGTCTTCCTGGGGGTAATATATGCTGAATTGCAATCTGTTACCACAAAATACTGAGTCCTCATTTTCTTCCTTAAAATCCAGATATGAAGGAGATTTGGACTAAAATATGACTTTTGTTTCATAATTATAGGAAAGAAGTTGCAGACTTTGAACAGAAGAAAGCCCAAGAACTGGCTGAAATAGAAGAATATAAAAAAAAGGAAATTAAAAAACTGCAAAAGGAGCGTAAAGTTTTTGAAAAATACACCACAGAAGCTAGAGCAATTCCAGATAAAAAAGAACGTGATGAAATTCAGGTATAAGAATGTATTATTTTTCTAGTCCACACAAGAACATGTAAGTTCACTTAAAGGCAGTCAAGAACTAAATTCTAACTTAGTTGAAAGATTACAAATGATTTAAAGATGAGAACTGTTAGCAGACACGGGTTAGTGGTAATCTTGGCAGTGCTGGATTAACAGTTGGGCTCCATGATCTTAAAGGTTTTTTCCAGTGTAAATTTTTCTAATTGAGGAAGGGAACTACAGTCTTCACAATGCTGTTTGATGGTTTTAAGGCAAAAACTCCTAACAAGAAAATATTTTTGTCACATTTCCGTACTAAAAACTGCTTGTGACTATGATAGAATGATCTTCAACTTTGAAACAAAGTGACTAAGTTGTAAGTTTTTATTCATGGTAGTGGATTAAAGTGCAAACTAGAACTCCACAGGGGTTTTATTCTGTCTACAACTCTTCTACAGTCTGTGTAGTTATCTATTACAATTTTCAGTTACATTTTATTATCACTTGTAGGCCTTTAGGTATCAGAGATGTAAGGAACAAGATCTGTTTGTTCCTTCATTATCAGGATGTATGGTATATGAGATGTATAAACAAGCCATATTAAATACCACACCGGGACTTCCCTCTTCCTTCCCTACAAATTTTCCTTGCTTCAAAAAACTGAATTGACATTTGCTAAATTGTCTGGGCAGATTTATATGCGTTTTGTTTGATTATGTCCTCCCTGTTTTCCTGTGCCAAGATTTTTGAAGGAGCCTCCAAGGGTAACTTTAACGATTTTGTGTTTCTCAAGTGTATTTGTCTCAAGTGTATTTGTACTGGCCAATGTATGAAGTGTGAAGGATGCCAAGAAAGCAAGAAAAACAATGTCTATGATTGGAGTAGAGCTTATAAAGTTGGCAGTTTAAAGTTAATAATCACTCTTTCAGGGAACAAAATTTTTCCTACCTTTCACCCGCTGCACTATTAAGCTGATCAGACTTTTTTGCCACTTGTACCTTTTTTGCTTGTGCTTGTATTTCTATTAGAAACAAAAACTGAAATATTGAAATATGTGAAATATTGAAATATTAAAAATGAAAACTTTTTAATTTATAAACATGTTTTTCTAAGGCTTTGAAACAGCAGATTGCAGAATTACAGGAAGATTTAAAACGAAAAGAGGCAAAATGGTCAACCACCCATCGGCGCCTGAAAGATCAAATAGAAGCTTTAGTAAATGAGAATTTGGAACTAAAAGATGAAATCAGAATTATGGAGAAGTTTCGTCTAGAAGCTTGGAAGAAAGTAGAAGCTGCTGGAAGCAAGAAGAAAGTAGAAAATCCTGGGATGACTCTAAAAAGAGCAGAATCTGTGAGTTATTTATCTTGGTGTTTTAAACACATTTGTGTGAACACTTGGGAGTTTTGTGTCATATCCTTGGACTCCAATAGTTACAACTTGCTGTTTACTTTTGATTTACTAATGTGGGGACTATACTAGTGGTAATAGACACAGAATTTTGTTAATGTCACATTCTCTCCAAATGTGCAGCATCCCTTTTGTTGAGGAACTCCTATTGGAAATTAAAAATGATGCAATAAAAGAGAAAAATCATTGATGGGGTCTAACCTGTCAATGTTGCCCCTTCAGGATCAACCAGGCAAACCAGGCAGTTCACAACTGTCTAAAGCAGTTATATTAAGCTTTGAAACTGTAAGTATTATTCTGGATAGCTTGCACCAAATTAATATTCTGGAGTTGTTGGTAGGGAGAAGATGGAGGAAGAGCTCCAAAGGCAGCTTGGGCTACATCACAGGGGGCCTTCTGCTGACCAAGTCTCAAAATTGTATAGTTTATGAAGAAAGCTTCCAGTAAATTTCATGTCATATGGTCTATAAATGTTGTTGATGCTGTATGAACAGTTATGATTACATTTTACCTAAACCACAAATACTTCCTTTCTTTTAGTGTCTACCAAATAGAGGCCCAAAAAGTCGAACTGCATCTCCGCTTCTTCCAGTACAGAAGTACAGCAAGATAAATGACAAAAGTTACGCACATGCAAAAGGTAACAGTATTTGTCTAGTCAGAGAATTCTCTGAAGTCTTTAAAATAAAGTGGATTTTTGCTTTGTGGCGTGCATCCACACCTCAAAAGTAGAGTGCAAGCTGTCATGGGCTTGAGCATTGGGTAGGATTCTGGAGAAAGCCATGATGAGACCAATTTTGGAATGAAAATGCTTTTGGTCATACTTGATGGGCTGGAGCATAGCAGAAGCTGCTTTCTGTAATCAAAAGTGGCATTAATCACTGGTTTTCTCCAAGCTGCAGCTGTTGGTAAAATCATAGAAGGGTTTGGTTTGGGAGGGACCTCACAAACCATTCAGTTCCAACCCCCTGCCATGGGCAGGGACACCTTCCACTAGACCAGGGTGCTCAGAGCCCCATCCAACCCGGCCTTGAACACTTCCAGGAATGGAGCATCCACAGCTTCACTGGGCAACCTGTTCCAGTACCTCACCCCCCTGACAGTGAAGAATTTCTTCCTAATGTCTAGATGACTGTGTTGATAGCATCAGAACTGCTGATTCTCTTCAGAACATTCAGTTATCAGGATGTGTAATCACACGGGTAATGCTGTAGCAGGTATGTGTTCCTTGTTCACAGTTAGGAGCAAAGGCTGTCTGCCTTCCTAGAGGATAATCACATATGGAAAGTACTCCAGGGTAATTTTTTGACACCTCTGACAGCTCATGCAACCTGTTATCTGTTAGAGGAGTATGTTCCAGAATGGAAGGTGGTTTTATTTTGGTAATTTGATAGGAGAGACATGGAAAAAATATGCTGATCAGTTCCGGTAAAAGCTTATATAAATCTTCCTTTGTTCATTTTAAAGCATAACTAGTAATGTTGTCTAAACTCCTAGAAGGGGAAAATCCTTTGTAAATCTTCAGAGATGAAATAGGAGGCAAAGACCATTAAAAGCCTGTTGCAGTGATTCTTCAGTTGTAGCTTCTTGCTGACACACAAAGCAATGGCAGTGATTGATTCTTTTCTTGGCACGTGCCGATTCTTTCAATGAAGACCCTGCTTTCAGTTTTTATTGCAGTTAAGAAATGGGGGTGTCCTGTACAGCTTGACCTCCTGTATAATTGTAACACTTAAACCAGATTTTAACTTCTCTGTGTGATTTAATTATTATATGTACCTCAACAGGGAAACTTTCTAGAACACCTACATCAGGACCTGTTAATGACAGAAACAACTCTGAGATGATGACAGCACTGGAAGATTCTTCTAAGACGTTTATGGTAGTAAGTCCTGTGTCTTGATTTGATTTTCAAAGCGGGGAGTAAAATGCCTAAAATAGAAAAGTTAATGAGTATCTGGAGGGTGACTGATGAGGCTGTTGACTCACCCATGTTCTTCAACTTTTAATGTCATACTGGAAAATGTCTGTGTACTAGTCTATGAGGAGTGCTTCACCTTTGTTTTAGTAGTTGCATTATTCTTTGGCTCAGGAAAAAAAAAAGTATGATTCTCTTTTGAATTTTACAAAATGTTTTACCTTTTGAGAGGGTTAGAAAAAGATGGATGTTCATATGCTCCATGTAGGACAACTGTGCACAGATCTTTTAAATAGTTTAATTAATTCTTACATGAATTGCTGTAGGTTACACATAGGCTTTACAAAACTTGTTTCCTACCATGATGTGGGTGTCCTAAGGAAATTAAGCACTATGCTGCAACACATCACTCAATTCCACTTTCGTCCAGACTACAACTGAGCCCAGACAACCAATAGTTGCTCAGTCTCCATCTCTTGTACCACTTGAATTATACTTGGAGTTGGTTAAACCCCGGATTGTGTTTACACCTCCTCCTACTCATCTTCCTTCTATGATGCTCCTTGTTTCCTAAGGTACCTCTCAGCCTAGGAAAAAAGGGTATTAAGACAAATCTTGACTTGAGTTTGTGCTTGTCATCTCAGGACACCTCTCCTACTGAAGCTCATGTGTCACTACTATCTGCTTCTGCATATACAGGCAGTGAAGAGATACAGAGAGAAACTGCTTATCCTGATGGAAAGGTAAAATACGAACTTGGGACTTGGAAATTCTGGAAGACAACTGTCTTGAAAGATGAATAGGAGTGTGAAGGCTGAATACTGACCTCTCTCATGTTTTCATTAGGTTGAGAAGGTTTTGAAAAATGGCTGTCAGCTCATATTTTTCCCAAATGGAACACGGAAAAAAGTAGGGTCTGATGGGAAGTCTGTAACTATAACCTTTTTCAATGGGGATGTGAAGCAGGTCATGCCTGATCAAACAGTGGTATGTATCCTACATCTGCATTTTTCAAGAAATACTTTTTTATCTGCATGTGTACCTTCATTTAAAACTTCTCACAAGTTAAATTAAATCTGAACTGTTGTTATCTGCAGATTTATTACTATGCTGATGCTAAGACTACTCACACCACATACTCTGACGGCTTAGAGGTCTTGCAGTTTTCAAATGGACAAATAGGTAAAGAAATCATCCAACCTAACCATCAGAATTAATGCCCATAAATATATGTTTATGTAATAAGAATATTGTCTCACCAATATATTTCAGAGAAGCATTATCCTGATGGCAAGAAGGAAATAACCTTTCCTGATCAAACAATTAAGAATTTATTTACAGACGGCCAAGAAGAAAGTATCTTTCCTGATGGAACCATTGTTCGTGTGCTGCGGTGAGCTTTTCCTTCTCGGGTCCCCTGGCTTGGGGAGGGGATGGGGACACCTGAGGCTCTCTGACAGGGACACTCTATCATGACAGATGTGTTTGTACAGCTCGTGAAAGTCTACATTTCAATAGACTGTACTGTGAACATGCATTTACCACTTGCCTGAGTTTGGGTTGTGTAGAGGAGAAACCTCTGCGATGTTACGACAGTTTGGTCAGAGCTCTCTGGAGTCCAGTCTCAGAGCATGCAGGTTTATTGCGAAGGCACAGCTCCGAGGCAGGTCAGGGAGAGAGGGTGAGTGAAGTCCAGAAGGGGCAGAGAGAGAGCGATGTGTCCCTTACAGTACAGTAAAACAGCTTCCCTGCTGAATATTCTAATTTACACCAACCAATCTAGTACAAGATACAAATCCTATAGCATTTACATACAGCCTATAAGAATCATTACGTTACCATAAACACTACCCTTTGGATCCATCCTACCAAGCTAGTAGGATCTGCTCTGATCCCTGAACTTTTGGTAAGGAGAGGGGCATTGTTTAATCAACCGGGGATTACCTACAGCTGGCCATACTATTGTTTTCCAGTTGTTCAGTAACTGAGGCTTGGCATCTTAGACATCGAAACTTGCTTTCAATTCTATTTCACTTACAGGTTCCATATACTCAAAATCTAAGCAGTCTTCCCCAACAGGGTTGGTTTTTTTTTTTTTTTGGGTAGTGTGGAAGAGACATAAAGACTGAATGCCTGTGTGCATTGTCTCATACACTAACCTGACTTTTCTGATTTGTACATAGTTCTAAGAAAAGGTATGAGAACCTGGCTGGTGTGGGAAACAGGTGTGACTGACAGCAGATAAGTGATAGTGCTCAAAATATCAGGTTTTAAACTTTCCTTGGACTCTAGCAGCAATAGATTTAATGCAGATAAAGTGCAGTGGAGGCTCTCAAGTATAAAGAAATATCAGTTTTGCAGAAACAGGATTTTGAGTATGAACCAGCTGGGATATTTAACAGATTTTTTCACAAATACTGTATTTTTAAAAAGTTCTTCCTTCATTTAAGCTTACATATTTGATGTCTGAGACTAATCTTACACCAATGCATAATCCTTACTTGGTTTTTTTTTCCCCTTCAATGCAGAGATGGAAGCAAAACTATAGAGTTCAATAACGGCCAGAGAGAACTCCACACACCACAGTTCAAGAGACGGGAATATCCAGATGGGACTGTCAAGACTGTGTACATGAATGGACAGCAGGAAACAAAGTACATCTCTGGGAGAGTCAGAGTGAAGGACAAGGATGGTAACATTATCATGGACACAAAGTTGTAGACCATGTCAAAACTGTTAAAGTGCTAGCACTTTAGCAAAAATAATGTACATTATTTCTGTAAACAAGAAGTGAAAACCCTTTAAGATTGTTGTGTATATATTATTTATAGTTTTCTCTAAATAAATTTATTTTTGAGTGGGTGCTACTATGGAGCTTTTGCTAGTTCTTTTTTTTCCCCCATTTCTATTTTTAAGAAACAGTTGATTGATTCATTATTCAGTCATGTGGGGTTAAAAGGGTGTTTTTTAAATCAGCTGTCAGTGAAAACTCAAAACAGCTGTAGACTACACCTTATTTTAAAGGTCAGTTTACTTACTGCTTGACTTCAAAGACTAAAGGAGTGGTGGCCTTGGGCTATTCTTTTTCCTTCATCACAGTTAGGAGGCAACAGCATTAGCAGATGAGAGTGTCTGTTCTATAAAATGCTCTTCTACAGTCATAGGGCTGCCACAGGTGAGAGTGGGGGACAGGTTCATTCTCCAAGCTACTCAGAAACACCAGAAAATTAACAAAGGTCATCTCATCCAGTTCTCCCACCTAACAGGTATTCTTAAGCTGAGTTGTCTTTTAAAATTCTGCAGTACCTACTATCAAAATGTTGCTGCTGGGCTGGCTGCTCTCAGCTTCCCCTTCTCATGGATGCTGAAAAATTTGTTTCATTCTCTCACACAGCAGAAGACAGTCACTTCTCCATGTCTCCTCTGCCCCTGCCCCTTCTTCACAGTGAAGGCAAGCTCTGTCTATGCCCTTTGTTAGTCACAGGGTGGCAATGAGAACTGTGCTCACTCACAAGCATAAGTTGCTTGGCTGGGGGGATAGACAGGTCCTGGCCTTTTGGGCAATCTCAAGCAGCAGCTCATATATAATTCAGGGCTAAGTTCCTTTCAAGGTGGGTGATAAACAGTGGGGTTTTGGGTTTTTAAAAATAAAAGTATTTTGAAAATGAGCACATGAGAGCTCTCTAGGGTACTTGCAACAGCACCTAGGACATGTCTAGTTAGTACCAGAATATGTACTGAAACTGCAACAGGATCCTTCCACTGCTCATCCCATCAGGCCTGGGCACTCTTGCTTTCATAAGAACTTGAGGAAAGAGATGTGTGCATAGGCACAGACTGGAGCACAGGAGGGTCCCTCTGAGCAGCAAGAGGCTGCTTTACTGGGAGGGTGATTGAGCCCTGGAACTGGCTGCCTGGAGAGGTTGTGGAGTCTTCATCATGCAAGTGTTTTCCTTGGTAATCTAGACAAAGCTGTCCCTGGAGAGACTGGGAGGGGCTGGGCTTTACATATAAAGGATTTAGTACAATGAAGAGACACCCAAAGAAACCTCACACACTACAGCACTAAAGGAAAACAGGCTTTCAGGTGCATGCTGACCAAACTCTTTATTTCCAAACCATGAAGTGAAAGAGGTGTAACAACACCTAAAAGTGAAAACAGAAACCAGCAACAATGCAAAAACTTGTGTTTCAGAACAAAGACAGTAATGCAAAGAACTGTATTTCAGAAACAAAGACAGTAATGCATCCCCAACTGTTTGCTCCCTAGCTGGTGCTGGATGGAGATGTCTGTCACCAAATAAATCTGAAACACAAGCAAGAGTCATGTCACAATAATAAAACTATCATCTTCCTTTCAAGTCTTCTAATAAGATACTAGAAGAAGTGTCCCAGCATCAGCTTTTGATCTAATTCTTTACCACTATGCATTAGTTCCATCTACTCTTTTGAGAAGGATATCATAGAACAATACTTAAGGCTCCAAGGTCAAAAGAGACTGAGATGAAATATTGAAACTAAATATCCACAGGATTAGAAAGTGTTAGGAACATCATCTGTTCACATCAACTAGAAGAGTGCTTATTAAATGGGAAGGAAAAATGTGACATAACAGGGCTGGCCAAGCAATCTGAAAATCCAAGTCTCTGGTATTCTGCATGGATAACACATAGTATAAAGCTCTTCATCAAAAATATTCCATATTTGACTAGACATGTAGACATCCATATGTTATCATGGATGTTTGCCTGAGAAACCACTGAGAACCACCACCACCTGACAGATTAAAAGCAGAAAATAAAGATTTATTTTGATTATTTGGGCAGAGTACACTGCCACACACCCACAAGTTGCCTTCTTCAGTTATTGGCAGCAGATGCTCTTCATATTACATCACCTTAGGGCTCTTTGTTACAGTTACCTCTACGTTCTTAAAACTTGTGGGTTTCCGTAGTGTTATTGTAAAGAAATTATTTTTTAATGGCTTTTTGTTTTATATTAAATACTTCCCTAATAGGATGGAAGTGAGTACAGAAAGGATTGTTTTTGAGATAAACTCTAGCTGTTTACATTCCTGGCAGTTTATACTTTGCTTAAAACTTCTGAAATGATCCCTTCCCAGTGGTATGAAAGTGTGGTTCATGGTCACTATACTTACATGTCACTCATCCAACTCTGCAAGTCCCATTTCTAACAGCTTCAGATGAACCAGATTTTTGTCATCTCCATACAAAGAAATGGTGACCTCTGGTGAAACAGTCTGAAAGTTGACAGTTTTGACAGTTACAGATTTAAATCTCAAGCTAACTGATACTGAAATTTATTTTACTGGCTGCACTCACTCTCTAAATGGAACTATGAATATACAAAGAATACCTTCTGTTTTTAAGTTAAAGAAAACCGGTTTCAAAATAACAGGATTGCTCAGAAACTTTGTGAGTGCAGGATTAAGAAGAACACCACACCACTTTCTCTTAGCATTCCTTCATGGCAAATAGTTTCCAATTTTAAACTACAAGGGCTCACAGTAAAATACCTAGAAATTAGAGTGCTAGGAAGAATTTTTGGCTCAGCAAGAACTAGGAGTTCTTACAAGTATGGATGCAGAGAGACGTTTTCCTTCAACGCAGTCCATCATGGTCCACAATGCCTTCAGGCTCCATTCGGGCGAATAAGGAATTCTTTCCATATTTCTGTCATCTGAAGCAGGTTTAAATCCAGCCAACAGAACTCGTACTGCCTGAACTGGATACTTCAGCAGATGACAAGGTATGTGACGCAATCTGAAACAGAAATGAGAAGTGTCTATCTTGCCCACAGCAATCCACCTACCAAGCCCACCTGCCAGTAAGGACATCAGGATGCCTGAATGGCTCATGCAGTACATTTATGGTGTGGGAACTGGGATTGGACTCCCTGCTTTATGGGAACACACCAGCATCAGACCAAACAACTCCTCAGGCAAGGGTAGGCGCTCTGAAGGACTCAGCACAGAACTACCGAAAAGCAGTCCAACTACCAAGCTCCCCCAGCACTACTGTGTTGGGGAGGAGTCACAAGTGCCTAGCACAGACTGGAGCACAGGAATCCACGTGCAAATCATCACAATGCAGCTCCAGAACCCTTTGTGGTCCAAAGTACTTCAAGCCTGAATGTGCTCTAGACACACTACTGGAAAAAGGTACCTGGGATTTATATTATGGTTTATATTATCCCCCCACTCTTCCATCTTTCCATATCAGAACCAAGAGAATGGGAAAGCAGAGCAGGAAATGCAACCCTGAAATAAAAGACACTGTCTCCCAAGACTCTCACAGACTGTGAAGCACAAAATCTGTTCAAATCCTCATTTTCCATCATCTTCAGGAAGGAAGTATAGATTCTACAATAAGCTTGAGAGCAAGTCTTTGTGATTAAGCAGTTCATATACGTGTGTGCATATATATATGTAATATATATATATAGCTTCTATATATGCACTGTAGTACTATGTACTATCCATATGTATCCAAATCTATATCTAAATGTGTATGTATGAGAAATTCAGACAAATAGGGAACCCTAAAAGCCTGGGATGTTTGACACACTCAGCTGACATCTGTGCCAGCACAGTTCTTCAAGTGTGTCAGCACCACACAAATCAGGAATTTGAACTTCCAATTTCCACACAGGCAGAGCAGGGTGTGTCCCACTCAGCCACTCCCTTATCCCTTAATTTACTCCCCAGCTGTCTTCTGTGCAGCAGCATCACCAGGATTGGGATTTGTTTGTACACCTGGAGGGCTTAGTCCTTGTTTTGAGTAAGGTTCTTAGGTGCAGAAGCAGATTAACCTGAGCCTACTTCACAGGTTAAGTAGCTGGAGATAATGGAGAAATCTGTTATTATAAGAACGGGCTTCTCAAAACAACCCGAAACTGAGAAGCAGGTGCACAACCCCATACCCTGCTGACAAATTATTTAACCAGCCAATCCACTTTCTCTCTAACTGAAATCCAAAGTTTAATTATGATAATATATATATATATGCAGTTATATACAAATAATAATAAACATTAAAAAAATACCCATGTAAGTACGTATTTTATGATCGAAGCGTATACATACATCACACAGACATTTTAAACGCATTTTTTTTCTTATTTATTTACCTGCTTGTTGGGGCAACTAAGTAAGTACCATAGTCAACAAACTGAACCAGAATCTGAACAGGGGCAAGCTGTGTAACAGAGAGGACCTTTGCTCTATACCATAAACCATCCACATACTCTGCAAGGCAAGGCAGTTCTGTAAAAGAAAAAGAAAGAAAAAGAACACCATGTAACAGCCCAGAATACTCAGTGCAGTACAAACTGAATTTGAAAATCCACTTTTACTTTGTGACCAAGATTGTCTCCTCTTCCTTAGCAGAGTCATGCTCCAATACTGTTCCATGCATCCTCCTATTCTCTCTGAACTCAAACCCAATGACTAGTATGCAATTTAAATCAAGATTCCTTACATCACACAACAATGATGAGAAATAATGGCAGATCATTTGGTAAAAAGATAGTGATCCAAACAGTTTAAACTTTTCAACTTGCTGCCTAAAACCTCAACCAGAGTTTTATTAGTAGGTAGAATCAAGTATGAGCGAACACTATGTTCTTCACTAAGTTTCAGACACGCATATTTTGTGTTAGTTTAGGCCCAACAGCTGAGAACATTGAAATGGTGCTCTTCAGGGCTCACACAATTTATAAACCTTTATAACAGGATTTTCTGTACATAATGTTTGTCTTTTGAATATTTAGTAAGATTTTCACTGTTAGAACTTCAGTAACAGGTGCCTTTAGGAAAAGTTTTATTACTGGCAAATGGAATCTAAAGTCAGTTCATAACTAACAGGAATCAGAAGTCCGAGTTCTGTCCATCATTTTCCAGTGGAGCAGAATAACACAAAAGCTTCAATTTAATGGAGAATAAAAATGTATTACAGTGTATCATGTAATTATAGTGTGATGCTACTCCTTACTCTTCAAAACTTTTATTTAGAGATAAACAGAAATACTAGTATTCTTCAAAAGGAAATTCAGGCTTTTGGAATACCCACATAAAACAGCAGGGGAAGTAAACACACAATGTACCTTTTCTAAAGTCTGTAAGATGAGGAAGAGTCTTTACAATTTTATTGCACCACTTCAGGGCTTTATCAAGGCCCTCTGAGTCATGGCTGGCTGCTCTCTCTGTGTCACACTGCTCTGTAAGGTTCCCAGAGGAATCAAGACAAACATAAACCTATTTAAAGAAAAGGCTCTGATGTTACTATTTTTGCAGTTAATTTAGAAACTAGGAATTCCAACTGTGAACAGCCATTATTAAAAGATTACTTGATCCCATCTTTGAAAGGTTCAGCACCTCCTTGCTCCCCTTTCTTCTCTATTTCATCATTCGATATTCAAAGCTCACATAGGAATTTTTTATTTGATCAATGCACATTACATTCTACCTTTTGCCTGGGAGTCTACCGGAACTCCAGGAAGTTGTGTGGGCTTACACAGAACTCACTATTGTTCTGCTACATTAAAATCCAATTACCTATTTTCTTATTTAAAAAGCTAAGTACCAGACTATTGTATTGTAATTCTTTAAATTCAATTTTTCTAAAGAAATGACTAGTGTTTCACTGCCCCCATCTATGAGGTTATTTCAACTAAGAGTTCATTCAGAGAGCTGCCCTGCAAAACCACCTGCACCAATAGCTCAGAACCATTTTGCAACCTCTAATGCTCTAAGATCGTCAGCTGTGATTTCCTTTTCGTCAGCTCAATGGGACTGCAGCATATGAGATGCTGACAAGACGTACCTCCTTAGGGGACACCAAGTGGGTAACTGTGACAGGAAAGGTTTCTCCTGGAACAGGCAGTGGTTGCAACAGGTACGAAGGCGAAAGGTCTCCTTCAAATAACCCCTAGACCAAGACAGACTTGAGCTGAGCATCAAATTGAGTAACAGAATAGAAACTAACTTTGCTAATGACTTCTGGTTCAGAGGAGTTAGCTAAGAACGTGCGTAATAACAGTAAGCAGTGTGTCCCTGATGAAAAAACCCAGACATTGCAAAGTACAGATACAGATTGCAGCAGCACAGCATTCTCCAGTCTATCTTCTTATAGAACCACATACGTGACAGTTTGAATTCTACATGTCGCTACTGCAGCTGGTTCACCACAAAATAAACCCTGGTGCATTAAATCATACTTTTATAAGGATATATAGCTCACAGCTCAGAGATCATGAAGAAAGCTCCTACTATCTCTTAAAACATGATGCATAACAAAATGCATGATTTCTCCAAAAGACATTTTTACACATTTACTTTATAAGCACTTCTCATTACTTCCTGAGCAAAGAGAAAAGTAGAAGCAACATATATAACCGGAAGATGAAACTATAAATTATGACCCTTTCTTCCCCCTGCAGGATCTGACAGAGGGATTCAGTACAAAATAATCATTATGTTCCTCAGACTGAATGGAAAAAATTCTCAGTTAAAAGTATGTATTCCTACAAGTAAAGAAAGGATGCCTAACCAAATCATAGATACATCTTATGAATGCCAGATTTCTGCAAAACAATCAGAAGCACTGTGAGTCCAGAGCCACCTGACTACAGCTGGGATGAGAGTCACTGCTGTAAAGTTCAGCACACCTGGAGGTTCTGGTGTATTCTCCAACATCCTACTGCCTACCAGGACTTTTCCTGGCTAACGCCTGAGCTAGGATTGTCATATGATAACAAAGACCAGCCCCTAAACTCATCAGTACAGCTCAAGTGAAGTGCATCTCAAAGACAGTGACAACACACTGCAGTAACAGGTGCAGTGAGCTGTGCATAAGCCACTGTCAGCAGCTGCAAGGCTCACAAAACAGAATCAAGTCCTCATCAGCTTTATTTACCCCCAATTCACAGATTTTAAGCTGGGACAAAGTTACAATACTATAGAATAAAATAATCCATAATGTTTGCACCTTATGTGAAAATAATGGTCTTTAGCTGGCTTGTGAGGATGGCTGCTTAGTCTCTACAGCTAAAACCAGAGCTGATAATGTCTGAACACATTCAGAGCTGCTTGCTTCCCATGTCTGCTGTTCCTGACGTTCTGCTGCTGGAACAAGCTTGAGTTGTGGAAACCCTGCTTCTTTCAGTCTACAACTGAACACTTCTGATGTCTGTTTTCTAACAAATTATTCTGAGTCACTTATCCTGGAATAGATCTGCTTAATGCTATTATTCTTTGAGGAAAGTACTTCAGGCTTTCTGAATGCTTCTTCCTTATAGCCTTCTTACACAGCTTTATTCTTGTTTTCCAAATTTAATTTTTGTGTTACAAGTACAAATCTCGTTTAGAGATCCGCATTTAGTTTGCTGAAAGCTGCGTGTCATGTGGAGACTCTATGAAAGTGTGACAAGAGGCTGATTTACAATTAGGTTTTCCATGCTTACTCAGCTCTAATATACACTGAGAAATTTTTCTAACTGCATAATAAGCCCACTGGTAGACAACTTGAGCCTTATACCAGCAGTGACAGAAGCAGACTCCGTACTGGAAAATTATCTTCTGAGGCAAAGACATACACTGGAAAGAAAAGTACACTGCCAGACATACACTGGAAAGAAAAGTACACTGCCACGCTTAAACAGAATTAAGAGGAAAAATGCAGTAACAAAGTCTTAGCAATTTAAATAAACCTGATCCTCAGATTTCAAGGAATAAAGTAATTAAATCAGATATAGAGAAATTACTTATGTAGGTTTTTTTTTTTTGGGTCAGGACAATGAAGTTAGGTGGAAACTTTAACACTCCCCTGAAGAATCAGGTAAGAGCTCCAGACTCTTGGAATACACAGCCTAGGTAACTCCCCTAGAATCACTAGGTTTATGTTGAAATACTTGATTTAATTTACTCCACCCTTGGATGTATTTCTATGAATAACCAATCTCTTCAAGTGATAAAAATATTACCCTATTCCTACTGTTTCAGAGGAACACAAAAATGAACTGGACTTTAAACAGAAATGCAAAAACCTTTTTTAATTGTGGAGTCCATGAACAAACTCTTGGCAATTTGCTATTCCATGGGGTCTTATCACCACACTGTAGCTCCCTGTGTTGTGCTGCAGACCTGTGTGATCAGTCCTACTTCTTCTTACAGCACAAAATTGTACAGAAAAGCGAAAGAAAGGAGCTAATCCTTGGAGTTCACAACTGAATAATCTCTCCAATGTTAGAACAGCAACTGCAAAAGGGACATGGACACACACACACATCTCACCAGCTTTTGTATGTCCTGGCAATCTTCAGCAACACAGTACTTCTGGTATGCCATGAAAGATGAGAGTGACATCCCCCCAAAATATAGGCTGATGGACAACTTGCCCCATGGGTTATCTGGTATTTCCTATTTACACAGAACAAAACAGGATTGTAATAGTAATACTGGGACTGAAGTTTTAGAAATAGTGACCAAGAAATTCAAACCTCATGCTGATATGCACCACACACTCAAAGACACAAGACCAGGATGTCTAGGAACATCAATTATAACACACATCTCTCTCTCTGGAATGGCAGCACCAATTGCTCATTGTAACACCAAAATATTATCCCCATGTTTGCTCACTCAAACCCTTCTCTTTTACAATTTATCACTGAACTGTCTGAAATACCTTGCTTTCATACAATACAGATGATGTATTTCCCTATAACTTTAATAAACCTACGCACATCCATACTTATGTCAGAATTTTATCACTTAAAATAGAATTTAGAACAATTTATGCTGTTGATAGGTAGGTTACTTGTCAGAATGACAACTCAATATGAACAGGTGAAAAACAGCACTAACTCCAAGGGACATATTTAAGGCCTAAAAACTATAATAAAGGTATAGTCACAGGAGAAGGTAGTTTAGTTGTGGTTTTTGTTCTAAAAAATACATTTACTGCTACAGTCCTTCAGGCATCATTCTTAATGCCAGTTAAAAGGAGTAAAAAAAATTAGCTTCATTCCACATCTATGAATAAATTAAGCTACCTCTACATGAACTTCAACCTCTTCATTTTTGAGAAGTTCTTGAAGGTAATCTACTGCATCCTGCTGCCAAAAATTTCCAATCTATGTGGAGAAAAGCAAAAAATCCACACATTAAGACGTTAACAAGTAATATTCTCAACCCCTATTCTTAGGGTAGATGGAAATACATGACTATCATTAGAAGAACACTTACTTCGTTGGTTTGTCCACAACCATTTAAATACTATCTCTTATTTGTGTCAAAACTTACGTGAGAATGCAACCCACAATTTTCATATCCTGAAATGGCTTAGAGATGCTGCTTGCCAAATCTAACTGGTACTACGTACATAATAATGTATGCATACAAAATTATCTGAAGCATAATCCAAAGAACTACAGAATTTAAGATAACACACAACAAAACACACAATACCTTAGATACTTTTGTTCTCTGCTGTATCTGCTTTGTTTCCAACTGTAGGCTTACAAGCCCATCTTTCACAGAATCATGGAATAGTATGGGCTGCAAAGGACTGTAAAGATCGAGTTTCAACCCTCCTGCTGTGGCCAGGGACACCTTCCACTAGACCAGGTTGCTCCAAGCCCCCTCCAACCTGGCCCTGAGCCTTTAGGGACGGGGGCATCCACAACACCCCTGGGCAGCCTGCTCCCATGTCTCACCACCCTTGTAATGAAAGATTTTCTTCCTAGTATCACATCTAAACCTGTCCTCTGTCAGTTTGAAGGCATTTCCCCTTGTCCTATCACTCCATGACCTTGTAACTAGTCCCTTCCTAGCTCTCTTGCAGGTCCCCTTTAGGTACTGGAAGGTACTGTAAGATCTCCCTTGAGCCTTCTCTTCTCCAGGATGAACAGCCCCAACTCTCTCAGCCTGTCTTCACAAGAGAGGTGCTCCAGCCCTCCAATCTTTGTTGCCCTTCTCTGGACTTGCCGCTCTTCAGGTGCTCTCCTGCTGACCCATGATCCCTCCCCAGGCTTGGCACACCTAAGGACCAAAGATGTTCTTCCTCTTCTGACAGACAAACCCCACAGGACCCCAGCAGACCAGGCTCCTCAAAGCGATTGCCATTGTCCATGTAGCCAAACCAGTGGCTGTGGCACCAAGTCCTGTAATGATCTGTTAACTCACCAAATTGGACTGGCCCTTTCAAACCCATTCTTTTGACAGGCAGGACTGAAGAAAAAACTATCAGCAGTCCACAGACCCCTACCGATACTTAGGATCTGCAACCCCTGCAGATACAGCCAGGAAGTCTAAGGAGTATTACTGGTGCCAACAGGAGTGGATAGCAAGGCCTGGCAGTCTCTCAGTGATGTCCATGATACAAACAGGCAGTAAGCACCACCCCTCTCTAGAGAGTGTCAGGTCAGCACATGGGCTCCTCTGAACCTCTCAGAAGAGCACACCCACTACGATCACCCACTGCCTTTTGTTAGCTGCACTGAGCCTTACACAGGGAGCAGACAGCGCTGCCTGCCTCAGCCTCTCTCCTGATGTAACAGCTCTGTCTTCATTAGCCTGCAGAGTGATGAAGCAGTTCTACAAGTGCACCTCAAACTTTGGGGGGAAATCTCTTCTTGCAGGTCCTTGCAATTGCAACCTTCCATTCTTCTGCATTACGGCCCCTCCTCCCTTCTGCATGTGCCGCTGTGAGAGTTGCTGGCTGTTCGGCTGTGGGCCTGCTGCAGACTGCACTTGGAATCAGTTACCCAACTCCTTCTCAGCCTTCCTGACATGTTATGCAGCTCTCACCACCGGCTGCAGGAGATTCCCTACCTGGGCATGCCTTCTGCTGGCAGGTCTGCTGCCTGTCCCTACCCCGGATATTGCAGACACCCCTATGCCCCACCACCCCTGCTGGGGCTGCAGCCTTCCTTAATCTATCAGTTTAACTGTTTCCAGCAACAAAGGCAAGCTGGTTATTTTCAGTAATTTACTTTCACTAATGTACCATTCAAAGTAAGCAAGGTGTGATGATATGTGAAGATGCTATTTACATACCAATTACTTACTGAAAAAAACCCTTAGAACAGTAACTTGTGTTAGTTTTCAACACAGCCAAGTTCAGAATGTTAGAAACAGTTTTGCAGGACTTGAAAATTTAAAATTTTCTGGCCATTCTGCATTAAGAAACCCAGGCCTCACTTTTAGTTGCTGCTATTGCAAAACAAATCAGCCTTTCAGAGTATCCCCCTGACACCCCTGCAGTGTCCTGTCTGACAAAGGTTTAACTCCTCTGACAGCTGCCTTTGAATCATGGTCCCTTCATAAAGCAAATCTGTCGGGTCCTGGCAAGGAATAGCTGAAACAACCCTCATCAGCTCTTCTCTGAACCTTGTAGGCAAGAAAAGATAAAAGCAACTACTCTCAACCTTTCCCTAAACAGTGTATTGATTCGAGTAGCTACCTACTATCACACAAATGTGCCATTACTCACCGGCAGCATCTTGTAGAGCTGACATGGGATGCAAAATGGAGGAATGCCAGTGTAAAATGTAGTTGGATACAGATGACATTGAGGAATGCTCTCTATGTAACCACGATCTATGTATTGTACCTATAGGAAATGCAAAGCTTTCCTGCAATAATTCCTGGTTTTTATGTTAAGTAAGAGAATGCATTCATTCACAGCATTACTTTCATGAAGGAAAAAATAATGGCTTGATTGTAAGTAGGTGATGTTACAAAAGGGAAAAAAAGAAAGGATTGAAAAAGTAGTATGGCAGATTAGAAATTCAGTTTATAAACTTCTCTTGGAAGAATTTCTACCTTTTATGGAATAACCAACATCAGTTTAAAATTGAAAGTAAAAGAATTTGTGAACTAGGATAGTGTCAGATTTTGCAAATTTGCTTTCAAAAATCATAAGCAGACTCAAGAACTTGGGTAAGACTAACTGCTAATGAGAAGAAGCTCTGTATCCTAGTCGCAGAAAATTCAAAACAGACACCCACTGCTTTTTGGGTGGGGATAGGTTTAACATCCTCCCCTGCCCTAATTATTTTCAAAGTATTCTACATAAGGCAAGAACAGTAAAATAAAAAAACTAAAAGGCATTGCTTATAAGTGATCAAGGGTAGCTTTTTACTTAAAATTTATAATTACTAGGAAAACTACAGGAAAAATTGCAACAACTGAACTAGAGAGATCTGATCTTCAAAATAAATGTAAAAATGAGGACAGTAATCAATATTTTAAGTAGAATGAGCATTTGCATAATCAGGTCAGCTGAATGAAAAAATCTGAAATCCATTATTTATTTTAGAGGACTGGATTATTTGCCTTTTCTTAACATACATATAAACATATACACACCTCCCTGCCCCCAGCCATACAATCAAACTTACCTGGAGAGTACTACCACTGACTTCTATAATTTTAGCTCGATACCACAGAGTATCTGATCCTCTTACAACACAAGCTTCTCCCTTCTTCCAGCAGTAGGGTATCAGGAGCCCAAGGCCTTTGAAGGTATTTTGTATTTCAGCCATCAATTTGTTCAGTGCGGTTTCTTGGGTGGGGGGGGAAATAAATTAAATAAGTCTCTAACATTCATGCAAAATATTCAATCACTAAACCCCACCAGATTCAGATGAAGATATGTATAAACATAAAACACATGTGCTGCTCCAAAATATATTTTACAACACTGACAAAATATGTATGTTCAACATCTAGTATATGCAAAAAAGATACTACTTCAACAGTAAACTGCATTTCCAATTCTGAAGCCATTAGTAATTCTGAATTCTAATCTCAGAAGAACTTATAGAACGGTCTATAAACTTTGCAACTGACACCTTGGAAGTACTAATATAAGATCCATACAAAGCATGAACAAGACAATAACTGCCAGACCACTGTTTCAGTGGTAGGACACCATGAAACACCACAGAAAGGTGCCCAGAAGAACCTCCTCTGCTATGGGTACAGTCTACAGCAATAACTGCAGGAAGAATACAGAGTCTCGTGCAAGTGGGGTTACTGTACTTTGAATTTCAAAGGTTTATGAATAAGAACAGTTACATAATCTAGTAGGTAAATGTACTTGTGGAGCAAAAAAGGTAAAATTCATGTTCTCATATGTAAATACTTCTCTAAAGCATAATACACTAACATGGAACAGAGGAGTGACACTGCATTTGTCAGAAGAAAATGAACTTCTTTCCAAGAGTACAAACACAAAGCGCTGTGAGATATAGAATGTATCACAATGCAAATAAAGAGCCTGAAGAAACTGGATACTGAGCTTAAACTGAAGGAAAAAAATACAGCTGTATTTGAGAACCAGGTTAACTTCCAAGAATCTTTGACTGTCTCTTCATCACTTTGAAGTAAATGACTTCATTTACTTTATCGGTCAACATCATAAAATAAAGTACTCGCCGCTTTACCCATCACAACCTAAAGAAGAAAAGCAAGTAACTTGCTCATGCAAGCACTTTGTGTTTTTTGATTTCTTGGGAGTGTGGAAAGACAGGAAAGCTGACTTAAGCACAGACAGAGCGATCCCCTGCCTCTCACACCAAAGGACACATCACCTTCCAACAGGAATCTTTCAGAACTGTGAATATGTATACTAGCACACCTATCTGGTACATTCTGATACACCAGAGAACTCAGATTCATAAATGCATTTTCTTCCATGCAAACTTACCAAATGATTTTGGTATTATATAAATAGTTCCATCACCTCCAATACAACTCACTACAGCCTGGAAAATTTTTGCTGCAGGAATAATGGGAGATTTATACACTTCATGCTTTCCTAAATGAGGCAGTGACTCATATGTTTTGAGTGATTTTTGTTCACTCTCTGAAATAGTGATGTTTTCCTCTGGAACAGCCCTGTTTCTTGCACATGCAGTTTTGGGATTACAACCATTCAGCTCTGCGCTCTCCTGCCCAAGATCCACTTCAAGATGTTCCTTGAAGACTAAGCAAGCACCATCAGCATCACCAGTTCTAGAAGATTCAAGCAAATGCCAACAGATTAACCAATAAAGAACCTGAGAAGTGCAAAACTGTAAAATAGTACAAAGTAAGAAAACCAAACACATAGAAGTGGCAAAGACTCCTTAAAACACTGTCAAGCATCTCATCTACAAACCTGAGAACTGAAATGTGCAATAGGTACAATAAATGTTATACTCAAGTAAGTTCACTGAAGATAGTTTTGTTGCTACATATGCTGTAGAACACAATCCAAATTGTGGATTTGCTTATTAGTTTGGTTAAATATGAATGTCAGTGTCTGAGAGAATATAGAAGTATCCAAACCTTCGGTTTCTAAGAGCCAAACCCTGTTCAATAAGGTATTCAGAAGTATCAGTAATTTTTCCCGTTTCATCTTTGTGAAGAATTTTCACTGGCAATGCACATGGCACATCACTTTCCTGGAAAAAATGAGAGAGCTAGACAACATATTACAAATATGCCTTTCCTCTAAACTACAAGTATATCTGTCATTTTATTGGTACTGACTGCCAATGACTTGAAAAACTGATGCCCACATGAGAAGATAAATTTATTTAATCCATATGACAGTTCCCATTATTTTACCAACTGTTCTACACATGACATTAAAAAAAAAGTTGCAGAATAAAAACTTGCTTTTTCCTCTCAGCTTTAATACAATTAACTGCCAAACACTTGTTTTCCAGGAGGAGGTTTAAACCCCTGCATAAATAACTTCACTCATCACTGCTTTTACTTCCATACACACTGTAAAATACCACTGGCAGCTGCCAACAGACACTGAACAAATCAAATCTTTTTAATAATCCTGGTTTGGTTTTTTTTAAACCATGGAAGAATTCAATTACTAATGATATTCATACAGCACTAGATCAATTCTTTCTGTTTGCGGCTTGAAAACTAATACAGTAATGCTGAAAACATTCTCGTCAAGAACCCGAGCATCTTGCTTATCTATCCATAAAGGCTGTCAGTATCCAGTGATCCCAAAAATACAGCTACTATTCTTCAGTAACTAAATATATCAAAGACTAAGTTCCCTCCACCATGGGTAGCCAAACTGCTCTAATGCACCAGTGAGTAACAAAAGTAAAGCAGAAAGAAGAAAAAGCACATTTTTCCCTAGGGCAAACAGCTATCCAAGCAAGTTCTACTCAGGACTTTTCGAAAGTTAAAATATTCAGAAAAAAACCATGAGTTAACACACAGCCTGACAAATGATATAAGTACCACTGTTTTTGATTACAAACCCTTATGATTATTTTCACTTCTGCTCCAGTTAGGTAATAGGATAAGCATTCACACACTGTTGCTGTCCACTGTGTGCTTCCACCTGTGGGTCTAACAGAACAAATGATCATCTCCCGTACAAGAGAAGCTGGCATCTCCTGAAGTGTTACCACCAACTCTTCCCTCTAACAAGAATTTGAAGTTTTTTTTTGTTTCATATTTTTTTAAAAACTTCCTAAACTGTTACAGGAAAAAAAAAGAATCTCCATTACAGTCAAGAGTAAAATGAAATCATCATTCATTTGTGGATCTCTATGACAATAAAATTAAAAAATACAACCCCAAAACTTCCAAATGAGGAAGATCATGAGTTCTACAAGTTATGACACCTGTCATAACAGTCTAGAAAAGAGACTTTCTGTACAGTTTCAGGAGATCTGATTAATCTCAAATTCTGAGCCATGGAAAAAAAGAATTCTGTGAAATAAATCTGTTCACTACTTCGTAAATCATCCTATAAATATTCATTTCTACAGTAGTTTCTGCTTTACTAGTGTGGAGTGTAACCCTCAGAAAAACCTTCAAACCATTGCAAAATAAGTCACAGCCACCACCCCATTTCTTTATTCAAAAAGCAAACCACATCTCAATCTTAGATAATCAGTGCTAACACACTAACAAAGGTATGTCATTATTAGTTTCTAATGCTGCTACACAGCACAAGGGAAAGGTTACCTTATTTCTGTCAGTGAACATTCTATTGCTAACATCCTAATATTCTTCAAGTTTTCCTCAAGTTTTCTTAGACAGCTGACCTCCACCATTTTTTCAGCTCCAGAATCATAAAGCAGTACCTGTACAGGCAAGAAACAATGAAACAAAAACTACCCCTCTCTTAGTGTTACCTGTAAGAAACAATTCAAAGCATCCCTGGGGAGGTTAAAAAAATTTCAAACATTACCAGGATTCAGCCAATGTCTTTTGCACTGAAATACTTAATCACACAACACAAGTAACTACCACAGCAAGGGGACAAACCATACAAATGTGCTCAAAGGGGGTGAAATGACTTTACTGACCTTCTGGTAAACCAAGAAATGCTGAAATCGCTCCCCTCCACCCCTTGCTTTTTATTCTGATTGCGTTAAATAGCTGCTTGAAGGCTCTTAGGATCAGAAACCAGATGTAAAAAAAAAAAAAAAAGTACACAAAGTCCCATTTCTGCTTCCTACTCAAAAGAGCCCTGGCCATAACCTGATGATGGCAGAGAGAACCAACGGTAATCCAGTCCTGGATTTTCTGTATGATCAAAAAGCCATTCTTACTTTTGAGACATGTAAGGATCTAGCCACAAAATGCTTTTTCTGGTGCTCATTTTCAAACTGGTGCAACAAAACACATTTCAAGCAGCACTGTGTGAGGTTACTGTGGCAAGTGTTGTACCTGCAAGGTACAGTACATCACCATCAGTTCAGGGCTCATGCCACAGCATGACTTCATGTGTTCCTGTGGTGTTGCACTCAGGTCAACTGGCTCCATCTTTTAACAAGGATCATTACGTTTGAATTACTGTGACCCTCAGTTCCACACCTCTTCTGGAATCCAAAACGAATTGTTAAGACTAGAGCTTGGGAATCTCTGCCATGTTCCAAAGAGTAGTGCAAATAAAGAGAAAGTCAACATTGTGAGCTTTCCTCAACCACCAGATTCCCTCCTAAAGGCACCTGAGCTTTGATGAGTCAAATAATTTGCAGCAATACACAATGGGACTTAAACTCTCAACAAAACCAAAAGACTGCATAAGAAAATATTAACACAGAAGAAACAAAAATTCAGCCTTATTTTAATAAATGAATGCTTACAAGTTTAGAAATAAAAGTATGAACACTGCTATGATAAGAGCTTTACCTCTGCACTTGTTTCAGAGACAATCCTGCTTATCTGACCTCTTTGCCACTGTTCCACATCATGTAAGTAAACAGCACAGTGCATTTTACTCTCCCACTTCACAGACTGTGGCTGGGATTCTTTGTAGATGGAAGCCATCTCCTCCTGTAAACTAACATTTAAAAAAAAGCACTTTCCTAGTGAAAAATTTTTATGCAGTAAATAAAGGACTTATTCAGTCAATCACTATTTAGCATACAGTAAAGTTTTACTGTTGTAACAGACGCACACTATTGCGGTTTTTCTTCGTGACATGTTAGAAATACATGAAATGGGAGTTACAAAACACATGCATCCTCATTAAAAGTCTGTAAACCTATCCCCTTTATTTAGACATTAGAATTAATCTGAGCAATTCCAAATGCTTTGTATGGCACTATTGGAAAGCTTCACTGTTTTCTCCTGACAACTTTAGAGTGTGGTACTCGTTTAGTACCATGACTAAGTAAATGAAACTCTAGGTAGCTACAGTCAAGATGAAAAGATAAATAAAATAAATAACTTGCCCTAAACCATGACATTCTTTTAATTGTTTTCAAAGAGTAGGCATGACTACTTAAATATCTACCAAAGGCAGGCTAATACACAATGTCTAGAAATTGTCTTCAAACTTTTTAACAGGGTACTAGAAATCTGCTGAAAAAAATAACTGCTACTACTACTATTACTACTAGTTGGGATACTGGTATTATTTGACCACATTTCTAATGAAGGAATGGGAAGGAAAAAAAAAGAAAAAGAAAGACTCAATTTTTTTGGACACTGTTACATTCATCAGGCCCCAATACTTACTATGGGAAAACTGCTTTGAAATAGGAGTGAGATAATGTACTTAATTCAGAATTGGAAATATTTAATAAGCCCCAACATAGTGCCAACCTTGCTTCTGCTCCTATACTTTCCTCAACAAAGGAAAGTAAGTCAGCAGCCTTCAATAAGTATCAAATGCAACTCTAATCAGAGTTTATTCTAACTATACTTCACCACTTTGTAATAAGAACATTTTAACTGAAGAAAAGTTTAATACCTTTTCAGTATACTTTCTGATGACAGCAATCGTACAAAAATTTTACTAGGAGACACAACATGACTAATTATCCCATGTAACTCTTTGTTACAAAGTGATTTGAAATCTCCTTCATCCACCGGTTTCACATCTATGGGATTTAAAACTTCTGAGGCTTTAGAATTTTTTTCTAGAGGATCATCCCATATTTCATTGGGCCTTACTTCAGTTCTTTCAGAGTACCTGTAAAGAGCATAAAATAATTACACTGGAAAGATTAAGATGATCTTAAATAAAATGAAAAATGCTCAATAATCCCACTTCAACATGACAGGAAATATACAACATGAAATTGAATAGTAACTCGGACAAAAACATTTATAAATGCTACTGCTGAAACATTCATTACAGTAGCATTTTTATTCTTCAGAAGGTATCCTTGCACATCGCTCTGTCAGATGAAAGCACTATTGCAATATATGCTGCCAGCAGAAAGCTGAACCTCAATGTCTGTGTCTGGCTTAAAAGACATCAAATTACTAATATCATGTTTCCGGAAAGCAATGCTGCCTCTTGAGTAAAACCTGCAACATGACTTCTATAATGTGTAAGTATTCCTTTCAGAAATAAAGAATATTAACATTAGCAGACCATTTACCTTTCTAGTGTTTCCTGAGGACACAACTGGTGCTACGACTTTCCTAAGTAGAGTGCTAGATAAAGTATAGTCATGGTAATACCTTGATGAAAACTTGTTTAAATTGCGTGGACTAGACAGAATTAAGAGTTGGCTGGTATGCATTTTGAGCCACAGCCCAGCTTAGTCCAAGTCTTTATAAATTGTGCCAGTTAAAGATGTAACACATTGCAGCCTGAAGAATATCCTTTAATGCAAAAGAATTTGCTTCTTCCAAACATTACTGAAGGAGACAGTAAGTCTGAATCTAACTGCTAGCTATTTCTACAAAGAAATTATTTTCTAAAAGTTTTCAGAGATCTAACTTCCTCTCTTTTTCTTCATGGGAAGAAAACAAAGTGGTCTGCCAGAGAGAACGCCTCAGGGTTTTAAGTGTACAGTCCACAGGCTACCCAATTGTTTTTGTAAACATTCCTGATGCAGGTATTGGGAAATTTCTGGGTAAAACAACTAACTTGTAGAACTAGGAAAAGAAATGCACAGGAATTTGCTTATCTTGTGAGCAACTAGCCTGAACTAAGAAATGGGTGGAGAATCTGCCAGAGACAGTTCTCCCAAGGGAAATACACATTACATGTCTTGCAACTCCCTCTCTAGTCTTAACTCCAGGATGGCATCAAAATTACAGACCCATAAAGAAAAACCTATTAATTTGGAATGGACTTCAGAATCCAAGGTTCCATTCTGGACATCTACATGGGCTACCTCCTAGGTCAACGCAAGAGTAAAGGTTCCTTGTCAGCAAGTCGGCTTTAATAGAGCACTGGGCTCTCCTGCTTTTACTGTCTTATACCAGTTTAGGGCTGGCTTGGGTGCCCCTCAACAGCAATAAACATGGAAGGTAATAGTATCATAAATATAATTCTAAATAGGTTTAAATTATTCACCAATCTTTCCCATTTGTGAAAGATGAATTGCCTTTTTGCAGACACTCATGAGAAAAGGTGACAAACAAGCTCCGATGAGCCAGAATAAAGCAAGCTACTACTCCCAAGCCCCCACAAACCACCCCTCTGCCCCCACTCCCCAACAGAAACACCATTCCAACTAAAAAACATGGTGCACCAGGCATGATATTGGTAGCTGGGGCTGCAGGCAGCTGCAGCCGTGACCTCAGACAGCAGAGGCCAGGTCCTGCCCCATGGCAGACACTGCTCTGCAACACACCCACCACAGGACACTGCTGAGCCCATCCTTCAGTGAATTTAACAAAGAGCAGAAAACTTCAGGGAGAGACAAGAGGGAACAGAAGAGATAGCATAGGAAACACCAAGATCATAAGAACAGAGTAGCACGAGCGGGCCTCTTGCCTGCTGGTCCCTCAAAATAAGGGACAAAGGCCTGTGGATGGTCCATGTTAAAGCACAAGAAGAAAAGGAGGAAGGAGCAGCATGGATAAACTACTGTGTCCTGACCCCAACTTCCTGCACTACTCACTGTCTCCCTGAATGGACTGTGTGCAACTCAACTGCAAGAGGGGAAAGAGAGGTGTTTGGAGTAAACTTGATCCTGGGAAAGGAGGTGGGCTGGTGCTATAAATGTTTGTCTTTTGTTTATCAATGCCTGAATCAGTAATTAAAAGTTATTACTGATTAGCATAAACAACATAAAAACAGGACTGTTTTGCCTGCAATAGTACTTGGTGATTTCTCTGTCTTTATTAAGACCCATGAGTTTTTCTGCTCGTGTTTATTTTATTTTCCCCCCAGTCCAACCAAAGAAGGGGGAGTGAGCAAGCACTGATAAAATCCACGTAAATCAGGTTATCAGTGTTACACAGCAACTTAACATTAAAGAAATATACCCTCTTGTTTGAGGGCTGGAAGCAGGCATCTAAGTACAGATGGAACACAACAAAATATCTTAGCGAAAAAATAACTCAGCTGCTCAGACTAAAAAGAAGCTGCTTAACTTTATAAAAGTCTTACTAAATTGTGACTGTGACAAGTATAAGAAAGGTTTACTAAGATTTGGTTACATTTCTGAACTAAGAGAGAAAATCCACTTACATGCTTCCTCCTGAAAAAAAGAAAACTCAGGAATTTCTTTTTGGAATGAAAATTTCCCATTTAATCATCTATTTCCATCAGTATTCAAAAATTATTAATGAGAGAGTAACTATAGATTTTCATTAATACAGCCCATGGATTATCTTTGTAAAAAAGCCAGCAAATGAAATGCAGCAGTGTTATATCCTTATCAGTCTCAGCTCCCCCACCATGTTTCCCAACTCTTCTGCTGCTCTCATAGCTGGTTACTCAAGTGCTTTCTAGTAACAGACCTTCCAAAGAAATTACTTGCCTTAGGTGCAGGTTAAATAAACAAATTAATTTTCTTATTATGAGGGGATGGGAACCTTAACAGTAAACACTTTGGGAAGATTTAGCACTTAGGGACACTACAAGTACAATGGAAACATGTGATCTCCAATTTTTTCACAACTACAACTTCATTACAATAGTCAAGATTTAGTTTGAGAATCCAACTATCAAACTGCAGAGTTACACTCTAAATTACACCAGCTGGTGAATGTGATTTGAAAATTAATTTATTGCAAATGTGATAAACTCCAGCCACTGGAGGTGACATACCAACACCAATAGTTTCCATACACCAGTTCAGTATTTCCAGATACTTTAAAAGTTATGCAGTGTATTTACCCAGGTATGTAGGATGCTAGGTCTTCCTCAACTAGCTGGCAGTTAATACTAAGCTTTCTCCCATTAGCAGCTGAGGCATTGAAGAGTTCAATAGATAAGATGTTATTATCTAAAATTTCTGTGAATGAACAATATCAACATAATTAGTGCCAATAAACGACAGTATGAAGACTATTTATGATCTTGGAGGAATAACAAATGGTACTAGAAGACAGATTTCTGCAAAATTACATTTCAAGTATAAAATAATTGATTCTGAGCATCAAGAATATGTAGAGGCTTAGCTTTGCACATAGCTATAAAATTAACTTAAAAGACACCAATAATCACAAAATATTTTTGTACAAAAACCTCAACTGCTACACAATTCCATTTATTAAATGGGTTCCAAACCATCATACCACAAAGGCTGAAAAGTAAGTAGCTACATATGAACAATATACGGTATTGAGAAAAATCCTACTAGGGCATGTATGTGTTATCTGAATTTATTTTTTTTGGCAGTATTTTAGAGCAGCAGCAATCACACTCCCAGCTACCAATGAAGTCAGGAAGCATCAAGGACAGCTAGTACTTTTGGAAACAAGCCCATCTGCATAACCAGAATTATACCATGTAACACTGGTGTGGTTTGTAAGAGAAGACATGAAGTTACAAGTTTTATCTGTTATGTCCCCTCCAATCAGAGGACAGAATTTAGATATTCTCATGCCAGGATACCTCTAGCAGGTATGAACATAAGCATTTCAACTTATAAATATCAACACTTACAAATATCAAAGAGATTGTTTCTCTATCTGAGTCAGCTTCACAGTATGTAAATAAAAACAAATACACGCTCGATAACTTACCAATAACTGAACACAACATAAGCTTATCTTCAGTCATTTCTTCAAATCTTTCCTTGGCTTCTCTGCTCCACTCATTTGCTCCTTTAAATGGCTCAATGCAAGCCAGTCTACACCTGACTGCCTGAAGAATAACTCAAGATTATGCAACCAACACCACATACAGATTAAAACCATCTCATTACAACCGAATCGCAGGCTTTGCTTTGCACTCATGCAAGACCAGCAGGACCTTGGCTTCTGGTTCCACATTACCACAATCTGACTTAGTTAAACTTCCCTTCCCAGTGGCTGAGCATGAACCTCAAATTCAGAGGCATTCTTCCTGAAATACAGAGAGCTTACTTCTCCCTTTTGCCTCCCTTTATGGTAAGGCATAGAACTGGTGCAGAAATCAGTAGATTATTGCACAGAAGTGATAAAGAAAGCCTACTGATGCCTACAACTAGTTTGAAAACCCCTATCAACATACAAACTTTCAAAGTTTAGCATAATTATGATCAGTAGACAAAACAAAAGAACAGCTGAAGAAAAGAATTTAATTTATGAACATTTTCTTATTTAACAGAAAAACTTTGTCATTTTCTTTCCCAGTCAGGTCTCCTCCTCATCAAAAGGCGGAAACTCCAACCACTTCTCAAGTTAGGAAAACCCCATACTAAAAGCTATAAACCAAACCAAAATATAATTAAAAAACTGCCCAATATAATTAGATAATCATTTAAAAATGAAAGAATGCAAAAATTCATCTAGCTTACTATGGAGATAAATTTAAGTGAATTAAATACACATGTATATACACACTGTATATACACCTCCTCTGCAAGTATGTATACTGAAGGGCAACTTTAGATTTAATTTACAACTGAATGATATTTAAAAAAAAAAGTTTTCAGTGTGCACCCAAAACGCATTAAGTGACTCACATCATAATGGCGGTCAAAAAGGAAGTTCTGTAACATTTTATTTTATTTCAGAAGGTAAACAACCCTCTCTTTCCCCTCTTGTTCACAGAGATTGAGTGTTTAATCCAGGCATTTACCTTTTCTGGAATGCTCAGAAACTCCTGTTTCACTCGGCGTATGTCTTTATTAGTTAAGCTAGCAATGTTGCCATAGTCAACATATTTTACCAGAACTTCTTGACAACTTGGCAGCCCTTTAAGGAAAACAACCCTAGTTACTATTGTAACAAAAAAAGAGTATCTGATACAGGTTAAAGCACTGGAATTTCCCAGTAAAACGTACATTCCTGCCATATAATCACTTATCAACTTTTTTGAATTCTTATAACCCAATTCAAAACATGTGTTCTTTAGGAGCCAGCTCTTTCAGGTTCCTGAAATGACAGCACTGGCATTTTGCCCCCCTAATACCTCACCACTTTGAGACACTGGCACACTGACTACATGCCAAGTAAACATGCAAGCACACAGACGCGCTACACTGCCAACATACAGGCAACACAGAGGTCCGCATAAGCACAACCCCCACCCCTTTCGAATTACTATGGGGAATTAGTAACCAACAGCAAACAGGGGGTTAATATCTCAACTCACAGGTTGGCTGAACAGCCAAAGCTATGGTTCAAACTGTAATAGTAAGAGAAATATTACCCAAAATAATTATGTAATAGAATTTCAATCATCTCTAGAAAACAGAATATACTGCATCTCTGTCTAAAATAACATACATATACACCAGTCTATTAATAGCAAAAGAATACGAGTTAGTACTATTGACTTTATGAAGCTACCTGGTAGCACCTTAATTCCTAGTAAATATACTAGCTGTTTGTTACTGCTCATATCCAGTGTGTGACTCTGACCCAGTAGCACATCTAATTTTGCAACCTAGCATTAGAGCAAAAGAATCAATACTTCACCTATAACCTGTGCTCTGTACCAATTCCCATCCTCCTGTTTTGCAATGCAGGCTTGGCCTTCAACTGGACAGAAAATTTCCAAGTTTCTCCCATTCTCATGTTTATAGAACTCTTGAATTTTCTTTGGAAGAGCTAAAGATTCCACACTCTCTCTCTGAAACAAAAACAACAAAATCACACATACACAGCAGATGTTCTTTTTTAACGGCATTTTTTCCTCTTTAAAGGTAACATCTTTTTCTAGTAGTGTACTTTCCAGTCTTCCCTCCTAAATTAAAACGTGGTCATGAATACATAAAGTAAATTAAAGAGCCTAACAACTGTTGAATACTGCCCTGTTCAATCCCCATTCTAAACAGTAAAATACTACATACTCACAAAGGAATTAATCATGTAACATAACTGACAAAAACTTCCTGGGATTTTAAGAACTGCTGAAATTTAACTAGGCTCAATCAAGGACTGTTGCAAATAATTTCACCTATTAATTCTAGAAATCCTACCACTGGTTACAAGTGACAGAACTTAACAGAAGCTGTAGCTTATTTAGTGTGGACTACAAATAGCTCAACATTAAAATGTTTATTCATAGTTTTATCTAAACAGACCTTATTTCTAAACTTACCAAGCAGAGATAGAAATCACTGGGGCTATTAATGTGACAAACCACAACAAAGACTTCTTCTCCTTCTTGTGGAATATTAGGTGGACTGTAGTGCAAGACAGTGCAATTTTCTAACTGATTGGGAAGCTGTAATTTAAACCTAAGGTAACCAAAATGGAATTTTTAATAAAGTCAGTCAAAATTAACTGAAAATGAACCCTTTTATATTCAAATATTAAATTTCTCATTAAAAAAAACAGAACACAAAATGGTCTTATAAAAATTACATGATTCATACTAGTATGTATGGCTTAAACTTTCCTTCTTGGAGCTGGTGCAGCCAATTACCTGTAATGCTTCTCCCATTACCTACCAGCCAAATCAAACAGACACCAGGCTCATTTCTGTGGGGTTTTCTGTTGATGATAGACACAAGGGCTTCTCCTTTAGCCCCTGTTATTTAAAATTCATACAGAAATATAAATTTTGTGATTTAAGATGAAATTCCCTACCTAAATGAAGCCTGACTAGTGCAAATGAGTATGGCATGGTGCTTATCAGTGAACATGGAAAATGGAAACCAACAGATACTGCTGAAGGCCAATACACCACACATCACTATATGGAACACTGCAAAAGCAACCTGCTTGGTAAACTTCACTTGGTAAGCATTATTCTGTCATCAGTTATGACATATAGGAGCATGAACTAAAGGAAGACACATACCTTGCCAAATCTAAGAAAACTAATGCATCCTTGAGAGACAGTGGTATGTTACTGCTTATTTCATTAAATGGAGGTTTTCTCAAATCCACAATGAGAACATCGTCCTCTTCTCCAAACACCATCATTGAAACAACTTTATTTTTTACCATTTCTAAAAATTTTGTCTTGGCTTCCTCTCCCCAACCTTCATTCTGTATTAGAAAGAAAAAGTTACTGAGAATGTCAGAGAATGGTAAAACGAAAAATACAAATGGTAATTAAAAATAAGATGAAACAGAAGCAAGGAAGAAAGCACAGATGCATCTGAACAGATTAAATACTGAACATGGTCAGACTTGTCTAGTCCATAGCCTGGACAGCACCGAACAGAATTCTTCTACTGTGCAGTATTAGGTGTGTTTAACTGCATAACACTGAGTCAGATCAAAGGATTGTAGTTTACACCATGCTTCTTCTGAAGATTCCCTCAGATTGTTCTGATACATAAACAGAATTGTCTTGTTTCATTTCATGACTTCCACATGAATTGAGAGAGCAGAAATATAAAGTTTGTCTTCTTGTGTCTTTACACAAATGCACAACATAATTTGATCAATTTTAACATTACTGCTCTCCACAACATCCTGTATGGCATTTTATCTACCTTGAGAAAGCTTGTCTGAATTTATTTCTCTGGGATTAAGTTAATGCATTTCTCATTTGATACTGCAAATCTGTGCCTTTTAGGCACAGAAAAAACAAAAGCACATAGAAGGAACACATTTTATCTACACCTGTGAAAATTGTTCCAGAACTTTCCTATTTAAAGTTATTTCAGTCAACATCAGACTGGTAAAACCTCCTCAAAACTGACCAATGGTTAATACTATCAGAAAGGCACAGCTGTACTGGACTTAGCTCATTCCCATGTGAATGTGGCAAGAATAAAGCAAGCCTAATAAAAAACGAATACTGAAGAAAATACTGTAATACATATCCTTTTTTAAAACGAAAAAAAGGCTGACAGTACTTCATTTGTTGTTACACTGAAAGAGAATAAACCACCACTTTTCAACAGGTGGCAAAAATTTCTAAGTAACATGTACAATCCCTGAAGAGATTCTCTTAATTTTGAAGCCATTTATTCTGTTTGGATGACTTCTGAAAGTTACTACTTGCATAGTTATCAGACAGACACAAGAGGATCAGTTTTGCAATTTTTAAAAAAAATTCACAAGAGAACACGTCTAAAGTAAGAGCAGTGAGATTTAAGCCTGAAATATGCATTTGTAGACCCACAGGCTTTTTATGACAGACTGCTATAAGCTCTTGTTTCCTTTCCAATGAAAGCAATGCAACCCATCTTTTTACAACGGAATTTAACATTAAAAGAAAAAAATATACCCTGTACTCCTGAGTTTCCTTCTGTTTATACTGGAATAAGTTAATTTAAAATCATGTATTTAAGGTTCTTTAATATAAATCTTATTAAGAAAAAGGAGTTCCAGAAACACTTCAAGCACTTTTTACTTACTTCATTTTTGGGAACAACATCCTTCAATGAACACCGTACTGCTAAAGGAGGAATGGCTGCAAGCTCTGCCTCAATGTGCTGGTCAGGCTTCCTCACAAACAGACAAATGTCATGAGTTTTGACAGTTTTCAGAGTAGCAACATCAGGCCTTTCAGTGGGATCACATCTAATGACAATTGGAATAAATGCAGTGCTAACTTAAAAGGAAAAAAAAAACCTCAAACCCAATGGCTAAAACTCCCCAAACCAAACCCCAGACTTTCACTGGAAGTCATTACTGCAGCAACTGGCATAATGTCATGCCAATGAAGCAGAATTTTAAAGTCTCAGTGAAATGCATTTTTTAAAGGCATTTAGTATTCACATGCTCTCTTTTACAACCCAAGCCTTAGTTAAATATTTTAATGTATGCAGGCCGGTACACTTGTGCACTGAAATACAGCACCACTTTTCTGTGGGGAATGCATACAAAAAGAAAACCAGAGTAATTTTGGTATCTGGTTATCTGCTTGTGTGAAGCAGACAAAGGATTTGTTTCTCAGCAGAGATCTTGAACAACAACAGCAGCAATAGCAGCAACAAAGACAACAACTGCAGACAAAAAAGCCCCTCTCCATAAACATACCCTGAGAAAATCAGAACTACAGAGCTTCCAAAATCGGTCAGGAATACTTTCAACAATGCAACATCACACACTTTGTATCTTATTGGACCACAAGGCTTCTTCCTCTGATTTTTACATTCTACGGGAATTAGTTCAGTGATAGTTCCACGGCACCACATTCCAGTTTCCTCACTCTTAATGCAAATTCTAGCACCTATATGGAAGCAAATAAAAAGGACTAAAATCAGTCTTTAAGTATTTCACACTGGAACTATTATTACAGTTCTGTATAATGTTCTCCTGTTCCCATCCTCCACACAGGTAGTAAAAGTGCTACTGCTAAAATAAAGACACAAAGACAGTAAAAACCTTGTCTCCACAGTCACCAGAAACTCCCCCACAGATTCATTTACACAGTGTCTTTAAGGTGCACACTAGCAGGTGCCTGGCTTGAATCAAGAAGTAATTCCTGGTAAGTTTTCTATACCTATAAGTAAAGTGGCAAATAAACTATTAATATACAAAATTACTATATAATTTTCATCAGTTTTCTAAACACATTATAGCAGTGGCTAAGATTACCAACATGTGGGTTAGGAAACAATTTTAATGATTTGGGAATCTACTATTGTCTTTCATTTTTATTTCTAGAATGGTTTCTATTCAGCCAGTGAACTTTATAAGGACTGCTTTACTATGTAAAGGGGTGGGGAGGAACAGAGGGGGAAAAAAAAAAAATGGCACTAAGGAATATCGGAAGGCTGTATTTTAAGCTGCATAAACCTTTAGAAATTAACCATTTACCTAGCTCCAAAATGTCTGAAGGCAAGAGATAGGAACTCTTATTACAACAGAAGTCTTCCAATTTCTTCTGCAAAGCAAATGCTTCTTTCCTCTGTGAGTATCTCCGAATGTAGAAATGGCATGGATTTATAACATGGCTTACAAACACCAGTTCTGTAAAACCTGAGTAAAACAACACAAATTATGAAACACTCTCCAAGTGACTCCACCAGATATTATCAATATATATGATTGAGTTTATGTTGCATTAATCATGCTAACATTACCTCAAATAGATTTTAATCTGACAAGTCTGTTCACACTTCTTTCAAACCATTACCATGCTTGCTTCAGTGTTCCAACAGAGGGGAAGGATCCCTTCATAGACCCGTCAATTACAGTCTTACTAGTACAATCCAGAGAAAACCAGACAAGCCGAGGAACCTAATTGTTACTGCCAAATATCACAGGACAATGGCCTGAGAGAAGATTCAAGAAGCTGAGGGATTTGACAGAAGACAATTCTCCAGGAGCCAGTGTCAGAAACTGAGGGGGACTGCAATAACCATGAGTCAAAGTAAATCATCAAAGCAGTGGAATTTATGAACCCTCCTTGAGAGGCTTTGTGATAAAGTTTTCACTAAGCTAAGCAAGAGAACAAAAAACCCCAAAATGTAGTGAAACAGACATCACAAGAGAATTTGCATGAGCCAAATACACAGAGTAATACAAGACTCAAAAATAACATCACACTTGACAATGGAACACTGAAAGCATGAGGTATTAGGAGACTTGCCTTCCACGTCATCTTCAAGTATTTCCTCTATTATGACATCAGGCGTTTCTTCCTGGTCATCAAGGATAACAGTGTCTTGTCCATTATCTTCACTGTATTTGGGAAAAATTTTATTTTGAGAGCAATTACTATGATTCAGTCTGTTTCCAGAAAAGCACAGGAGTCAAAGCAGAGGTTTTGTAAAGAATGCATCACTATGCTAAAAAAAACACCTCATAAGACCAGTTAGAAATAAACTGTGTTAAGTTTTTGAATACCAAGACAACAGAAAACAGTTGCATGACTTCTGAATCCTAAAAAGAATTGTCACAGACACAGCACATATTGCTTGGAGGCACCAAGTGCAGGAGCTACGCCTGCTTAGATGATCAGAGACCAGAGGTAATAATACCAATTACTTTAAAAAGTCCTAATAATATAAGACAGTTCATGTTAAAAACAAAAGGCACATCAGATGCTTTTGTATTAACAGATACTATTAACTGTCATATGTAATATTTTCAAAGATTACAGTATGCAATAAGCCTTTTTTAGCATAATCAGTGTTAACTAAAACAGCCCTAACAGCAGCTCCATTCCATCTTCTCAAGTTTTAGTCAAAGACGACAGAAGGAAAAAAAAAAGAAAGATTACTAATAAAATAAAAGCAACTGCAATTTTAAAAATAAAAGGTTTTTTCGTTAACCTTAAATTTCTTTTGGCATTTGACACAATCAGTATTTAGACTGCAAACTGGAAACACTACCAACTTCAGTACTTGCTGTTCATTTTAGAGATTTATTTACACTTACATGAATTTTCATATGCTGAAATGATAAACACCTCTATTACACGTACAAGGAGCACGCAGACACAGCTCTCAGAGAGATAGTTTAGTGGTTGCCTTGGCAGTATAAAGTTTACAGTTGGATTCAAAGATATTTTCCAGCCTAATTGAATCATTAAATGCCAACCAAATTTGAAAAGTAAACAGCAAAAATAAAGTCTGGGTAACATAAGTGGTTCAGCAAAATATACGTGGGTGAGTCAAAAGTAAAACCAAATGTCAGAACTGAAACACAAACTGGACTAACTGGAATGCTGATCAAAATACCTGCATCTGAAGATTTACTTTGCTTCAATATATTCTTAGAATTCCATACGCATCTACGGGTTTTTTTACTTAATCTCTAATAAATACTTAACCACTAGAGCAGGTAAGTTACTGTACCTATTCTCTTTCTTAAAAATATTTACTTCCCAGTCAGTCCCCATTTCATCTCATCCAAATTTTCTAATGAAGATGTAGTTTCCAAAGTGTACAGGAACAATTTCAAGAGAAGATAACAAATATTATAAAAGGTGAGATGAATACCTAAATCCCTTTGACAATTTCAGATCTATGGTGTTTTTTAGCACAATATTCATGGAGGGGCAAAGCAAGAGATTAATTACCTACTCCAGTTTATTTCTTCCTATAAAAACCAGATTTGGCTGCTCATTTATCTTCATGCTCATACTCAAAAACTTTTGTCTTTTGCTTTCTCCCTCATGCACAGTATTGCAATATTCATTTACTCAGTTTTCACATCTACACTTGGTTTAGTTCAATATGTTATTCTGCACAGAGAAAAAAATATTCTTTTCTTTGTAAAGAAAAAAAACCATAACTCAAGTCCAAAATATATGCTTCTGTTTATTGCTACCCTATTAACCATCTTCTTTACCAATGGAAACTGGCAAAATCTTTTAAGCACTTCTACCTTTAGGCTAATGGAACTGTGAATATAACTTAAATAAATGCCTTAGCTTTTCTGTCCAGTTTTCATTAATTTATGGAAACTAAAGTGTAAATAGTATTGAACAGGTGTCTGTGCATCTCTCCCACTGCCCCTTCAGAACACAGCCCCTCTTTCTTCTACAACATTTTATGTCTACCGCATGTGCCTCAACTATTATGCACCTTCTAGTTCTGATTTTTTTTTTTCACCTTTAGTGTTATTTTGGAGTGCCACAAGGTATTTAATGCCTTTATATTTATCCTTCATCAGGTCTCCTTTGTCCCCTGTTCGGCTGAAGTTCTTAAAAAGTTTTCCAATGCAAAAAGATTGGATTTTGTCATTTCAGCTTTCTTCTAAGTTGGGAGGGTTTACCATTGTGCTTTTAAGTAGACTCCTCTGAAATCCTCATTCATCACTGACATTATCTTCAAAACAGTGACTTGGTAAGTAGGCTTAAGTTTTCTAAAAAAGGATTTTATAGATTGCTTTATCCATATTCTAACTCAAGAACTAACACAACAGGAGGAGTCCCAGTTTTTATCTAGCATTGGAACAACCCACCCAGGGATTGGCTGAGTCACCATCCCTGGAGGCACGTGGCTAGAGGGCTGGGGCTGTTCAGCCTGGAGAAGGCAAGGCACCAGGGCACCTTCCAGACAGGCACAGATTTTCTGCTAGAGCCTGCTGCGATAGTTTAAAACCATTACCTTTTGACCTAAGGGAATGTAGATTCAGAAAAGCTAGAAGAATTTTTTACATGAAGTATGGTGAAACAGCAGTACAGGTGGCCTGAAGAGGTGGTTAATGCTCCATCCTTGAAAATGTTTTAAGGTCAGATTGGATGGGACTCTGAGCAAACTGATCTAGTTGAGGATGCCCTTGCTCGCTGGAGGATGCTAGGACTACACAACCTTTAAAGGCCCCTTTCAAACCAAACCATTCTATGATTCTGTGATTTAAAGGACACGTAGACAGACATTACACTCAAAATCATGGTAAAAGTGGACTTGGTAGTGTGAAGTTAATGGTTGGACTCAGTGAGCCTAATGGTCTTTTTCAACCTAAGCCATTCTAGAATCTTATAAAAATTCACACTTTGCATGGAAATAATCAACCTGCGAAGCTTCATTTCTCTGTGCCAGTCAGAGTCTGGTGGCACACCCCACCCCTACAACTCTATTCCCAGAGTGGTTTCACATCCTGAAATACAACAGGATCCCCGATATGTTCCAAACTAGCACCATCTTTGTTCTGCCCCTCCATAATTTTTGAATGTGGCCTTTATACACCAGGAACTGCAGCACTCTTGACTGGCCTTACGACCAAGTTGCACAGAGTCAGGTGTACCATAGGTGTGACCTACTTTCTTATTAATTTCTGCTACAGAAATGATCAGGCACTTCCAATGAGGACAGCATGGCAACTGGGATTTTCCACACATTTCTTTAGACAAAGTAAACAAAAAGCATTTAAGTGTTTCCTGAAAGGCAGAAACTAACTCACTAAAAAAAAAAAAAAAAATTAAGCCAGTACTGTCCCAATTTATTTCTACTTATAAGGGAAGTTTAGAAGTTGCAAAAGTCTGTCAAGAATTTTTAAAATGCATGTGTATTTGCCTACATTGCAGCAGAGTCTATGTGCTTTCTCCCTGATGCCTCACATGAAGGATGTTGCCTACTGTTAGTGGGTTTATACTTATGTCTGAAGTAGCAGTTTTTCAGTCAATTCAAGTAAAGCAGCTCAACTTCTGCTATTTAACTGTTACATGAACAGTTTTTGTAATTAAGAAAACTAGTGCCTCCTTTTACCTCCCTGTATATCTCCCACTCCAGACATTTACCTTGAAAGTATTTCTTCCTTTAAACTCTTCACTCTTGAGAGCTCAGCCTCAACTGGCAACGTCAAGTCACAAATAATCTGAAATTAAAAGGTACAATCTTATCTTCCATTATACAGAAAGCAGATTACACAAACACCTATTATCTCTCGCATGACACCTTTAATTTTATGGTAAAAACCCCAAGAGTTCAGCCAACAGCTAATTTTCAAATATGTCTTCTGGCCTTGCTAAAACCTAATGTTTGGGATCCTGTAATCTAAACATATTAACAGAAGAAAGCCAGATATTCCTTTTCTTTCAAGATCTAATGAGAAAGTGACGTCTAAGTAAGAGGGCAGGTCTGTGAGAGGACAGCGGTGTCTGCCAGTTCCCAAAAAATCCCACCGGGTAAGACAGAAGTAAATGTCAGAAAAAAGGAGGTATTAAGCTACTTTTCTGAGTGCAAAGAAGACTCAGTTTCTTCAAATGAAAGTTACAAATGGATGCTGGGTAGATTATTCTGGAAAACATTTCTTCAAAGAATGACAAGACCAATTATTCATTTTTTTTCTCAACACCAGGACTACAAAGGCGCCAAATGAAGTAACTGAGTGGCACATTTTGAACGAACAGAAGCAGCTCTTTTATATAAACCTCCTTTTAAATAGTAAACTGTTGAACTCACTGACACTACATATGCACCTATGTACATATAATGCACATATGTACACACCCATACACACTCCCATAAGCTTTACAATGACATTAAAGAAGGTGTTACACAAGCTTATGACAGAAAGAGGTAATGTTTATACAGAGCCTGCTGTATCCTATTAATTCTAAAATCCTTAACTTTCAACTTCCTATACTCACTGAATACCCTGTTTCTTGGATGCTTCTGCCAAGCATCTTTTCCTCTCTGTTGCTAGAGACAGGAGACTTCACAGGATGGACCTTGGGCCTGATACAGTATGGCAGGTAGCACTGGCTTCTATGAACAGCAGGTATGATGGGGAGAAAAAAATGAAAGCAAAGGCCCGGGACCAAGAGGATCAAGTGTGTGTGGCTATGAATTCTAGAGTAGTTTAGTGAGAAGGCTGGAGAGCTCTGGAATGGGAAAGGCTTGATAAACTGAAGTGATGCAAACACCACCTTTTCACTGACCAGTACTGTGTCACAGTTTTCCCATCCTCCCACTCCATCTCCTGTCTCAGATGCCAAACTCTTCAAGGCAAGAACCACCTTTTTTGCTTCATGTCAGTCACCAGACTAACTTGTGACCATGACCAAATACAAATTCTGTGTCTGTGAAAAAGCAGGGTAAGAATCGAATACCCCAAAAATGTCAGCATTGAAGTCAGCAAACTGGGATCACAAACTTTCAATCCAAACTTGAACGTATTCCTTAAAAATAAATTATTTCACAGTGCAAGAACGTAATTACCTGAGCAAGATCACAAGAGTTTGTTAGAGAACGTGAAAATTTTAATTCCTTTGCCGTCCTAATGGCACCAACCAAGTGCCTTTTCTTTTCTTCAATGACTTCCTTAGCTTTTGCAATACTAGCACTGTAGTTGTTGATGTTCTCCTTTAGCTCTGCAAACCATTTCCTTCTCCTGCATTAAAAACTTTACTTTTCAGAATTTAATATGCAGTCAGCTGTACAGACTCAAACTTGAACCGTAACACACAGCTGCCAGCCACACAATACAAAGTGGATATATCTTACAAACAAGTATCATCTTTCCCAAACAGTGAGAAGTAGAAGCACAGGAAATGCACTTTGAAACTGGAGGAACCACAAAAGTTAGAGTTCACATTGAAAAGGCATTTATTAATTAAAAATAAGGAACACTCTTCCATTTAAACCTCCTGGTATTTTCCAACACATCCAACTGAAAAATAAACAGTTGGATCTTAAAATTCATTCTACTAAGGTAAGATCTAAGACCCCCCCTCTCAGAGGCTCTTCTGGAAACCTGAGCTTTAATACCTCTCTCCCTTAAATCTGAAGATATAAAAAATTGTAAAAAATGAAGAAATTGTGTATCCTTGGGCTTCTGTCATCTTAAAAATTTCCAGAAAAATTTTAATTTGCCATTTAAAAAACTCTCTTATTCCTGCTGTTAAAACTGATCATCCACTAACAGTATTAACATCAAAATTGAGCTTTTTCCATAAATTTAACATTATGACTAGTCCTTATTTTTAAGAGCATAGGCAGCATAAGCTAGTGTTTTCCAACCATGCAAACCAGCTTCAAGATGCCACAATTACAGGGCAAAAAATTAAAGACAGGCACTATGAAATAATGCCATGAGAAAACTCTAAACAAAATTTTAGTCCTTCACCTGAGTTAGAAGGAGGCTCTTGATAAAACTCACCCGTGCCATACAACAAAAATAAATGACTACCTCGACAGAAGAGTAATAACTTCATCAAGTGTTCTATCCGCAGCTTCTGTAAGTTTGTCTTTTTTATGCTTTACTTTCAACTCCAAGTATTCCACCACCTATTTTGTTCAGTATGAATAAACATGCGTTATTTAATTACTCATTATTATTTCATTATTCTCACAATACTACTTTTAAAATTCAGAACAGAAGCAATGAACAGTAAGACAGTGACTGATACTTCAGCAGACAGAGTGACATTAAACCACTTCTAGCTCATTACAACCCTGTTTTCTCTAACTTGAAGTCAGCTGGCACTGTTTGAATCCTCTAGGTCTATGAGGCCGACTGTCTCACTTTCCGTACCAGACATTCAAACATAGCACCATACACATATAACTAGCATGCTGAGACTTCTCCCGTTTTTAAAAACTCACTGTGAGCATAAAGAGAAAATGAAAAAAAAAGATAATTCTTCCTCTGGCTAAGCATCAGTTTCGTCACTATAGTTACATTTAAAGAAGAGACGACATAAAAAAACTCAATAGTGCAATGCTGCTTTGGCAATTCGCAGTCTTGGTTGAGAAGCTTTCGGAAAACCACAGTTGTACTCAAGAGTTTTTATATTACAGCTGCTGAAATGGGAGGTTTTTACAAGATGCTATTAATGTATGAATTACCAATTCAACATTGCTTAACGGAAAGACTGGCCACTGCAACAAAACAAGTTAGAAAGGGAATGGAGAACAGGCTTTAACGGCACTTCTTGCTACGCTTAAGAGAATTAAGCTTTTGACACATTAAATACTTCTATAAATGTCTTAGAATACAAGTAAAATGCAAATAAATGGCAAAGACAGAACTGCAAGCTTTTTTACAGTACATTTAAGCAGAGTTAAAGTTTAAATAAAATAACTATCATTGATAACACTCAAAAGTTACTCAAAACTTCTTAGCAGTATTATCTTGTATTTTAGGATTCTTCCTATGTTTTATACTGTGCATAATTATGTTATTGCTTGATTTTGCATATGCTGTTACATTTTTTACTTCTGTTGCCCACCTAACATATTTTCCAGCTTTAAATGCAAAAAGAGGCATATCAGAATTAAAAAGTCAGAGCAGATGCTAGAGCAAAAACAAATGTTGAATTTTACCCTGATCCAAGGAAACACAAACCTAGTACTTAAAGACTGGCTTGCATATAGTTCTGCTATATGTATGTATTAACTCTAAATTATGCACAAGCTTGTGTACTCCTTTGCAAACTACTTCTCAGGCACTAGCCTGGAGTTTAAGCCTGTATATTCACAGAAATAACATGAACAGTTGAAGGACAAGAGATACCAAAACAAAGGTAGGAAAAGCACCTTTAAACACTGTGTTCATGTGTGACTATTACAAACAAACACCTTCAATCTACAGTAAGATTTAGTATTTTATAATTTAACTGATTGACACCCACCTTGCTTGCATCATGGCAGTGGCCAAGATTATTAACAGCTATGCACAAAGCTTCCTCAATATCTTGCCCAGTGCTGCTCTCCTAAGGAAAGGTTTGGCAATGAACGTTAAGTAGCTTGCACAACTAAAAGACAAGATGGTCTATAACTGTTTGCCATTCTGACAGGGGCATTTGATGTGGGCGACTGATGAGCTGTGTAAAGACTCTGAGTAGCTCCATAGTGGCCATTGGGCCAAAATACTTGGCTCACCTGAATTTCACTGAACATTTACACTAGTATTTCTGAAACAGATTCTAAATTTGCTTTTTTAAAATACATACAATTTAATTGCATACTCACATACAAAAACCAAATGAAAAGAGTACATGAAGAAAATAAACGAAATAGTTACTAATACAGAGAAAAGGAAACATGGAAGATTGAAGAATGGGAATTCTGCAGCCTAGGAAAAAAGTAAAATATTTAGGAATACCACTTGTGGAAAAAACAAAAAAAAAAGTAGCCAGTCCCAGTATTATGCTGATACAAGAAAACCATTTTCAAACTTTAATGGGCACAGTAACAAAACTACCTAAGAAACCACGTCAGACATTTTCAAATTACGATTTTTTCAAGGTCAGTGCACAGGACAATCTCTACAGAAGAAACCACGACTGGCGCTGGATGTATAGTTTGTCGTTTCCTTTCCAATCACTTTAAAATATCCACAATTTTAGCTCCCTTGGTCTAGAACTTTATAAAACCTCATTCAGAAAGATGAGGTTAGGAAATTCAATAGAATTTTTTAAAGAGATCCATTTGTCCAACAACCTTGTTGCCCTGACTTACTGCTTTCAGGAGGTGAGCAAGAGCCTTGTAGATGCCCCAAATTTAAAAACAAATAAAGAAATTCCCAATTCAAATGTTATGAAGCCTGGGCTATATTTTAAGAAAACCTAAATTCAAAATAAATAGTTTCACAGCAGCTGAATAGAACTAACAGTCTTCAGCAATGATCTCATTGAGGGGTTTGAGCTGCACTCATTTTCTCAAGTTATTTTATGAACACTGTAGCTGCACGTCAGCTCTATGATAAGACAGAACAATAGCACCTAACTATTAAGGCTGCAGGGTTTTGTTTTGCAAAGTGCACTATTAACTATCCATATACAAAGCCAAGTGAGAATATAAGGAAATTCCATGTCAATTCACCATGTCAGCTGATGGAGCTAGAGCTGATCCATCCCTCAGCCCACCACTGGAAGAAAACAGGTGCTGAATATTTTTCTCTGTGGTATTGTGACTGAAGGGCCTGCAAACCAAAAACTTTTAAAGAAAAGACCTATGCATTTTAAATAAATTATCAAACTTCCTACAAATATTTCACACACAAGTATTTAAAAATCTGTCATTAAATACATGCACACGCCTATTTTTGTAACAGTTGAACTCACACATACAGCAGATACCCCATCTTAAAAAAAGACTTCCTTTTTACTATAATCCCCTTAAAAGCAGCTATTTTTCGTTAGACAATTTTGGCAAGGCTGAACAAAAACCTTAGTAGATGGTAGTGATTCTTTTCCTTAGCAAGAGTAAATATGCAACTATGAACATTCCAGGATTCATTTTCATTTGTTGCTGTTAAAATCTTTAGAACACATGAAAAATGCCAAAACCATTTACCAGCAACCTGTTAGGAAGGCTCTTAAATTCTACTGTATGATCACCCACAGCTGCTCTTTCTGCAACAGCTAACAAGACTCTCACAAAAGGAGTCTGCATAAACCAGCCTTATTCTAGGATGGAAACCTTGTCATGTTCTTCCCACGCTCAGTTTATCGAATCTGACACACTGTGAGCCGATCTGGAGAACGCTGCTGCAGAGACTGACAGCCATACGTGAAATCCTGAGTTTCTATTTCACTTTGGGCAAGGTTAGCAGTGCATGTAACATGCATCAAACTCAGAAGAAATTTCCTACATCTTCCTTTCAGAACAGGTTCCTTATCCAACAGGTCTGAAAGAACTATCTGGGGCTATCTTTACTGGCATGAACGTCAATCTCTACAGCAATAGCACTGGGTGGGCAGATACACACTTTATGACTTCCTTCAGGTTTGCTAACTAGGCAAAATAAGCAAGTAATGTAATTTAGATTTGACAATACCACAGAATATTGCTGGCATCTAATCTTTATATAGTTGTCACCAGTTATTGGAGCAGAAGGTGTGATGAGATCAGCAAGCAGTGGGGGGAAGGATGCACAGTCCTTCCTACCACAGCCTGGGACTTCAGCACATCTCTCCCTCAGAACCCTTATGAGCCATCTATCACAGTGCTTAAAATCTTCAGACTTCTACATTTTCAAGCCAAACCAATTTGTTTCTTGGTGCCTCCTACTGAAACAATACTTGCACTCAATGTGTTCCCACAGTACTCGACAGTCATATCAACACCACATTAGTAAAGTTTAAAGAACACATTAAAAAAAAAAAAAAAAACAGCCCAAGGAAAATGCCTAGAAATGCTTACTTCATCAAGTCTTCCCCAAGGCTGGTATTCAAACACATGAAAAGATTTAATAAAGGTTTACCTTGCCTGTCTTTCTGGGTTGCCACCACACAGCTCAAGTTTAAAGTTCATTCTGTTCTAAATTCAGAGGGGAGAAGGAAAGCAAGCTCAAACACAGGGTTATAGCTGAGGAAAAAGTGTTCTATAAATCTGTTTTCACCTTCAGCATCCACCCCCACCCACCATTTCAATCAGATCAATTTTCAAAATGCTGTTGAATTGTGCAAGGGGAGGTCTGAGGGAAGAGCTTCCAAGTAGATCTGTAGCCATTAGTGCACCTTTGTGATAAATAAAATGTATTCCGCGTAAAAGGAATCCCGACTTTCTGTTTGCATTTAGTATTTTTCCCATTATTATGCAAAACTTCTAACATAGTACATTACTGAACCAGACTCTACAATTTACTTTTTCAATAAGGCTTCATCACAGGGCTTTAAATGCCAAAGATCTAACTCATCTGTATTTGGCAAAAAATGCTAAATCTGAATTTGGTAAGAGGGAAGAAAAAAAAGCACACTTAATGTTTGTCCAAAATACAGAATTTTGTGAAACAAATAACATTAGCATGTCATAACAGAGAAGAGCCACACACAAGGCACTTTTTTCAGATGCATAAACAGAAAAATTCAACTTATGCAGTACTGGGGAAGGTGAAGGTTTTCTCACATCTTTTAAATCTGACCGAAAATGTACATAATCATGCCTTCTTGCACACTGTGTGCACACAAGAGGGTGAAACAGAGCTGGCAATATGGGGCACTAAGGAGAAGTGCAGAAATACACCTTCCTAAAACCAGGCTTTGCACATTTAATCTGCACTACACAGCAACATTGCAAAATAAGAATTGCTAGCAAGCACTTGCTGGGGAAGCAGGTGGTCAGAAAGCACAGGGCCTTCGCTCAGAGGGGACTTGAACCTGCTTTAGTCACTCTCAATGAAAATGCACAAGATCCTATACCACTACTTCAGACCACCACAGTCACGACTAAAAACAAAGCTTTAGATCAACTTACTTCTGGAGAAGAGAAACAAAAGAAATCAGTGTCTTCATCGTACCCATCACCATGCAACACTGTAAAAGCAAGCACAGAAAAACCACTCCTGTAGGGCATCCTAATCCATGAGACAACAGGAATACACAATAACTAGTGTAGTTTTCTAAATAAAACTCATCAAGTCAACAGGAACTAGAACAGTGACTTTTTAATGAGCGAATTTAAGAGCTAGGAATGGGAAGTCCAGATAAATAGGTATAAAACTTACCTGAGAATTACAAAGACTGACTTGCATATACTAATTATGGCATTATCTGTTATCATTAACTATATCACGTTGCTGCTACATGCAGCACAGAATAAACATATGAAAGGCAAAAGGGCAAAATACCCCACATTCAAAAAGCATAGTTAACTACAGGAAAAAAAATAGCTTCATAAACACCCATAAATACTACACTTCTCACACAATTTTTTAACTCTTGGAAAGAGTTACTCATGCAGAAAAACCCAGAAAAATGACATTTATTTTAAAACAAACTTGTCAATCACTTTGTCAAGAAAAACAGCAGAAGATGAATCAAAAGGTATTGATTGTTCTTGCTAACTACTGGAGAAGTAGTAAGTAAGCAACGTGTTAATTAAATCTAGTGGTCCATTAACTGTCCTTAACAGACCATATAAAATAAAAATTAACAGTGAGTAGCGCACACAAAAGAACTGCTGGAAATAAAAGGATCCCAAAGCCTTACCTTCCGCACTGAGAGCTTTTGTCATATGACACAAATCACCGTTTCTTGCATGTGGTTCTGTAAAATGCTCTTCTAGTAGCTTAGGAGATTGCCTTCAGAGGTAAAAGTACAGGTTTAGGATCATCAAGAGTATCAGTAATAAACTAATTCTTACTTCCAGCTCTCTTAGAGCTAAGCTCACCCACTTTTACCAAATGACATTATGAAGAAGCTGCAGTTAATTAAATGCACAACGAAGTTGTTACCTTAAGCGGACAAGTACTTTTGCCCTGTGACACTGAATTAATCATACATAAAGGTGATACGACAGCTTTCAGGTATCCAGTATTTCAGATAACTACAACCAGCATGAACAAATTGTTATATAATCAGTGTTAATTGTACTCATTCTAGCAATTTAAAATGCAGGGAATAAATTAACTCATAAAATTATTAATAACTTATAAAAAATAGATGCAGGCCAGTACAATACAGTATTTGACAGCATAACAAAATGCATTTAAAATACCTCTTTCCGTGAACCTACTCCCAATACTGACCCTTCACAAAATGCATATTTTAGTGACACACATAACAGATAAAAAACTCATTTGCAACACTACAGAATATAAACACTTTCTACATTTTCTCAATTCAATTTCCTGGTTGCCATCAAAGCTTAAAAATATTAAGGCCACCATCTCGAAATTCACATACCTCACAGTTTTCACGCTACTTTTGGGAAATTCTTTATTACTATCATCCAACAAGGAGAGCTCTTCCCTTCCACTCATGGTGCCTGACCTTATTAAAAAAAAAAAAAGTGTCAAATTCTTTACAACATAGCCTAGCTCATCACTTGAGCCAATACTACAGGTTCATATTGCTTTGTAGGGAGGGAAATTAAAGCGACAGACGCAAAAACCACATAAAAGCATAAACGTATTTTTTCCTTGCGAAGCAAATCTTCTAAATGCAGCAGAACGGCGGCCGACTCCACACTGTTCAGCTACTCCACACCCCTGACCCACCTACAGTTACCGGGCACACCAGGCAGCACTACTGCTCCTCCAACCTCCTCGGAGCACATATCCTCCATAGCGTGGTTTCTCCTTACTGCAGTTATCTCCAAACTGTAGGACCACGCCCTGTCTCCAATACACACATACTTACGCCGACTCCTTTCCTTAAGGGCTGCTACCACACCCAGTACCTTTCGTGGGGGTTGTTTTTGTTTGCTTTTTTGGCTATTGCTATTGCACGACAGGCGCCCTTTTCCCCGCAGCGTTCCGGCGCACCGCTCCCGAGGCAGAGCGCCGGGGAAAGCAGGGACGCACCGCTCCCGAGGCAGAGCGCCGGGGAAAGCAGGGACGCACCGCTCCCGCGGGTCCGGGGCGCGGCTGCCGCTCGCAGACAGCGCCAGCTCCTCGCACCGCCTCACGCCGCCCCTCGCACGCCAAAATGGCCGCCGGCTCCCCGCTCCGCCTCACGGAGCCCTTCGCACGCCAAAATGGCCGCCGGCTCGCGGCGTCTTTTGACGCGGCCGCAGCCAATCACGGCCCCGGGCGAGGGGCGGGGCGGCCGTGGCTGGCCCGGTGCGTCCGCCGCGGGCTGTGGCAGCGGAGGCCTTGGTTTGGGGGCAGTGTGTTGGCTGGGCGGCGTGGGGTAAGCACAGTCAGCAGTTAGGCTTCACGCAGATGCTCATTTGCTTTCCCCACCAGTGGGGTCGGGGAGAAAATTTGGAGAGTAAAAGCAAGAAAACTCGTGGGTTGAGATAAAGGGAGTTCAAAAGGGAAAGTAAAAGCCACACACGCAAGCAAAACAAAACAAGGGGTTAATTCACTGCTTCCCGTGGGCGGGCAGGTGTTCAGGTTTCCAAGAGAGCAGGGACCTATCACATGCAATGGGTACATGGGAAGACAGAAGGCATGCGTCCAGATACCCACCAGTGTCACACAGTCTGGAATATCCCTGTGGTCAGTTGGGGTCACCTGTCCTGACTGTGTCGCCTCCCACCCTCCCCTGCACCCCCAGCCCTTTCCCCAGCATGGAAGTACAAATACAGAAAAGGCGTTGGCTCTGTGCAAGCCCAGCTCAGCAATAACAAATACATCTCTGTATTATCAGCACTGATCAGCACGAACCTAAAACACAGTGCTATACCAGCCACTGTCAAGGAAATTAACTCTACCCCAGCCAAAACCAGAACACTACTAAGAACCCATTAAGTCCATGGTTTGGGGTTATTTTATTCTTACATGCATTCTCATTACTTTGCAGAAGAAGTAAGAGATGTTTTTTTGCAGTGTTTTGCCACTCATATTTTGGCTGTCACAAATATAGCATGATATTTGTTTAATCACCTCTAGTGAAATACAGTTAGGTTTTAAAATTAAAAATACATTGATTTTCCCCTGCTAATGTCCAGGTGTTAGAAAGATAAATTACTTGTTGGTTGAATTACCCTGTTAAGGTTTCAGGCTCCACATGCATCAATGAGCTCAGACCCAGGGGGAGGTTACCCAAGCTTGGCGAGGAGGTACCAGTGATAGTGGGCACAGGGAATGCAGAAACACAAACCTTCCTCAAGGTTTTCTTAATAACAGGGCGTACTGCAGTTGGTGTGGCCAAGGCAAACAGTATTTGTGTGGAAAAGAGCCAAAAGAGGAGACTACAGTCCTGTCTGCTGAAGGGGCAGGAGAAGAATTTCAGGAGTAATGAGGAAGAAAGCATGAAGAAAGGAGCAGTGAAGTTCAAAAATTGTGCAATTCTATGGACTAGGTACTCACCTTCTTTTTGGTAAAACACCCAAATCAAACAAGTTTACATTGGTTTTATTTATCTGCACTTGAATGACCCTGATCTCTGTGTGAGGGGTGGAACTTTCCAGAAGTTATCCTGTGTCGCAGTGGCGGGAGTAGAGACAGCGCAGAGCATACACGGAGACGGACAGAGAGCGAAAAGAGAGCTTTATTGTTACGACAACTTTTTTTATACATGCTATATGACTAATCGTGATTGGATAGTATTTACTCACCCCCCAAGGTGATTGGTTAGAACCTGTAGCGCTCAGTTCCAAAACATAGAAAGAGTGAGAAGAATTCAGCTTATCTTTATGTTTCTCACAGAATTCATGAGAAAGAGAAGGTTCTCGGGACAGTACATCCACAATCCTCAAACTGATTTGTCTTGTACATAATTTCCCTCAGATGGGAACAAATTAAGCCTCTCTCTTTGTGTGACCCATAAGAGTGAAATCCCCTTCTCCTGCTCTGTGAATACCAGTTGTCTTGACGATTCTCCAACCACTCTCTGCAATGAAGCTAAAATCTCAGGTGTTTTCTCAATGTGTATTTAGCTTTGGAAATTGCTTCCTCTACTTCAAAGGTGAGGACAGGCTTGCGCACCCAACTTAATATTAATATTAATATTAATATTAATATTAATATTAATATTAATATTAATATTAATATCAATAGTCTTAATATTCCTTATTATCTGTTAATTCTCCCTTAAAATTTAGCTCACAAACAGTTTCTTAAGAACATAATGAGTAACAGCTGAGGACTAAAATGTAGGAACGGTGGTGGCAGACCTACTGTGGATGTAGCAGAGAAAGGGAAATGATAGGAAGGTTTGCCTTGATTAGAGGTCTGAATGCAATTTTAAACCAGCAGAACATGATTGTCTAAAAAGCAGTGCAACTAGCTATGAAGCCTGATTAGGCCTAATTAGCTCTTTGGTGGGAAGACAGCTTATCCTTGCTTATGTTTTAGTTTTAGTTCCATTTAATAAATAAGTGAACAATAGCAGTGAATGCTCAAGTTATAATTTTCTGCTTATGAATTGTGTCAAAATTAAAAAAAAAATAGCTTCACATGCTGCTCTCCATGCCTTTTCAAAGAATTAAAAAGATGTTCATACAAGTTATGTTATATATCATGCATATATTACGGGGTTTTGTAGCTCTGTGAGCCTGTACCTGAAAGAATAAACGAACATGCACATCACCCCTTCAGTTTTGCGGTCACACCACTCTGAAAATCTGAAGACAAAACCGACAGCTCGGTTATCATTCCTAAAAGAGCAGTAATTTTCCCGGAAGGAAGGAAGGAACACACCTTTGTGTCTGTGCCATTAGCTGCTCGGAGAGCATTACCGATGTCCCCTCGTTTTACGCGGTGGCGTTCGGCAGGAGGGCCGGTGTGTCCCGGCTGGGTCCCCACGAGGTGGCAGCATGGGCTCACCGTGGCCGCGCTCGCTCGCCCGCCGGCGGCGGCAGCGCCTCGGCCGCGGCACCCGCTCTCGGCGAGGGGTGCGCTGCGATGGAAGGATGCTGCTGAGCAGCCCGGCGGCTTGGGTGTGAACCCTGCAGCTGTATTCTAAAGGCATAGTCAAATGCAGTTGGAAAGCATATATATTAGGTCGCAACGACCCCATGTAGTGCTACAGGTTGGGGGAAGACTATCTGGAAAGCTGGCCAGCAGAAAAGGACGTGCGGGTGTNTGAGCCTGGAGAAAAGGAGGCTCAGGGGGGACCTTATTGCTCTCTACAACTGCCTGAAAGGAGGGTGTGGCCAGGTGGGGGTCAGTCTCTTCTCCCAGACAGCAAGTGACAGCACGAGAGAACACAGCCTCAAGTTGCACTGGGGAGGCTGAGGCTGGACATCAGGAAGAATTTCTGCATTGAAAAGGTGGTCAAACATAAAAAACTGCCCAGGGAGGTGGTGGAGTCACCATCCGTAGAGGTGTTCAAAAAACAACTGAATGTGCCCACATAGTGCCGTGGTCTTGTTGACAAGGTGGTAACTGGTGTGAGGTTGGAGTCAATTATGGAAATCTTTCCCAACCTAAATGATTCTATGATTCTATTTTATGATTCTGTGTTTTCTTGATAATCTTTCCAGCCATCTGTTACGACTTCAAATGTATAATTGCATCTTCCTTTCTCATTGTCTGTATCTTTTCACAACAAGAATTTCTGCTTTCAAAATTTACTTACTAAATGCACTGACTGTCCATTTTTAAAAAACTTTTTTTTAGTGTAATTTAGATGACAGATTCTGCAAATGAGTATCTTTGTTATTTGGTATGTAATTGCTATTAGATTATTTGTCTGTACTATGGCTATGTGATTAAATGCTAAGCAGAAAAAGAGTCTTTCCCTAGATGCTATGTGAGGGGCCACATGTGTGTTTGGAAAAGGAAGGATACCTGCTACATTGCTCCAGGCAGGGCCAAATGACACAATTCAAGAGAAGTTTGTAGGTGTATTGGAAGTATGATTTCATCGATTGTGTAGCATTAACTATTGAAAGTTTACACATTAGACAAGTTACTTTAAAACACTGTGGTAGTCTAACAGAGAGACACTGATACCTGATGGAAATGTACTTAATCTTAACTCCTTGTCCATCGTTACTGGCTCTTAGTACTTATAATTATCTTTCTGAAGTATCACAGAGTTAAGTAATTTATACTGTGAAAGAGATTCAAATTTTCATGATCATCAGTTTTTTTGTTAGCCAGTATGTACATTTGTGAGTTCTAGAATTACTCAATGTGCAAAATTTCTCCTCTAACAGCACAGCTGGTATTTTTTTTCAGTGAAGTTTATATCGTGGTAAATAGTTAATTTTTACAGGTCTAGTATCTGGCAGCAGTCACTCAAATAAAAGTTAAAGTTATTGCTCGTTTATCTTCATTTAATACATTGCTTTTATCACTGTGCCTAAAATTACTTTTTATGACCAGGTAGTGTTGATCTAAACCTGTGCTGTTACTGAAAGGGTTGCTATTGCATTTTTCTCATCTGTGGTGTGTGTTCACCCTTTCCTTGTGTTACCGCTTGTGTTTCTGGCACCATACAGTGAGCTGGATTACAGGTTGCTGTTGAGTAACCGTTTAGTTCCGTCATAACTCGTACCTCTGAGAGCCTTGAAGCCTTGTATTTAACAATGCAGTCAGTGGCTGTTCTTACATGCGCTTAGTAGTACCGCTACCCAATAACCACTTAGTAGTGGCCCTTATATTCAGTAGCTTTAGGTATCTGATTTTCTATGAATGAAATTAATTGCTGGGTGTGCCAGATATATTTTTCTCATCCACCCTGTTGGTTAAAACTAACAACCTATCTGTAAGTGTAGCAGTGGACAGTTTGGTCCTAGGTACTTCTGTGGCATTGGTTCTGAAATCACACTGCTTCTTTTTTCCAGAGAATCTTTCTGTCTGAAACACAGTGTAGGAAATCTGCTGAGCCTGTCTTCAGATATATTAATAGTAAAAATATGACAACATTGATAGGGATAAGAGTGTTAAATTTAAAATGTTACTGTGATTTTTACAGCACTTTTAGTGCTTGAAGCAAGCTTTCATCCTTTAAAATTCCTATTACAAGCTTTTTACTGTAACCATAACACAGTACTATTTGTTTAAATTCCATGCTTTTTTAGCATGTAGGGAAGTAGCAGCCAGACATGGAACTGTGAATTAGCCTGGTCCAGTGTGCTCAGCTGATGGATCTGGTAGCCTGACAGAAGTGAGACGGTTGAAGCTCCATCTCTCCAGGTTCAGCCAGTAGTGACATTTGAGTGTGTATTCCCAATTTTGATTTACTATTGAAAAGATGACAATGCACCTTGACCACACGGTATAAGTAGGGATATCTGGAAATAAAGACTTGTTAAAGAAGCAGAATCTCTTTTTCTGACCTCAGGTTTCCATCTCTGAAACTTAGTATATCTGTAACAAGGCACAGATTTGGGTCCCATTGCAGAAATGGATATCAAAGAGAGGGATTGCTGGGATCTGGCTGAAACCTCTATGTGGGCACTGAAGCTGATTTGGGGGTCTTTCAATTGCGTTTGTTTGTATAGAGAGATATAAAAGGTGTTGAAATCTTTCTGCAGATCAGCTACTGTTAGGTTCATTGAAGATGAAATTCTGTCTCTAGGCAAACCAAGATTTCTCTTTTGTTCTTAAAATCTTTAAGAAACATGGTTTCACAATAAAAATTCCATCTGGTCCTATGATAAAGAGTACTCGTAACCAATTATGTTGTCTTGTTAAGAAACAAATTTATTAGAAGTTTTTTTTTAAATCACCTATGCAAAATAAAAGTGAAAAGATCGGTAGTATTTTTTCAGTGCCTGTCCACAAAGTTTCAGCAGTTCAAGATGTAAATATACAATGATGTTCTCTTCACAGCAGATTGTTGCCAGTATTTACTATAAACATCTGTATAAATTTCTTGGCATCCCCCTGAGCTGCTCATGTTTGGTGTTTCTTTGGTCCTCCCCATAAGACAAAACCATTAGTTTCTTTGTCTTTTATAAACAACACATAGAAAATAGTTGATTTCTTAAGAAGGCATTTAGAGGATTTACTTGTTAGAATTCTTCATAATGCATTGAAAATGGGTAGTGATGAGGGAAGAGTATAGATTATTTCTATGGTTAATAAGGCTTTATCTGATGGTTATGAGCTTGAATATTGAAACTGCTGAAATGACAGTTTAGTACCATATTCCTCCACTAACTCCTTGTAGGACCTTGAGCTAGTTAGTTAGCTGATTATCCTTTCCCCATGTTTATTTTGGTTTCTTTGTGACGTTTCTCCAAAAGTATAGACAAAGGAGTTTGACAGCTATTAGGATGACAATTACGACATACTGTTGGTTCTGGATTCTGTTGCTTTACTGATAAAAATGATGTTGTTTAGAAAGAACAGGATTACTACCCTGTGGCACATCCATTCCAATCCCTGTCATTGTAATTACTATCAAATTAATTCTGGCTATTCTGGGAAAGATGAAATATTTTACTAGAAGGTACTCTGTGTCTTAAGGTTTTTGTGTTATTCATGCATAAAGAAAAAGGAATGAAATCAATGACAAATGGAGAAACTGATTTTAAAGTGACTGCTAAGCAAGTGGGGCACATTCTCAGGACTATGAGTGTTTTAATTTTCAATCTACACAAGGCATAATATTTAAGAATAATAATAATAATTATAATATTGTGGCCCCAGAGAAAGATGATTATATACCTCTTGTACCTACTTTTCCCAGAAATTATCTTTGCATTGTTTTTTTTCTTTGGAGTGCACGTTTACTATTTGAAAGAGTGTAAAGCATTGCTGCTATGTATACAGCACATGAGAATTAATATACCCAGAGCTTTTGTGGAATAAAAGAAAAAACCTGTATTTTAAATTTTACTTCCTTTAAAAAGACAAGAAAATACCATTAAAAGAAAATATTTTTGTTTATTTTGGCTGGTATAGCTCTCTACTTCATCTTTTTTTTTTTTTTTTCCCCCTGGAATAATAATTGAAATGTGTGGTTAATAACTTTTATTGGTGAAAAAGCTATCTTTTAGTACATTCATATGATGCTGAGCATAAAATCAAACTTGATAATCATACATGAGGAAAAATTACTCCAAATCACTTACAGGAGCATTCACTTTTATCTTTTGCATTTGAAGGTAAAAATCACTGTGAATGATTAGAAGTACAAAGAGATTTCTGCAGAAAAACGTTTACATGGGCTATAACTTTTAGGATGGATGTTGCTAAAGAATGCAGTATAGAACAGAGTATTCTGTAAGATCTTGGGCAGGCATGGTTGTTCATTCCTTCTAAGAAACGTAAGAACTAGAAGGCACCTGATGAAATTATAAAATTACAGGCTTACATTAAGCAAAAAGTACTTTTGAAAACAATCCATAATTAAACATTAAAAAGTACTTCCTACAGAATTATAAATGTATTAAAATATGATTAATTTTATGGTCCATGAATTAGACCAGAGGAACTGTTAAAAAGGATGATGTACACATCTCTACAAAAGAGTTTACTAAGAGAAGTATCATTCCATACTGGTCTATTTTTATATGTTTGCTCTAAACACCCACTTAGAGACACAGTAATATATAGGCCACTTTTCTCTAATTGTCTCTTTGTATGGACCGGTATATATTTGCTTGTGTTTCCATCCTAATAAATTCTGATCCCAAGAATCTAATAAAGGTCTAATATAAAGTGATATTTTAATTTAGGATAACTAAATTCAGCCATGGCACAAGATTATTAAGTATGTATACAATAAAATTTTAGCACACATATACTTATTTCATGTGTGTGATTAGTTTTTTATACATGGTCTAAATGCACTTTTGACAAGTGCGTTTGTGCATTTGTATTAGCAATAATAAAGTAGTTACATCATCACTAAAATACATCTTGAGCTTTAGTGTATTCCATGGTTGGACAAACATTCCAATTAACATATTTACTAGTATGTTGACTTTAGCAAAAATGACACTGTTTGAGTTGAGAATAGGAAAAATATTTCTTCACATGAAGATATAATCCTTCCAATGTAGGCTGATCACTTGCTGTTGGAATGCAGTGGGGAATCATTAAAGCACGGGATTACATTTCTTCTGGTAGTGGTTTTGGCACCTTTTTTCATTTATACAAGAGATTTTTTGTGACTACTTATAATGTGCCTCAGGTTTGTAGCATTTTAGAGAATGCACAGTGAAAATTTCTGACATTATTCTTAATCAAAGGTTAAAAAAACTTGAGCATTTTCCAGTGTCTGTCTTCTGTGAAGGAAACACTTTGCTGGATTTTCTCTCTGTTATTTTCCCAATTTTTCAGTCACACTTGTCAGGCTGAAACAATGCATTGAAGCTCTTCACCATAACTCGCCTGTGTTCCAGGAATCACTGGAGTTCTAAATGGAAAATGTGAAACCTGTTCTTTTAAACTGAACAACATACACAGCCAGATTAGAGTGATAGAGCAGTGGCTGGAACAAGGAGAAATAAATCCAAAATTTTCTAGCAGACTTCAGTTAAAATAATGGAAAATACTGGAATATAATCAGAAATGCTAGAAATTCTTCAGAATATATTTCCGTGTATTTACAAAGCAGTGCTCAGTTACATTCCAGGCAAAGTTGATCAGTTCATCCCTGGTCAGTTGTTTTCAGTCTTTCCAAGCAGGTCATAGGTCTAAGAGTCCAGGACACATGTTTAGAAATTCAGATCAAGTTGTTCTCCTGGAGTTGCTGATGAGTCCAGGAAAGTGCCTACACATTGGTTTGAAAGTGTGGTTTTGTGTGTGGGTTTGTTTACTTTTTTTCCCAGGTGCTATTAAAAACCATCCATCTCAGACGTGGTTCTGCATAGAATTTGCAGTCGAGGAATGCCATTAGGTAAGACAGGTTGTTTCAGCAGCTTCTGAATGTGGGCTTGAGGGAGATTACTTGAGAATGTAGAAAAAAGATACGGTGTTTGTGAATGTGTAGGTGGGAAGAAGGGACTTAAGGAGAGAAAACCTGACAAAAATTGTATTCATCACAGCCCAAAATAGTCTCCTGAAAATATGATGTGGTTTTACTTACCTTATTTTTTGTGTTCTGCTGATGTAGCCATAGAAGCTCTTCCTAGGACTGATAAGATCCCCTAAGTTTTAAGAGTTCTTGAGGCTAATGAGAGCATTGTGTTTTTCAGGCTTCCTGTAATATTATTTAATGGTACAGCTTCAAATGGTGTTCCAAAGCATGTACAGAATCCTGTTAAACTTATGTTGCTCTCCATTACAATAATTATTTTGGTAAGGCTGGGGAGAAACGAAGTTGGCAAAACATCAGTATGACTTCAGAGAGGTAATTTAGAGAGACCAGCTGAGATTGGGACATCTGCATTACAGCCTTCTATTGTCTAATAATGTGTCTGGAAGATTTTTCTCTCCAACCTGTATGAGTTCTTTTGCATTCTGTCTGTGCACATTAGCCATACCCAAGGTTTGGGGTTTATTAATGCTTTCAAGCATGACTGAGAAAAGACCAAAGTGCAATTGGTTACTACAAATGAAATTTTGAAAGAGTGTGCCGAAGGTGCTGAACATACCTGAATTCTCAGTCCCTAGGAAAAAACGCAGAGGTTTCATTTTATGCCTATCCACAACTGACTTTTCAAAGTCAAATTAATTCAACCCAAATGGTAAAATAATCTGACCACAGGGAGCACACTTATAGGGTGTCTTTCTTTTAGCAAAGTAGATAAAAAAGCATTTTTTGTGTGTTTTAAAGAGATTATCTTTATGCTCCATAAGTCATATGTTTTTATCCACTCTGATGGCAGATTTCAGAATTATCCTTCTGGTATGAGAATTTACACAACATTATTTTTTAATATATTCACATAATAGCTTTATTAAAAAAAAAAAAAAGATGGGATTATGATGCTATTACTGATTTCTGCCCTTTGAGTCTAAAATCCTGGACTTATACTGTAAATTTATTTGCAAATTGTTGTAAATTGGATTAATATAACCGCAGTTCTAGAATCATTCAATTAAATTAATAACATTATCTGAAATTACATGTCAACTTTTTGCCAAGTTTTTCAAAGATAGTAGGAATTAATTCAGTCATCTTGGCTTTTACTTATTTTCTTTGTTTCTTTGTGTCATTGTGTTTTCAGTTTGTAATTATTACTCTAATTAGTTGATAAAGATTTATGGCAAAGAATTAATTAAAAGCTATGCACAAGAAAAGCTTGTTTGTGTTTTTCTAATAAGATATAGCATTTGCTTTCTCATTATTCAAGTGGCAGGTTATATAAACATTTCTATTTCTGATCCTTCTAAGGCTTTTGTCTCTTGCCTATTAAGTATTTTGTGGGGGAAAACATGATCATCAAGTCGGCAATCTGCCTAGGATTTTAGAATGGCATGAAAATAAATAATTACACATGATGAAAACATTTAGGATATTACATTGTGATCGTTTCATGTCACTGGCAGACCCATTTCAGGAAGAAAAACAACATTACATAAAGTGTAGTGGTACAGTAAACAAGGGGATTTAAAGACTGATGGATATCACTCTTCTCTCCCTAGGGTAAAGTATCAACCCTAATACTTTAAAATTGGCTTTNTCTTCTCTTCTCTTCTCTTCTCTTCTCTTCTCTTCTCTTCTCTTCTCTTCTCTTCTCTTCTCTTCCCATCCTGTCCCTTTATTTTTATTTTTATTTTTATTTTTATTTTTATTTTTATTTTTATTTTTATTTTTATTTTTAATTTTTATTTTTTCCATGTCTGCAGGTGGCTGATAAATATCTTGGCTCTGGGAGTCTATAATAGCTCTCATTGGAATAGAGGACCCAATTACAAAGAAGGATTTCCCTTCAAGATAACCTGAATTTGTCAAGATCTTACCTTGGTCACCTACCTATTCGTCAGGAGGAATAGAGCTGATCAGTTCCAGATTTCAGGCCTGAATAGGACAGTGTCTTTGTAATATTTGTATGTAATATCATAATTCCCTTCAGAATCCAAATATATCTGTTATTACCCCTTATTTATGTGTTTTATCCTTGCTCTGACTGTAATTCTAACACTCATCTGAGCTTCTGCTCAGAAGGAAAGTTTTACTTATGTGCTGCATCAAAGGGGAAAGTGAAAATGGTCATTGAAAGATGAGGTGACCTAATTTAATGTAATTAATCTACTGTGTTTAAAATAGCTTAGATATGTCTGGTTTTCAGAAGTATTGCACTTCCAGAAGACTAGTAGAAGACAGTGGCATTAGCGTGCTCATGAAACAATTCCTGTGCCCGTATGCATATGGAAACAGAAGCTTTTGGCAAGTCCTATGGAGCAATATATGTAGCTGTACTTTTAAATATTTGTCTTGCCCTCTGATCTTATAAACTGGATCTACTTAATAAAAAAAGCAACTTGAAAACCTTTTTAAACAGAGATCAAGAAATGTTTTTACATCCTTGGTTTTTATTAGGCTTTGTGCTTGGGAACCTTTGGAGTCAGGAGAGCGACTTTCATCCATATTCTAGTGTGAACCTGCTGTGCTCTAGTATCACTGGAGTCACCTTGGCTTCTCCCTTTTGGGAAGCTGCATACTACTGAATGAGTGGCACAGGGTCTCTGCTTCACATTGCTCTTAGCCTGAATTATTGGGAGTCTGGGCCAGAGAAAGCAGAGTGACTGAACACATTTTCTCTTTGAAAGAAACAGAACTGTAAGTTCTGTCAGTAAGGAGTCATGGAAAAAACCCATGTTATTCGTATTGAGAAGCTGTTTGCTCTAATTTGGGACAAACACAAGATGACATATAGATTTTATTTACAAGGGTGGATCTTGTGGTCTTTATTTTCAACAGTAGCATAGAAGATAAAAGATATTGTACACTATATTCCTGCAAGATGATACAGTTAGATTCACTTCAGAGAAAGGCAGGAATTTTTTGGGGTTGGGTGCTTAATGGTGCAATAGGTTTCTGGGAAAGAGAAATGTTTGGCTGTATAGGAGGAACATACCCTCTCCTGCCTGTGCTATATCTCCTCTCCTGTTCTCTGAGTGGCAGTTTTTTTCTGATGTTGTTTTGTCCCAAGATCATGAGTACCACTTTCTTTTGTCAGACATTGCATTGTGGATGTCCTCTAGTAAGATATAAACTGGTCCTGTAAATTCCCTGTGAAAGATTTTGAAATCATGTAGTTTAGAAGTCACAGAGTAAATGGGAGTCCATAATGGTATGTTATTGTGAACAAGACAAATATCATCTGAAAGATCCTTAATGTACTTTTTCTATTTGGCAGGCCTCACTGCTCTATTATGTCAGTTTTTGGGGAAGCGCATGAAGAAAAAGATGGCCTGGTTGGATAGAGTCCCAGGGAAAGCAGCCAGATTTGTCAGGGGACAGGAAAGCATAGCCAATGAAAAGAAAATTAAAGGAATGAGAATAACAGTGAGAATTTGTACTTTAGCTGAAGCAAAGACTAATTATGTTAAATACTATGGAGAAGTTCAAATGTTAAGGAGAGATAAGCACTTAGTGGGATAATTGATATTCGAAACTACTGCACACCTTAAGAAAATACTAAAAAACATCTCCTGGGAACAATATTTGACCCTAGTTTAGAGCAAGGTGTTGGACCATGACCTTATAATGTTTCTTCTCCACCTATTGCCAATGATTTTTTGGTAACTACCTACAACATTGACCTGGAAAAGCAAAAACTCAGAGTGCCAGTTTATAAGGCTAGCTGTGCTGATTTTGGCTGGGATACAGTTAAATTTCTTCACAGTAGCCAGTATGGGGCTGTGTTTTGGATCTATGCTAGAAACAGTGTTGATAACACAGGGATGTTTTTGTTACTGCTGAGCAGGGCTTACACAGAGCCAAGGCCTTTTCTGTTCCTCACCCCACCCTACCAGCAAGTGGGCTGGGGGTGTGCAAGGGGTTGGGAGGGGACACAGCCAGGACAATTGACTCCAACTGACCAAAGGGATGTCCCAGATCATCTGGTGTCATGCTCAGGAATAAAGTTAGGGGGGAAGGTTGGCCAGGGGACCAGCCACTTCTTGGGGGCCTGCATGGCACTGATCAGTTGGTGGTGAGCAACTGTTTTCATTTGCATCAATTTTCTTTCTTGGGATTCACTTTTTTCTTTGTTATTTTTTCCTTGCAATTACGATTAGTATTGTTATTACATTTTAACTATTAAACTGTCTTTATCTCAACTCATGCATTTTGTCATTTTTACCCTTCTGATTCTCTCCTCTATTCCACCTGCGGGGCAGAGTGAGTGAGCATCTGCATTAATCCACAACAGCATCCTTACAGGATCAGACCAAAAGCTGAACTAAGCCGCTAAATCAGCATGACCAAATACCTCTTTTGGAGTGCCTGTATGCATGCTCCATGGGGAGCAAACAGGAGGAGTTACAGCACTGCATCTAACTGCAGGGTTAAATCTCATGGTGATCACGGCAACATGGCGGGATAGCTGCGTTGAAAGATCAAGTTAGGAAGACAAGGAGTGTAAGAATATGATGGACAAACTGGAACAAGTCCACAAAGAGCCATGAAGATGATTAAGCACTTGAAGCACCTTCCATATGAGGAGAGGTGTAGAGAGTTAGAACATTTTGCCCTGTTGAAGACTCAGGGGTCC
>VZTX01005147.1:317207-371423 GCA_013400915.1 Pardalotus punctatus | reverse complement strand
GAAACTACTGCACACCTTAAGAAAATACTAAAAAACATCTCCTGGGAACAATATTTGACCCTAGTTTAGAGCAAGGTGTTGGACCATGACCTTATAATGTTTCTTCTCCACCTATTGCCAATGATTTTTTGGTAACTACCTACAACATTGACCTGGAAAAGCAAAAACTCAGAGTGCCAGTTTATAAGGCTAGCTGTGCTGATTTTGGCTGGGATACAGTTAAATTTCTTCACAGTAGCCAGTATGGGGCTGTGTTTTGGATCTATGCTAGAAACAGTGTTGATAACACAGGGATGTTTTTGTTACTGCTGAGCAGGGCTTACACAGAGCCAAGGCCTTTTCTGTTCCTCACCCCACCCTACCAGCAAGTGGGCTGGGGGTGTGCAAGGGGTTGGGAGGGGACACAGCCAGGACAATTGACTCCAACTGACCAAAGGGATGTCCCAGATCATCTGGTGTCATGCTCAGGAATAAAGTTAGGGGGGAAGGTTGGCCAGGGGACCAGCCACTTCTTGGGGGCCTGCATGGCACTGATCAGTTGGTGGTGAGCAACTGTTTTCATTTGCATCAATTTTCTTTCTTGGGATTCACTTTTTTCTTTGTTATTTTTTCCTTGCAATTACGATTAGTATTGTTATTACATTTTAACTATTAAACTGTCTTTATCTCAACTCATGCATTTTGTCATTTTTACCCTTCTGATTCTCTCCTCTATTCCACCTGCGGGGCAGAGTGAGTGAGCATCTGCATTAATCCACAACAGCATCCTTACAGGATCAGACCAAAAGCTGAACTAAGCCGCTAAATCAGCATGACCAAATACCTCTTTTGGAGTGCCTGTATGCATGCTCCATGGGGAGCAAACAGGAGGAGTTACAGCACTGCATCTAACTGCAGGGTTAAATCTCATGGTGATCACGGCAACATGGCGGGATAGCTGCGTTGAAAGATCAAGTTAGGAAGACAAGGAGTGTAAGAATATGATGGACAAACTGGAACAAGTCCACAAAGAGCCATGAAGATGATTAAGCACTTGAAGCACCTTCCATATGAGGAGAGGTGTAGAGAGTTAGAACATTTTGCCCTGTTGAAGACTCAGGGGTCCTAATCAGCGTTTATACATCACAGGAGGAAATAAAGAAGATGGAGCAAGAGTCTTCTCAGTGGTATCCAGTGACAGGACTAGAGGTAGTGGCACAAGTGGAAAAGTGGGGGATTCTGTTTAAACATAAGAAAAAGCTTTCTGGCTGTAAAGGTGGTCAAATATTGGCAAAGGTTGCCCAGAGACTGTAGAGTCACCTTTCTTGAAGATATTCAAAACCCAGATGAGAACAACCTATTCACCCTGCTGTGAGCAGATATGTTGGAGTAGATGGTCTCCAAAGTCACCTCCAACCTTAGTGAATCTGGGACTCTGTCAAGTAAATAGTGGGTGCACGGAGAAACATTAGAGGTACACATTGCTCCTTTCCCTGGTTTGTCCTTTAAGCTTCTGGCATCAGTAGATTAAATATTAGTCATGTTTAATAGTCATTGATAGATCTTCTCTGCATAGATTTGTTTAATTATTTTAAATCTATTTATGCGTATAATGTCTCTGACATGTTGTAATAATGAATGCCACAATCTGATTATGCAAAACATAATTCATGTAGCCAGAACGATAAAATCAGGCCAGTGAATGCCCCAAAGCACCAAGTTCTTAGCCCTTGATAGCAGTAGGAAGGTTGCATGGGAGTCAGAGGCAAAATGTGACTCTGTGTTCCAACTAAACACTTACGTCCCTATAATATTCAGTGCCTTTTGTTTACAGTCGCAGATCACTGAGAAAATCTGGTCTGCTGCTGTGTTTTCTTCACTTTCATCTCCCTGCTCCCTCTTTCCCTTCACTGTCTTTGAAAGGCTTCTCTTTCAGTTGTGTAACTCTCAACTACTAATGGAGCCATTTTCATTCCAGTGCCCACCCTGTCTGAGCCACCAACATGACTGCTTCTTGATGAGAGAGTTTTGATTCCAGATGACTTTCATGTACTTCAAAGAAGATAGTCCAGCAAAGGAAGAGTTAGGACTGTGGGAAGATAATGTTGGATGAACTTGCCTCTCTGCAACCATGATAAAGGCTAATATCTAAAATAAGTTAATAGGTGGAGTTCTAGAGATCTTTATACACACTTATTTATGGCTGCCTAAATATGTTGTGCCATCTCACACATTTGAAAGTCTTTCTGTAAAGCCATGTGAATTTAAAAGAATACAGTGCAAAGACTAGTATTAGAATATGTTTTATACTTTGACAACACCATCTAATTTATATATTGAGTTACAATCTTAGAAAACTACTGTTAGGTGTTTCCTCAAGCAATACAAAATGAATAACTAATGAATTTTCAATAATGTAAAAAATAAACTCTGCTTTTAAAAATGATTGAAATGCCATTTAAATTACTAAAGCTGTTTTTTTTACTGCTACAGTTACTACAATCACTACCAAAAATAACAAAGCTTTGTAACTGGTCCTGATCCAGTTGAAGTAAAGATTGTTTTTGTGTGAAAGAACCTGGTTAAGGATTAATTGGAGTTATATTGGATGAAATCCATATTTTTTTAAAAACTAGCTATCATTATGGGCTTTAATTTCTTGCATTTCTCTTTGCTAGTTTGGAACATTATTGTTTTGTTTTAACTTAATGTACTAGGAAGTACTCCAGCTCTTCTTGTGCAATTTTTAAAATTACTTGAATTTTAGGAAAAAATTAGAAAAATAAGAAACAAAGGTATGAAATAGAACAAGACAGAGATACTATGTTAGAGAGGCATGGATAAGTTCCATGCATTATGTGGGAGGAGCAAAAGCCAGAATCTTTTGAAATGATTGCTGCTTTGACAGCCTTTTCTCTCTGTTTAAACTTTGTTACATTGCTGTACACTGTGGCAGAGGGCTTCCAGCACTCAGCTCATTGCAGGAGAGGGAACCAATGCAGAAGGGGATGGACTTACAAATATACAGAAAAAAATTAGCAGCTAGCAAAATCAAATGAAATCTATCACAATATTTTAGCATGGATTTTTCATTAAAAAAGAATAGGAAGAAGAAAATTACCTTTACGATGGCAATATCAAGCATGCAAATTTGAACTGGATAAGGAGAATATCACTGTTATTGCCCAAAAGTTTTGAATTACTTTTTCTTGTCCTGCTAAGAGATTTCCTATATTTTTCTTCTCTCTGTTATCTTTTTCGTCTTACATAACTCTTGTGAAATTTTTTGTTCAAGGTGAAAATGAATACAAGGATGAGAGAGAAGGTTCTAGAAGAAAAGTAAATAAATAGAAGATTCAGTGTAAATCCTTGTAATATCAGGCATTGTTACATTAAGCAGCAATTATAGAAGCATAAAGAAATTAATTCCAAATGGAGTAAATGCTTCGTACTGCATGAAGGTGAAAAAGTTCTTGAAATATTGAGCCTTCCAGAGACTACCAGCCACTCAGGAACCAACAACTGCCCTTTAGAAAAGTGAGCAATGCACAAAGATACACAAAATGTTGTCAGTTCAAGCCTCTAGCACAGACAATCCATTGGGAGCAGATTCCTGCCCTACTGATGTAAAATTGCCTGTCTGTAAGCCAGCAGGGGATTTGCTTCCAGCAGTTTAGCTATAGCTGTCCCCAGCAGACTTGTGAAGAGCACTGGATTCGTGTGCATAGTTCGGTATCTTATCGTAGCCTTCTCAGTGGGCTGCTGGCTGTGCTCTCACTACCCCTACAGTCTTAACATCTTGAAAGTGTTCCCCATATCTTTGAGAATTTAAAACAAAACCTTTGATCAAAATGATAAATTTGGTAATCAGCTGGTTGAATGTCAGCATCAATAAAGAAGACAGACTAACAAGTGAGTTTTACTGAATGCATACAATTGTATGTAGTCAAGAGTTTATTGTTAGCTGTGTGGTGGTCAGACGCTAAACTGAACCTGCAGTTTTGCCGCTCGATATCAGCAATGGTTGCGCCCAGGGTGCTGGAAGAGATATCTTAAAAAAATGAGAGAAATGAAAATGTGGGAAATAGAAAGTGCATGAGAAAATCTTCATGCAGAGCTCTTCTCTTTGTAATTTAAAATGTTTTAAAAGCTGTGCTTGGACGACATTTTATGTTCCCGTCTCCTTTTTACTAGCAAGAGATGAAGAAGGGGTTTCTGAAGAGAATGCTAGAACCGTATGAGGATACTTACTTGCCAGTGATCCAAACACTTCAAAATAATACCATTAAGATGCAATGACTATGTTAGAAAATATATATTAAGGCATTTTAATAAATACTGTACTTATCGGGTCTTTGTATTTTTATTCCCATGTCCATCACTGTTGAATTGCAGATATGAGCAACTTAATAATTGTAAACAAAAGAATTTGAAGGTCAAAGATTATGATATTTTACACGATAAAGAACAGGTAATACTTGTGTCTTGATACTATGCTCATATAAGGCATCATCTATCAGAACTACCATTTGTTCTAAGCGGAACTAAATTGAACAGGTCAGCATCACTGTACAAGAAAAATGCATATTATTTAAGGAAGCAAGAAGTTACTGCTCACAGGTTTTACTTTTCTGGTAGTGAGATCTCAGTGTGCCTGAACCCTGATATCTGTGCATCCTACTGAGCTGTGTCCAGCTGTTGGATTGGTGAAGTTTTGTACTGGACCAGCATTAACTTGGTTGGAGTCTCTTCCTCTTCTACTTCGCTCCATTTGTCTCATCTGAAAATGGACATTTTCTTGTTACTTGTTCTGTGTACATGAAGTGACTACTTATATTCTGCTGCTAGTGGCTAACATCAACAGAGAAAACATGTTTGAGCAGTTGCATGTGAGAAATACATCTGCAATGTGTGATTTTCTTTAGGCGGCGAGAAGCTTCTGGCTTTGGGAGAATAGTCCAGCTGGAAGTGAAACTGTCCCAAATATGTTCTAGGTCAACACATTTAGCCTTTATGCTGTAGTTTTGAAATCCCTTGAAATAATTTTTACATCTTGTAACTTTTGTTATCACTTATGGTAGGGATGATTTAAGCATGCTGAATTAAATAAAACAGTTACTTTAAAAAAACAAACCTCTTACTTGTCCTCATTGTCTTTGCGCTAGTTGTTAATGGCTATAAGTGTTAATAACCTTTAGAATTGCATCTAGGTTTGCTTTAAATACTGTAAATATAAAGGAAAATGCATCATATTTATAAGAAAGCTTTTAAATTCCTTGCCAGTTTTCACCTATTTTTAGGCCAAAGTCGCTGGTTTCCATATCTAGATATTGAATCCCATAGTGTCTTTGCTAGCTTAATCTACTTTCAGAAATATTACTTGCTATGTAGATATCTAGAGACTGATCAGGCTCTGTTTGCCTTCCATTAGAGAAACTGCTTTTAATTCTTCAATAACAAAGCTGTATCTAGATGTGCCACTGTCATTTTAACAGCTTTCTGAATGTTTGTCTGACATAAATACCAGAAAAAAAGGTATGTACTGAATTATTACCACTTCACCACTTCAACTGCATAGTGTCTGTTAATGCACTGTGAGGTTGTGTTTTTGCTCTCAGCTAAAATTAAGTTGCTCTCAACTAAAATGAAATCACTCTCAGCTCATACTCGGTTGCTCTGTCAAATCCATGCCATTTGCTCTGCTTTCTGAAGGTTTAATCTGCCAAATTACACAAATTTGTTTTCTCACTCAAGTTTGCAGACATGGGTCTGTCCAAGTTATGTATGTATTTATTTAGTTAATTAGTTATACCTTTTAAAAGGTACTTAAAAATATCATTATGAGTGTATGAAGATTTTTATGACAGTGTGTGGGGGAAACAAGCAGAGGTCTAAAATTTAAGTGCACCCTTCTTACTCCTTGTTCTTGAGCTACAGGTTCTGAATCTAAGAGTGTGATCTGCCAAAGATAAATAGAGATAAAGAACCAGAGATTGTGTTAGCTTCACTAAGAGGTTTTGCATGTGTACCAAAAAGTGTAATGTCAGATGGTCTTAGCGGTAGAGTTTCTCTAACTCTCCTTGTACCCACAGCTGCCTGATATTTCCCAGTATTCTGAGCAAAAAGGCTAAAGTTTCTGAATTGATTGTGCTGAAGGGAGCTGAATGAATATTTTCAGGGTTGATTATATTTTTTGGTTTGTTCTTTTCGTTTTCTGCTTACCAGTTTGTAACGGTCCTTCTGCAAGTCTAGTTCGGATTTTTTGGGTCATTTGTGGAGGCACCAGATACCAGGGAATGTGTCAGTTTTGGTTTACATCTGAGAACAGCTCCAGACATTGTACTGTCTGAAATATTAGGGAATGTCTGAATTGATTTCTTCCTCAAATATTATCGACTTTACAATTGCTACAAAGATATCTTACTTAGATATCTTTGTAACAATTGTAAGATATAATTCTAAGATATCTTACTTAGGGAAATGTTTCCCAGAGAATTTCAGAAATTGTTATTGGCTCCATCCTTGTGCTGTATATATATTTTAAACATTTTTTAAAATTTACAATTCTGTTAAAGTAAATGAAGTCAAACTGGTACAAAACTGATGTGAAGGAATGGTAGACCAGGTCCTCTGTGATTGTACTGATGTATTGTGACTGGGGTACTGTGTTCTGACATTTAGAGAAGATAATGTAACTGTGAAAATGTCATGTTCATTATCAAGATCTGAATGTCATCATCCTTTGACCTCAGAGTGCTGTAAAGATTGTTAACTATAAGAAAAAAGCTGTTGTGTTTTCCTTCCACATTCGTCTTCTGAGTAGAGTTTCTGCTGCTTTGGGAACAGCATCGACACTTGTTTGAGAACTTGGTGGCAGGCACAAAATCACATCCTGAAAACAAACACAGAAATTTGTTGAAACATGATGACAGCTAGATACTTTCAGCTGTGCTACTGTTGAGATCTCTGTAGACAGATGTTTTGTAGAAAATGGATGTCACAGAAGACATGTGAACAATTTGGGTAATATTGACTTCTTGATGTTTGTGAATTTCTTGACTTCTCATGGTTTCTGCTTTGAGTCTGGGCAGGAGTGATCGTGAGGAAGATGCTGAGTTCTTTATATGGTAGCTTGTCTGGCAAGTGACTGACTTGCCTCTAGAAAAAACCTGCTGTGTTGCAAATGCTAATGCAGTCTGTGACCTTTGCATAATAAGAACATTGATAATAGATTTTCCAATGGTGCACTCATTAATAAAGTGTAGGAAATGGGACTGGTATGATGGGTGTGAGGCAGATAGAATTAGTCAGTATCTTTAATCATCCCTTCTTGATGACTGAACTGTTTTACACATATTTATCTTGGAGGCATGGGCTGGAATTATACCTCAGATAGAGATGTATAGAGACATTAGAGACATCACTAATATGCAAGTAATGCTAATATGCTTTTCAGGATGATGCTAGGCACTTTTCTACCTGGCCTGATGTCTGAGAGGCCAAAGGTAATGAAGTCAAACACAGATGAAGACTAACACAGACAGGATATATGTATGAAGATATCCAGTTTCCAAAGAGGATGAAGGGTTATGCATTGAAGAGTATTTTCTAGAGTTGTCGAGTTTTAGAAGTCACTGGCAATAATGTCCACTTAGAGCGGGACACGAATAAACTAATTTTCCTTGAACTCTTCTGCCAATGGTCTCTAATGATCTGCAAATTTATATTGAATCTTCCTGACAAGAAGCAGAATATTGATTATGTGTTCACCTGGCAAGGAAGTCACTGCTGCTGGGAACAGTGCTTTCCAGGAAAAATGTGAAACATACTCCTACAGGACAGCATGTATTTAGGCAGGAATTAGAAGCATTAGTGTTGTGTTAATACTGTATGTACTGTGCACAACAAAATCCTTCCGTGGCTGAGTTAACCTGGAGGAGAGTATTAGGCCATGCAAGGATTCAGCAGGGTCCAAAAAATACGGCAGTAAATTAAGGAAACACAATCTATGATCAGCATATATAGCTTATCCTTCATTTAGATGACAAGGCCATTGCTAGAGGCATTGCAAATTCCACAGGTATCACAGAAAGAGCCCAACAAGGTAAATATTGACCTGTAAAGCACTGAGGAGGACTTTACTGCAACTGTATAAATGCATGAGAAGGCTGAATGCAGGCCCGCTGCTTTTGTTAAAAGTAATTTGATACTCTTTTTGAAATGTGGATCTGAGATCCTTGGTAGAGTCCTCTGGTCTCATAGTCACTTCATGCTTTTCTACACTACAGACTTATTTTGGTGCTTCTTTAGTGGTACAAGGCTTTACATTCACTCAAATGTTTCCTGGAAGAGGTTAATTTTAGACCAAAATTAAATTCAGGAGTGGACTGAGTAATTAACTCAGGCTGGGGATGTTGATAGTGATCTCTTTGTTGACAATGTGGAAAGGTGTAATTATTATTTTTGGAATTAGTTTACTGTAAATTTGTTGCCAAATGTGTGTGGCATATACAGTATTTTAGCAAAATAAATGTTGCCATGAACATATATTAAAAATACATATTACCTGTCAACCCTCTGAAGATTGAAATGCAATCTGTAAGAGGAAAAAGGTCCAAAGTAAAGAACAAAGAACTGTTCAAGGGATTTCAGATGGTGTGGAGTCTGCTCTGAATTTCTGCAAGTAACACCTATTACTTCAGCTTCATGTTTCAATTACCTATAAGAGAGAGAAAATTAAGATTACTGTAAATGTGTATTTTTTGGAAATAAAACTGTAAAAATGTAAAAAGAGCAAAGTGATGGGCAGCTCATGATCACAGAATCATAGAACAGGTCAAGTTGGAAGGGACCACTGGTGGTGTTATCTGGTCCAACCTCCCTGCTCAAGAAGGGTCTTCCTAGAGCACATGGCACAGGATTGTGTCCAGACAGTTCTTGAGTATTCCAGTGAGGGAGGCTGTTTTCTACAAGCCATGTTGGTTATGTGCTCATGTGGTCCCACTCCCCGAGCATCCACAGTGTCGGGCTCTCTGAGAGCATGTGACAATGTCTTTGGACACTGTCTTTGGACAAGGCCTGGAACAGATTGCCCAGAGATGTTGTGGAGTCTCCCTCCTCCTGTTGAGTTTATAGGGTGCTAGCCTTTCTTCTTCTGTCTCAGCTGAGTTGTTCTCAACCCTGTTCAGACTTTAGGAAGCAGCTTTTTGGTCATGATGAAGTCTATCAAAGGATTCTGAAGGGTCTGAGATACAGGGTGGCAGCCTTCCCTCCATGAGGCAGCCTTTTCAAGGGGACAGACAGATGTGTCTAAAAGCTGGAATAGATCATGAAATAAAGGAAAAAAGCCAGCCATTTAAATTTTTTATATGCTTACCACTGGCATCCACACTTTGTTTCTGTTGTCAAACTTATTTTAATTCTCTCTAGCATGACTGTCAGGGGATAAACTACTTCCCTCCTCCAGTGCAAATTTTAGGCAGCACCATGTCTCACAAATCTCTTCTAGTAAGTGTGCAGCATCCCCTGATTCTTCAGCGCATAACATATGAAGGCTTTCCTGAAGTGTCCAGGGAAATAAAAGCTGGAAGGCTCCGTTCACCCTGTCAGCAGACTCCCTTCTCCCTGGGGAGAGACAATTGCTGTTAGGTCACCTGAAAACACTGGCCTCTGCAGCAACTCTGAGCTTCTCTGGTGATCCTTTCTGTCCTTATGCTTCTCTGAAACATCAAGATATGGTGTTAGGATCTTGTCTAGTCAGGGTTCTGGCAGCCTGTACAATGAATCTGTATGAGTCAGATCTTTGTGTGCATATTGGGTATTGAGGGGGAAATGTATTTATTTTCCATTACAGAAACACAAGAGAAAACCATACAGTTCCTTATGAAACATACTAATAGCAGTTAGGAGAAGTCACATGGTTAGGAATGACAACACCTGATTATTTGTGAAATCATAGACTATACTGTGTTCCAGGGGACTGAATGGATATAATGATCAGATTGCAGCTCTGGTACATAGTATGCTAGAAAACACTTGCTCTTACTTCATCATTTGCTAAAGCAATTCAAGTTCTTCCTCTACTTGCATCTACAGGCCTCTGGCTTGTTTTCAAGAAGTGTCATTCCCATTTATCCAAAAAGTAATTTTGCTTAAGATTGCCATTTCAGGGTTGATATTTATAATTCTCACAGATGTTTTCACCACACACAGGGGTTGGAAATTTCAGTGATGCAACCTCTGGGAAATGACATGAGCTACATTAACCGTAGAAAAATATTTTTTAAGAATTAGACAGTTATGATTTCCCTCCTTTCTGTAATATTAGATTTACCTGTACCAAACTTGATCTTTCATTTTCTCCCTTGATCACTTAGCGATAAGACCCTTCTGCATTTCTGCAGTCAGCTGGCATCTGTATTACCTTGCACACCTTGGTATTGTTAACAAACATTGACAACCCTTGTGCATATTATTTATCTCTTTAAAGATATGGTGAACAATGTGGCCCCAAGCAGGGCTTCATGGTGACTTCCCAGTCATGAAAATGAAGTAAATAGTCCTGCCCTTTGTTTTCTAGTCTCGTAGCCATACGAGGACCTTTTCTCTTGTCCATTTTAGCTTGCTTCTATAAAAGCGTCTCGTAATATGCCCTGCCAAATGTGTTTTGGAAATGAAAGTAGATTATATTAAATGCATCTTCTCTGTCCACATATTTATTAAAGTATAATCAGAGAATTCTGGCAGAATTCTGATACTTGATCTCTGTAAAGACTGTGTTGATCTTCCCCACTTTGTACCTGCTAATTCTATTCCTGGGAAGAGTTGCTAGCAATTTCCTCAGTGAAATGTTGAGATTATTTGCTTAGAGTTCCTCAAATCTCTTTTGAAAACCTTTGTGAAAACCATTGCCACTTTTCTGCACATGAGGCGGTTTTAAAGGATTTAGTGGTTTGGCTTTTTTATCCTTGAGAGTACTTTTAGAAATTGCAAGCTCCTATTGTCTTGTCCCATCCGGTTGTTACCACTCTTTCTTCACTCTGTAACTACTGCTACTGACACTGTGGGTTGAGACAGATCTTCCACAGCCGTTTTCTGATGGGTGTCAGCATATACCCTCCCCACCCCTCACCCTTTCCCCAACATATGCAGTTACAAGATACATTTTGCTTTTCAGCTATGGTTTCATATTTTTTCTGAGTCTTCCTGTTGTAGCTTCATCATCTATTGTCTCTGCATAGTCTCTGATACATTTTTTGCTCTTACTATTGTGTTTGAAAATTTATGATGTTTTTATTTCTTGCCATGTTCCAGTTATTTGACTTCTTCTCTCTATGTACCTGAACTCTGACAAAATATTGCAGCTATCATCACAAGAATTGTTGCTTGTGTGAATGCCTGCTTTTCATTCTTTTCTTGTTTACAACAGGGCAATCTAAGAACAACACTAAAATCATTAGAGTTGATCAGCAATCTCTTAAAAGGAAAAGAAGATTTACAAACCTTGAATTTGCCAAAGCATTTCTGTGACCTCTAGGTACAAGAACCCCACATCTGTTGGCCTAGCAATGCCAGGATGTGGTCCTACCTCAATCTCTGAAAAAGAAATAATGATACATTTCAGCCTAATGCTCATTTTGATCCCTTTTTGGATTCAGAACATAACGAATGTCTGACACATGTTCAAAGATACAACACAAGACTTGACATCTCTAAGACTTTGTGCCTAAATGCTTACTTGCCCCACCCCACCACCCCTGAAGCCAAGTGAGGGGACCATGCATCCATTGGCAGAGAAACTGTGATCAGAGTACTTTTAGCAACTAGAGTCCAATCAGTTTTGTTATTCTAGACACGGCATTTTATGAGAAAACCTGATCTTCAGTTTTTGAGTGTCTTGTTTTTTGCTAAGGTCAGCCAGATGACTTTGAAAATATGGGGCACAAAATTAAGAGGAGCATTTGAAATTTTAGGCTTGTCATTTTTGCTTTCAGCTAGACGAATACTGGAAAGACTAATATTACTGGAAACAACACAAACATAACCCAGCACATCACGTGATGTACGTAGTGAAATGTCTTCAGGCAAAACTGGCATTTCAGGCTTTCCCTTTCTAAGGCTCATTCATGAACATGATATTGAGCTGGCTAATCAAGTTTGAAAGGTTAAGGCACCCATTCTTTGCTGATGAGCTTTTACAGGAAGCCCAGCAGTTGAACAGAGTATGTTAAACTGTAAAAACCAAAATGGAAAGATTTGAGGAGTCTTTTTGTTCCCTACCTTACCTTTCAGACCTCTGGCACTATTCCATCTATTCTGGATTACAGACTAAATCATTTAATGAGGAAAATGTGAGATAGAATATAAGATGTGTGGATATAAACAGTTCAGAAATTAGGTTTATGAAACATTTTAGGGTTTATCACTGGAAAAATTGACAATTAATGAGGCAAAGCAAGCAAGACTTTACCTCTTCTGCAAAGAGTAAAAGCAGGTCAGTTTTGAGCAGACTGGTTTCACAGATTGTCTCAGATGAGTGACAGTGGGTTCTGATGTCTGAACTACAATGAAAATAAATAGAAGAAAAAAAGATATTCCTCTCTCTCCTCCAATTTTTAAAATTAATTTGGGAAAATGTACTGCCTTTGCATCATAGAAAGAAAGCCAGTGTAAGTAAAAGGTAAGAAGAGGATACCTGACATATGGCTTTATTAAAATGTAATATCATGATATCAATTTGTTGGAATAATAATTGCTATACATTGTACTAATGCAGCATCTGCTTATAGGACATACTGCCTTTGATTAAGTTCTTCAGAGTTGCATGTCTATAAAAGATGCAGAAGGTGATGTATTTAATCTTGGCCCCAAGGAGACGCATCTTTGCTGCGTTGCATGGGTGTTTTGGAGATACATTATCTCATCTGTATATCCAGGAGTCTGGCTTTGTTCCCACTTTCTCTTCTGACTCTTCTTCAGCAAAACACAATGGAGACCTTTCCTGTTTCCTTTTTTTAGCGGACAAGAGCAAGAGTAGGAAACTCATTGTGGCCTTGGGTTGTGTCGGTTGCTGGAGTCATCTCTTTATGCAGCAGAAGTCCCATGGCTTTTTCTCACTAACCGGAAGAGCCATTCAATCAGCAGTATTCAGAACAGCTGGGATGCTGTTCATGATGGGTGAGACTATGAAAAAGAAGGGTCCCCATTATTAGTGTAGCTCACACTGGAACCTTGTTTAGAAATGCTGCAGAGGCAGCTGCTGAGCCCAGTGTCTTAATAACTTTGGCAACAAGGGAAGGGCTACAGCTTTCCTTCCTCTGAGAGCCAGCTTTATAATACAGAATAGTCAAAACTTCTCTGAAGTAAGCGACAGCTGAGGTACGTATTGTTGCTGCCCACTTGACCACCCGGTGGTCAGTGCGCAACGAGAACACGCGTGCCTCGGCGGAGACCGCTCTTTGTGTCCCTCGTAATCCGGTGGCAGCTCTCGCTCACCAGCCAAGAGCCGTTCACAGAGACCCAGCTAGGACTGGCAGCAGTGACAGCAATGTAGTGATGTAGTGACGCCGCGAGGACAAAGAAATAAGGAAGGGTTCGTTACCACAGAAACCAAGCCTTTATTCCCCAGCGGGAGAACTACAGCGAGATGGGGGTGGCAAAAGAACAAAGAAACGGCCGTTGCAGAGGGTTTTAAGGGGAGCAGAAAGGGGAAATCCAAGGGGAGGAGCAACAGATTAGCCAAGGGGGGGGGGTTTGGGATTACATAACCACAAAGGTCCAATAAAGTGAAACAAGGGGAGGGATACAGGGGACGGATACATTTAAACGAACCACGGGGGGTACAAAGAATGAAAAACTTTCCAGCAGCTGATAACTGGGAAGGGAAAGGGGTGTAACCAAAGCTTTGAAGGACAATTTAAGAGGCGGGAAATGTTGGGAATTCCCCCGCCTTTCCTCCTCCCAGTCCCTCAGGCTCACTGCTCTGAGGGGGAAAATCTGCCCAATTGATCCCATTGTTCTCCATAGAGAGGGAAGATTGGGTCACCGCCACACGTATGTTAAGGGTCATGCTAAGTGCTCACGTGATAAGAAGAAATGCTTTGTGGGAATGAGAACTGTTAGGTTACAGAAGCACTTCTGAAAGGAAACAGGAGTAACACTGAGACTGGCAACGCTGACAACTGGCAGGGTCTAAAATGTACTTTAACTGTAAGAAAAAGTAAATGCAATCATGTAGTTATAAGGAGGCAGATTTGGTTGTCCACTTGGTGTTCTTCCTCTCTGACTTCACAGAATCATTCAATCCAGCCATTTACCTAGCTCTGCCAAATCCAAATATTCTTGCCTGATGGATCATGGCCTTAGGATTTGTTCAGAAACTGAAAACAGGTCACATCAAGACAGAGAATGAGGATAAATTGATAGCAATATGAATACAAGATTTTTCTTTTAAAAAGTGGGTCTCATGCAACTGTTAGCAGATGGCAATGCACTCCCCTTCTCAGCAAATTCTTTTAGCAGGCTCTCTGAGCAAATGCATGTGGGGGCGGAAGTTATGATGCATTTCTAAAATAGAAAATTAACTTCTAACTCAAGCTTTATATATTTTAAGCTATTATGAGCAGCTGTGAAAACACTTGTTTATTTTGACTATTTGCCTTAGCTTCAAAATTTGTAATTGGAATGAGAACTCACAGGGTGTTCCCTTTCTATTTCCTTTTCTAAGGATTTGTGTTCAGGGCTTCTTTACCCTTGTGGATTCCAGAGCTATAAGTAATGCAATAAAGGCTTGATCTAAATCTCACTGAAATTGGCAAGTGGCTTTTCACAGGCTTTATGAGGCTTTCGGATGGACTTTCTCTAGCTTTGGACCAAGCCAGCTGCTTTACTGGTTTCACATCCACATGAAAAGCTGTGCCTATTTTGAAGGCCTTGTAAAGAAGCTGGGGCAAGACTTGCCTCAGTTTCAGGCTCCGATATGCCTGCGAAAGTTGGACATTTGCAACTTTGCAGTTACAACTCTGTCTACCAGGGGTTAAACTGAAGTAGAAATGATGGCATGAAGGGCCTAATGTGTGATCTGAACTAGATTTTAGAAAGACACTGAACTCTTGGACTGTGCCACTCTGAGTATGCACCAAAGCACAGGGTGCAAAGAGGACTTGTGGTCCCACTCATCCAATTTGGAAGTTTTAGCAGAGATAGGGTAGAGCCTTCTGACTTGGTTCTTGGATTCGGAGACATAAGCTTCCTCCACAATCTCAGTGTGAACACTTCTGCATCTTGCTATTTTAGTATTTTCCTCATATAGTCTACCATCTGCTTCACCCACTTCATTTAACAACTGAACAAAAAAGTTGGTTTAAAATCCAAATTGGGGCTGTAGAGTGATTCATGGCCAGGTATAACAGGAGTAGTTCAAACAAAACTCATTTGAGAATTTTTTTAAATTTTGAGGCTACCTTTCCAGAAGGTACAAGAACCTGTAAATTCAGATAATTAGGAGAAATTAAATCTATAAAAATGAAGGAACCATAGACTGAAATGTAGAGATAAGCTGTTCCTTGTCACTGACTTCATTATCTACCAATGAAAAAAGGAAAGGTGTTCTTCTGTGGACCTACATAATCCTGTGCCTGAATGTGGCTGCTTTTAGATTTACAGTGTCACACTAATTTACTCTGTAATATATTTACTTGCATTAAATGAGGACAATTCCTCAGAGAAATACATTGATTCAAAAAATGTCATGTTGCCAGTTGTAAAAATTTCTAAGAATTTCTAGGCTCTTAGGATTTAATTTTTTATGTTTCCACTTGGTGTTACACAATGAAGAGTTTTTAATTGTTCTCCTATATCAATCCTGTAAAACTCTTACAAAATGAATTCAGCTAATAATTAATCTCTTCCACCTGTACAGTTTTTAATACACAAATGGACAAAATTCTGTGTTTGTAATACTTTAAATTTAGCATAATCTGGATTAATGAGCTGGACCATTCTAATACTTTTTCTCATTTTGTGTTTGTTTGGTTTGTTGTTTTTTTTTTCCCCCTAATAAAAATATGGTTAAACTTCTCATGAAATAATTAAATTGAAAAAATTGCTTAGTACCTCCATATTCCAGAATTACTGTCAGCACTATTTGGAAAATTCTCTCTTCTTATCAAAGCATCTTCAGCAGTAGGGAACATTTTAATTTTTCATATGTGATGCTTGAAAATAGTTTTTCTTGAAGTGCAAGCATACTTTGCACATTTTTTTTTTCAAGATCTTGAAACAGATAGTTTAATATTTTGAGATCAAGATTAAAAATAGCAGAACACATGAAGCCCATGGGTTACTGTTGATAATACAGTTATGAATAATTCGGGACAGTGAAGGGTTGTCATCATGTTATGTTTTCCAAAATCTGAATAAATACTTGTGTATGACTAAGTCGTCTCATACTTTTATTCATCAACATGAGTGAATACTATGAACTCCCCTTTCTAGAAGTGTATTTAAACTAGTGATTTTCAGTGCCTGTAAAACAATTTTCTTTTATATTTTCTTCACAATTTTCAGTCATTTGTTATTTTTTATAATTTTTGGTTTTAACTGTTTATTTATTCTGAACTGCTTCATGTGTGGCAGTGAAATGCCACATGAATGTCCAGTTACTTTTCCCTAAGCATAGAGTCCACAAGTATTAGATTTGTTACACCATTTTTAAGGAAATATGTGGGGTTTGGTGTAACAAAATAATTTTCAGGCCTTGAATTGACAAACATATTTGATATTGTTTTTTGTGGGGCTTAGGTACTCTTTTCATACAATGCAATAGGGATATCTTTTGTAATTGTCAATATTGTCTCAGAACTCTGTCATCTATAAACAAAATAAAAAGTATTTTTCTTTGCCCAAATTATCTTTCAGTGGAATTTAGTATCATATCTGAATGGGCTCATTCATCTTTAGGTGTATCCTGCAGCATATTTTGATGCATTCAGTAATCTTGGACCTATATTTTCAAGAATGACATAGAAGAAAACAATATACTTTCTATTATGCAGTCCTTGTCAGATAGGAGCTTTCTGTATTGAACAATAGAGCATGGCATCTGGTGATTTATTAAATAGTAAAGTCACTTTAGTCCATGTTGTGCATCACATTAAAGTGAATTAGAAGCTTTGGAAAGAATTGTGAGTTCACTAAAAAAATGAATTGTCCTTCTTCTCAAAATACTGTAATATCACATTATTTCAGTCAAACGTTATTTCCTAAGCATGCTGCTCAAGTAGTAAAAATTCTTCTTTTTTCCATTTTGAAAATAATTCTTTTTCTGATGCCTTCCAAAATGACATTTAACAATAAGCATTCAGCATTTTAAAAAATAATGGTTTGTTCTTTCATTCAATCACTGTGTGCTTGAGTTTTTATCATCTTTGAAAACTACCAGCATTTGGTTTTCCTTTTATACCTCTAGGCTTCACCCTTATGAAGCCAAACAACTTAAGCATCATGGTGTAGGTATATGTTATGGAATTCTAGCAGATTTCTTCATTCCTTGTCTTCAAAATTTTGTGGTTAGGAAAGTTTTGTATGTATGTGTCATGAAATAAATCCTTTTCTAATCACAAGTGCTATAGAGATTATTACTGGCACCCGCCCAAATCTCTCTCGGGGCCAGTGGTGCTTGTGTTTCGTTGCTATCGGCTTCAATGGCATCTGCAGAGGGAGACACTCCTTGGGTTTTTGTGGCTCTGAAGTGAGGTGTCTGCAGGGGACGGGCAGAAACTGCCCTGTCCTCTCCAGTTTATTTCGGTTCCATCTGCCCCGTTTTCTTTATAGCCTGTTTGGTTCTTGTTTTCCATTTAATTCCTGGGGATGTTCATTCCATCTTTTGAACTCTTCTCATCTCTGTGCCACCTTAGATGTTGTCCTAGGTCTGCACTCCTCTTGCCCAACCATCTGCACTTCTCTCAAAATAAACTCTACGAGTCATTTAAGTAAAACATTGATGACAACCGTTTTATTTTTATTTGTTCATTGTTGTAAAACTAAAGTGTTTAAGTTGAAAGAGATAAATCAGAATGCAAATAAATACAGATAGAGCAAAGTTTCTGGAATAAAATATATGGTACTGAGCTTGCAAATAATTATCCTGTAAGTTTTTGGGTTGTTATACTGTTGTAATGCAGGCTAAATTCTCCTACTTTAAGTAGTGGATGATGTAAATCTAACTAACCAGCATGAGGAATTCCTCAGAGCTGATGTCAGCAAGGGACTTTCAGTAATTTCAGAGGGGAAATATTTGTAAGCTGAAAAAATGTTTATATTGTGTTTATTATTAGGATTAAGATAAATAGACCTATTATTCCAAAGCCTGCTTTAAGATGCAGTTGCACAGTATTAAGACAAAACTGAAGGGAATTTCTGTGAGGTAACAGAAACTCCAAAAATATTTTTATCCAAAGACATGTTTTACTGTAATACCTAAAGCACAACTCCCTTGGACTGTTTTCTACGGTGGCAGCAGAACATTTTTCATTCTTACACCTTCCAGTATGCAGATGGCCTGTGTCAATGCAATCACCTTTCTCACTCAGCAGAGAAGAGAACAGATGATAGAATTTAAATTAGAAATGTGAAAGTGCCAAGTAAGAAAGTGCGAGAGAGAGATCTGTTCATTTCTCTCACCTCCAACTCTGCAGCAGCCTCCGTGTACAAATCGTGGAGGTCTGCGGTCTGCAGGACCGTGAGGGGTGGCTGTCGGGTGGCTGGAAGCCATGAAAAGGCAAGCTGGAAGTCACTGGCTTCCGACAGCCCTTTACGTGTCACGCAGGAAAAAGAAGATAGTCTTCAAAAGTGCAGTAATAGAAAACAGGGGGAAAAAAAGGGCAACAATACAAAGCAGAAGTAATAGAAAAGTATCTTCTTCAGTGATGTAGGAATTCAACACTAAGGAAGACCTCACTAGAGAAAAAGAGATGTGTTTTTAAGAGCTGGCTGTAATTAGCAGCCACAGTGGGACCAGTATGAGCCACAGCTGTATTACAGCTGTGAAACAGACAATTTTGTTCACATGATGAACAAGGCAAGATATTTCCATTGGATTTAATCTCATCAACAAGTGCTCCCCTGGAGTATAACTCTCTGCTTTAGCTGTGAATGCTCAAGGAGGAGTTAATTGCAGAGGAGTAGGCATAGGGGAACGGTTGTTTGCATGAGAGATCTTCTTTGAGAGAAATAAGATCTTAGTTTCTTCTAGTGAACTGAAGTTAGAAAGTGGATAACTGCTTTCCATAATTTAACTGGAGGTGGCAGAAAGTGGAAGAGGACATGAAAGAGAAACATAATACTGGAGAAGAAATAGGATTATTTAAACAGTATAAACAATTTTAGCACAAGACCTAGTCTTATCTTGAAAATTCCCCATCACACAGATAAAATTATTTTGCTGGAAATAGGGTCCTTCAGGTAGTAATTCAGTTTTGCAGTAATGGCAGAGTAGATGCAATGGAATAGCAGGAAAGTATGGGCATCAGGAGTGTTTAGGGGCTGCTTTGGGGCTCTGTGGTGGGTTAGGGAGAGGCCAGGGAGGGCTGGCCACTTCTTGTGGGGCTATGGGAGGTAGGGCTAAAAAAAGTTTTAGGAGAAGCTTTTGGTCAGATAATAGGCCAGTATCTTTCTAGGAATTTAAGCTGGGCAATGGGGAGGGTTGGTCATAGTTTGATGGGAAACATGGTTGGACATGGATAAGGTAATGGGAGACACCAATTCCTGTGTGCTGGGGAAGGCTCTGTATGTAGGTGGGAGTTTGTCATTGCTTTCCTCCTGTGCTCTTCAGGAGAAAGGAAAGTCTCCTGAACCTCCTCAGCAAGGTTTAACAGACCCTCTCGTACCTCTTCAGTTGCCAGCCTGCTCCTTATCCTGGTGAAAGAATATGTTCATGTGGGAAATAAGAAGAGTATTTTTTGCCATCATGAAAAGGAGGCTCTGGAACAAGAACAGTGGAATCAAAATAAATAGCAAATTTTGAGGTGAAACTAATTCACTTCATAAAGGTCTTTATGGAGCATTGCTGCAGAGCAAGGCAAGACCTAGTGACCCTGTACATCCTTTCCAGTGATGTGCTTCTAGGGAAAAAAATACTCTTAAGTTTTGTCTTCTGTTGCCTTAAAGGAGTGTTTTATGCTCAAAGAAACAAGACAATGAAAGCACTACTAATGTTCACACACATCAGTGGTTTCTACAGAGAAGTCACAAAGGGGTGCCCTGGAAATTAAAGTGCTTTTGTGAGAATATCTGACCCACTAAGTGACCCTCTCTTCTATCTTGCTTTACTACAGATCTGACTTATATCACACTGAACCCTCTCTCCATAAGTTTAAGCAGGAGTAGAGAGGCAAAACTGAATGAAGTGAGCTTCCTTCAGCTAGGTTTTCTGTTCACACTGTAGCCAAGGGCCAGCCTTCACCAAATCACTTCAAAATATCACTAGATTTTATTCCATTTAAGCTGAGGACATATTGAAAAAAAGTCTTTAACTTCAAATCTCTGTAATTTTCCAAAACTATGAGAGCTGCAAATGCAGGATTATTTTGTAAAATGAAGGTAAATATTAACAGCATGAAACTGAACAACTATCAGTCAAGTCTGTCATCTTCATCTGCGTCATTAAAGAAAATCTCTTTTGTCAGAAAGAAGGCTTTGGCTGAGTGGTCATGACTAAAGCTTTTGACATCTATTCTGATGAATAGCTGCCCTGAATTTTCAAGAGACAGCTCTTCTGTCAGACATAATTCTTCCAGAAACAGCAAATATGCTTTGAGTATATATTGTGGAGGGGGGTCAGCTGTGATGTGAACTAGCAAAATCTGCAAATCCTGGACTTGACTTCCCTCTGTCATGCCAAAATTAGAGGTTTATCATCTGCAACCTTCAGGAAAGGCTGTTAGAGGCTTTCAGATTGTTTTCACAAGGAGGTCTTCTCCCATTTCCCAGCAAGATTTCCCACTCCATTTAAAGTACTTGCCCAAGTGTAGAGTAAACATCTTTTGAGAAAGAGGAGGAAAAGCTGTGATGGATGTTGAAGCATTCAGTGTTTCCTAAGCCAGAAAGCTTTCCACAAGGCAATTGGTGTTGGCAAGGAGTGCAGCCTCCACCCCAAAGCTATTCCTTGGACAGTTAAATAAGCTGTTGGACTGTTTTTGAGGCAACATATAAGGTTTCACTTGGAAAGAGAAAATCAAGGTCAATCCATCAATACCATTAGCAATCAATAGCAGGTTTTGCAGAAGGAAGATGGGCTGAGTGGTGATGGTCAGTACCCCAACCCACAAATCTTGCACTGCTGAGGTCAACAGAATTGTTTTATTTTGCTTTTTAAAAAAAAAATTAAAAAAAATTTTTATTTTTTTTATATGAAGAGGGAGGACAAAAGTCATGCAGAAATCCCTGATCTTCCTTCTTGTTTATGAATGCAATCAATAGATCTGCTTTAAATTAAGGAGCCAGTCCTTCCTTTCTGCTGTCAAGGATTAATGTCAGCATTAATGAGGCCAGCTTCTCTTTGGAAGAGAAAGTTTCTCCGAAGTCAACAACTGAGATGTGAATCAAATCAATGATACTTTGAACTCCAGTGACATTCTTTGCCTTTTTTTTTTGAACTCTAGAAAAAACAATCTGGTTACTTGCTACGCATCAAGGCACACATATTCAGATGCAAATAGAGAGGTATGGCCAGTATGGGACTGATTTTCAGAAAAGTGAAACATCCATAGCAGAGATTCAGGTCAATGTGAAACAATAATGCTCTACACCTCCAAAGAAACGAGGGCCAAGATATTTTAAACTGAGTGTCTCTTTGCATGAATGAAGCTCATGAAAAGTAGTGTTTAGTCTGAAAATGTGTATGCCAGTGATTTCCCCATATACACATTGAACCTAATAAAGTATTTGAAATGGCATTAGCAATTTCGTTCGTCTAGCATTGTAGTGGTTCTTTCTCCCTGTCTTCTTTATTTTCTCTCTGTTTCTCATGGGCGCAATTTCTAATCATTACTCATGAGAAAAATTTAAACACAAAGGCAGTGCCAGGAAGGTATTTTTGCCTTCAAGACATCTTTGTACATATTAGCAGGGGAAGTACTGAGTAGCTGTTTAAGCATACAGGACAGCATAGCATGTGTATACACTCACACGACCATTGCCAGCCATGCACATGATTTTTCTGCTAAACAGACTAGATTAAATTTATATACTAAGGGGAAATTTACAGTGTGCAACACAAGGGGAATCCAGCATCAAGGAATGATACATGAAGATTAGCCTTTAAAAGAAAAAGCCAACCACCTTCTGTTTTCTTACATTGCAAGGGGCACAGCAATAGGATGGAGGTAGTTGCTCCCCTGCCTTGCAAAAAGTGTTCAGGTTAAGTGGGAAAAAGTAAGCAAAACTGGGAGAACAGCTTGTGCTTCTATATGACAAGAACCACTGTTGTCTGTGGGTACAGCAAAAAGATAGCTTTTGTTTGCGTAGCTGCAGAAGTGTGAAATACAGCCACAGAAATATCCTTACCTTTCTGGATAGCAAAGGCTGTTGCAAAGATCCTCCTATTACGTGGCACCAGATCTTCTCATAAACCTTGCCCTCAATCTGTGCTCTTCACCGTGGTCTGTACTACAGCAGCCACAGCAGCAGGTCAGGAATGTGCACTGATTTTTCATACCCTGGCAACTGAACTGCACCTGGAGTTCAGCCTTTCCTAGTGCAGAGCCTTGGTGCAGACCCAGCTTGCTGTACTGCTGTACAAATCAGCCGTGCTTACCCGAGAGAGTTGCACCAGCACAGCCACACCAGCGGCAAATGTGCCTCCAGACAAGAGGTGGGTTACAGACATGAATGACCTCCATTCGAGGAGCTGCTGGCTTTCAAAACATGGTTCTTGTGCTGTCTGGGACATCTGCAGCATGTTCTTCCTGCACATTGTACATTAATACCCGATCAGACAGCGTTAGCCTCGTTCATCTTAATGAACAGAGGTATCTGTGGTTATGACTAAACAATCACATGGCAGAGCCTGTGTTAAGTGTGTTCTCTCCTTCTCCCTGCTGACTCTTCAAGCCCCACTGAACCATGCCCCCATCTCAGCAGTCAGCCTTCCAGCATGCCCTGGGCTTCCTGGGGCCACGGCTGCTCTCATGTAGTTCTGTGTAGGCATCTTTATCTGGCACACTGAGCTGTGAAGCTCATTTTGCATTAACTTGCACCACACTCCCTCAATCAGCAGTATGTGAGACAAAGAAACATATGGGCCTTTATTGTTGTCATTGCTGTAATGATGATTACCCAGGGAAAAAGGGGAGATAGTTAAGAGCAAAATCTAAACGACAAGATTCTTGTATTAACATGCCTTTCCAATCAAGTAATCTGGTTTAAGTAATTGCATTATGATTACTCAGAAGGTATTAATTTTAAGATCCAGAAATGTAAATGCATGTAAGGCCAAAGTCCTGTAGCATCTGTGTTACTGCTGCAATGCATATGCCATTGTATGGACTAGAGATGGGAAGAGTTTTTCTAGAATATTTGCTTTGCAGTGAAAGCAGATATCTTTGCCATGTATAAGTAACTTAAATTAATCCCTTCTTCAAAACTAAGATTTTTTCTTTCTCATTTTGACATTTTAAACACAGGTACATTTAAATGTCTGGTAAATTTCTCTAATTTCTTCTTCTGTGTTTAGAGGAAGATAGGAACAACTTCTATATAAAGGTGCAGCCATTACTGGTAACCAATATTTTGCCTACTGTACTTATATCTATGTAAATCATAAAGACTGGCTAAGGAATTTTCCTTTTATGCTTAAAATATACATAACATTGCACAATAGCTGAATAAATCTATTTAGTGTTGCTCTGCTATTTTTGAAATACCTATTTACTAGCAGTTTGTAATTAATTTCTAGTGACAGTTGTAGTAAATTTAAACTGTTTTGTTCTGTTACTATCTCATCTAATTAGTTTAAGCATATGGCAAAGAACAGAACCTGCAGTTAGTAGCAGACTGAAAACACAGTTCTGGGTTCACAGCTGCATAATTAATTTATTTTGTTGCTGCATAAATGCATGTATGGTTCATCTGCCTCTATTAGTTTATGTTAGATTGATTACTTGAAAAGTTATTTCCCTTTAATTTTGCTCTGCTTCATCTGAAACCTTGTCCTCAAGGATGTCCTGCCAGTTTGATCTGTTGAGAGCTTCAGGGCAGCCCTCATTCCCAGTGAAATACCTTCAAGAAGTGACTGGTATGATATAACGTCAGGTTTGGGGTTCCTGCTAAACTTACATGAACCTTTTCCCTCACTTCTATGCAGAGGCTCTTCTCTAGCCTTGTTTCTGACTGTCACCCTCTGTACCAACTGCCTCTGAGAATACCTGTATCTATTTGCCTCTTCCGTCTCCAGTTCTGTGCTCTTCTTTTTCACTTCTCTCAGGCTCTGCTATTTCCCCCTGTAGCTGTGTTTTTACACTGTGAAGCCTTTTGGACATAATTTACTTATAAAATGTTAGACAAAAGAGACCATATTGCATGAAAGCTTGGGCTTGCTCTGCATCCACAGCTGTTAGTAATAGAAAACCTGAAACATTATCAAGTTGATTGTGATATTGCTTGAATAAAGAGCTGTGATTTCATCTAAAGTCTCATTTTTTTTATTTTATTAGAAAGCTCTAACATGTCTTTCTATGCAATTTCATTAAAAAGGCACATACTTCAGTTTTGTTTGGCAGGAAACAATGGGCACTAACAGCCCAGTGACCAGCATTTGGCAAGTATGCTGTCCAGAACACGTGTTTGCTAGGTCAACAAGTTATATGGAGTTAGGAAACTGCTGATTTGATGGTGCAAAGACTGTGAATATCTTCTCATGTAGAAAGCATGCGGTCCCTTTCTCATAAATCCTACAGGTAGAGTATGTGTCATTCTTTAATGCGGCTATGGGGAAAATTGCAAAATGGAAAAAATACTAATAAGCTTTTCCAGACAGCAGTATAAAAACATTATTGCTTCTGCTACCATGTCTGTTATTTATTATATCTCCTATTACCCAGGCATGGCGTAACTCTATCATAAGTTCTCCTCAGTTCAGTTCTGTTGGAAATGCCCAGGACAGAAATACGGGGACGGTTTTCTGCTGAAGGTAGCTTAATTTTCATGATTTTTTAATTTTGAGACAATTTGCTTGGTTCTGAGATTTGCAACTTCCTTTTTTTTTTTTTTTTTTTTTTTTTTCCCCCTTGGCTTGGTTCTAATACCTGTATTAGCTATTCCATCAGTCTGGACATCAATTAGGGAAGGACACAATTTTCCATTGTGGACTCTTCCTCCAGAAGAAAGTCTTGGGAAGGTTCTGAGGAGCCAAAGACTGGTGCCATGTGGCTCCCCAGGATTGATGAAGCTGTTGCTTGTACTGTACAAAATAAACCAAAGGATGCCACCTGAAATGAATAGGATCAGTAAGGAAGGATTTCTGCACATTAAAAAGACATTTTCCTGTAGGTGTTTAAGCCCGGTAATCTATGAGATCAATGCTTGATCCACTTATTTTAGAAGATCTCTGTTATGCACAAGTAGAAACAATATAAACAATATATTGAGCAAGGTTTGTAAATTTTTCTCCTCTCTGGTATTAATGAATTTCTGTCATTAAAGAAAACTGCCTGGAATCCTTTTCCCCAGATTTATGGGGATTTGATTTTCCAGTGGATGTTATTTGTGTTTGGCATAAATAATTTTGAATCGAGTCATTACTGAGTCTGAGAGACGGCTCATCTGCATGTTGCTGGCTTGCTTTCTCTTTAACATAATGGATTGCTGGGTCAGATTTTGAGAGAATTTCTGGGAGAACAGCTTCTAGGAAATCTAGTCCATGATTTGTCCCAGGGCAGATGAGTGTCTGTAATTTCTAACAACCCTCTTCCCTTAATGGTTTGAAGTCTCTGTGCTCCCAGGCCAGTCAGTTGCCTCCCTTTTTCTCCTGCTTGCAGCAGTGCCATAATCCCCTGAGACAGCAATCAGATGGTGTAGTAATGGCATGTCTAGTACAGAGGAGTTAGACACTGAGATCTAGAAATCTATTAATTAAAGTGTTAAGAGTGAAAAGAAAGATAGCTTTTATCTGATGAGGAAGATGGAAATTAATCTGTGAATGGTGTGTGGCATTTGTGTCCATACACATAAAGGAAGCTGGAAGAAACTGATGACCCACCACTGAGCTGTCTGAATTAATCCTACTTCAGCTGAAATGGTAAAAAGATTTAAAGAGACATTGTTGAGATTGAAGATGAAGATGACCCCCTTCATCCTACTTCTCAGCAGGAATACCTGGATTAGAGAAGGAGCTGAATGAGGCTGGCTGTGTCTGTGAAGTCCAGACAATTTTCTTACACATTTCTCAAAGATGCCAGTTACAAGCTGCTTTGGATTGGGACCTGGTAATGTTGGCTAGACTCTACCATTTTCTTGGTTTCTTTGCACAGAAGAACAAGCCGGTTTAAATAGCTTTTCCTTCCTACATCATGCAACCTGTCTGAGTAAAATGCTGCAGGACTTTCTCTTTATCTGAATGTGGATTGTCATAAAGCCCAAGCATTTCAAGAAACAGAAAAAGCAACCTTGAGAGTCTGTTTAGCTTGTCTTTCCTCCCTCAGCCAGGATTAATTTGTGTCTATATAATTAATGATTCCTAATTATTCAACATTTTATTAAAAGCTCTGATTGCAGACTCCATTCTTCTCAGCTATCCTTTTCCAGTCCCTCACTGGGCCCATAATTATGGAGTTAATTCCAGCCTGCTCTTTTCTAGATTCCCAGTGATGATTATTTCTTCATGTACAGTTCCCAAAATTGGACATGATGCTCCAATCAAAGTTTCACTAAAACTCTTGGGGTATCTCAAGCTGCATTTCACAGAATCACAGAATTATTTAGGTTGGAAAAGGACTCCAGGATCATCAAGTTCAACCTTTGACTGATCACCACCTTGACAAGCAGACCATGGAACTAAGTGTCATGTCCAGTCATTTCTTGGACACAGCCATGGATGGTGAGTTCACCACCTCCCTGGGTAGCCAATGTCCACTGTTTGAAAAAAACTATGTTTATAGGTTTTCTTTGCATTTGGGATTGAAAAGAACATTTCATCCTTCTGTAGGTTAGTGTCTTGCTAACACTTAGTCAAACACTGGAGCTATATTTAGCAGATTCTGAGAAATGTTCAGCACATGATGCCTCCAACTGGCTAACCCCAAGGGATATTTTCAAAACTGGAAAGTTTTGATAGTGGCATTGTGGCAGGCAGGTTGAAAAATCTTTCCTGAGTTGAAGATTAAGAAAACATTTTGAGGGGAAGGATTTGAATCCAAATAACTCTTTTAGTTTGGCCTGGGTTCTAAAAGCTGGCTCTTCCTCTGTGGAAGCCAGGTAAGAACATAATAGAAATGAGATGTCCATTTATTTGATTGCAAAGCCTATGAAAAACACTGAAGAGAATATGGAAGAAACACACTGAGCTGTCTGTCCAAACTGCTCTGTGTGTATTTTTACGTGATGCCTCTGTAAATGTCATGATCCTAAATTTCTCCTGATACAAAAGTTTCCCTCCTTCTCTGTGAGAATTAGAACTCATGTAGTCCCTAAGCAGATTAACTACTTTGCAATAATGTATATACCTAGAGCCTCATTTGTGTTCCTGATCACATTGCAGAGCAGTGGGAGCTGGGACAGGATTTGCAAAGACATGAAGGGTGTTTAGGACCTTCTCTGAGTTTTGTTACATGGGCCTTTAAGGGAAATTTAATGATTTTTACTCTTCAAAAAATGTTATAGGTGGGGAGAAACTTTTATATGGAGACAGACTCAAGACAAATGATCAGTTTCTGCATCATTTTGCCCAGCATGTTGGTTTTCTGACTGATCTGCTTCAGTGTTGTGACCTCTCATGACACACCATGAATAGCAGGAAAAGGTAGGTGATGTTGAAGATGAGGAGGAAGAAATACAAGCATCTTCTTCTGTACCAGTCTGTCTGGTCCCTTGCAATGGGTCCAAACTAACACTGCTGTGAACTTGGCTGGGTTGGCCCGCTGTGCCTTCACAAGATATTGGGAAATTGCTTAGGCTGTTTCTGCCAGTGAGCTGCTGTGTTTGTTCTGGTAAAAGCTTTTATAAAAAACATATAATTGGAATACATAAAACATTGATACATGTTATTCCCAAAGGAATGAATTTAAAGACTCTTACTGTGTTAGAGCCAAGTGCTTTGGGTGAACCTGCATACTCAGTTCTTCAAAGAGAGTCACTTTGAGTACAGCTTTGTCTGCAGGAAGGTTGGTGTTCTTCCATGGTCTTGGGTACAGGGAGGCTCAGTCACAAGCATAAAAAGATTTATCTCTTCCTATAATCCTTCTTCCTTGTTCAGCTGTTGAGGTCATTGCAGATGCATAGCTCTGCTATGTCCCTCCATTGAAAGAAACACTCCTGAAACAGGGTAACAAAAAATAGACAAAAGATGAAAATAGCAGGAAATAAGAGTATTTATAGGTAATAACATGATACTACTTTTTATCCAGGTTTAATTTCCCACCAACATGAAATCAGCTATTTCTTTTGCTTTCTGCCATATTTTATGTATTGAAACAGTGAAATATTCAGAATAATCAAAATAAAGAATGTTGGAAAGCTCGGAAGTGGAAAACAAATGGCTTTTGACTTGCTTTTCCCCCATGGACTTCAGAGTCGCAAATACCAAGTGTTTGTTTCTCTTTTGATGTGATTAATGGCCCATTATTTCAATGTGCTCCATGAACTGGTCAAGAACTGGCAAGTGATAAAATGTTATTCAGTGGCTTATCAGAGCCACTGCCAAAACATATGACTGGCAGCCCTTGAGGTAAATAACTAAGTGGCTGTCCCTGCAGCTTGGGGAGGACTTGAGCGTTCCTTCCTCATCAGCTTTGACTTTTCTGAATAAGCTGTCAGCGTGGTTCTCACTGAGTCCTCACTCAGACTATGACGCTGCAGGATGATCTCTGCCTCTTTCCAGATGCTTTATTGGAATTATCTGAGATAAGGAAACCGCCTGAGCACTGGCTGTCACTGCTGCTGCCCTGCTGGCTTTGCTGGTCTGCACCATGGCAACAGCAATGTTGTCTCTATTGCTTTTAACTTTTCATATTCTTGCTGCGCTTGCTTTTGATTTTCTGACAGATGCTGTCACTTAGTAATAATAAAGCTGTCAATGGTATCAACAGCTGATCTTTTAAGATGGGATCAAGAAGACTGACAAGAGCAGAGGAAATGCCAGGTTTCTTGTGGCAGGTTAATTTATTCAAAATACTCTGAAAATTATTTGCCTCCTTGTTATACAAGGATGATGCCCAGCAAGGCCAGGGCCTGCAAGATGGGATGCAGACTGCGGAAGGATTCAGTGTGTAGGAATTCTGTCAAGTAAAGTATTTCGCTAGGAGCCAAGCTAATAACTAGAAGCCATTTGCTAAATATCCTGAGGCAGAGCCTGTAGGAATAAGTTGGAATTACTATTTATTTGAATAGGCTATGAATCAAATTTTCAATTCCCCATCCATATTGCTAGGTGGTCTCAGCAAATAGATAAGCTGTTCAGAAGAGCCCAACACAGCAGAAGGCTTTCCTGGGAAGAATAATTTCCAAAGGATGCTTGGTGCTGCTTCCTGCTGAAGCACATGACGCTGTTTGTTTTAAGGAGTATTTTCCAGATCTCCTACAAGCAGGGCTGTTAGTAAGTGACACCCAGGAAACAGTACACTGGAGAGGAATAATTTGCTTCAGTAGATTAGAATTATAGCTGTACATTTTGGTGTTTTTTCTTTTTTGTTTTTGTTTTTCATTTTTTGGGGTTTTTTTTTGTTTGTTTGTTTTAAATTTCCCTTTATTTTAAAGTTGTCAGTGGTTTTAAGCCTGTCTTTTGTGTTCAGGCAGCACCTAGTTTATAGAGGGGAGAGGTCGTTGCTTTCTGAAAAGGAGGCATCTTCAGAGATCTCTAAAATGAGGCATTTAAGTCCATTAGACTCTTAAAATAGCTGGAAAAACATGCTTGTGGGATACCACACAATTTGAAAACATTTTGTATATAATTTGAAGATTAACAGGGGATTTTTTTCTGATACTGGTTTGCAGTCATCAGAAAAATAAAAAAGTTATCTGTAATTTGCAGAGAAAGACCTGAGTAGCCCTCACTGATATTTTAACATCCCTTTGCCAAGTTTTCTTTGTCACCAAGGAGGGCAAACACAATAGACAGCAGTGGTTTTGAACTGAAGTGAAAGGTAACATAGATTGTATTTTGAAATATAGTGAATTTTGTTTATTTCTTAAAATTTTTTTAAAGTCAAGAGGGAACAAGAGATCAAGAATAATATGGAAAATTAGGATATCCACAAGCAAATTGAATGAGCTAAACAAAAATCTAGTAATCTTTATGCTTCAATGCATAGGCCAGTGACAGGGCATAAGAAGACTATTTCATCATTCTGTTTTCTATGAAGCATCAAATAATTAATTAAATTGGACTGATTTGTTCCACTGTGTCAGTCTCCATGTTCATGCGACAGATAAAGACTATGCACAGCAAATCATGCATTTCCCAATCAACTTCACAATTTAAAATAAATTATTTTCACCTTTTAGTCTGTTCTACCCTCTTGTGACTCTCTTAATACAGGCATTCTTAACAATGTCCAGCACTTCCGAGGATTTTCCCCATGGCCTAATCCTTCCAAGGTGTGTTTCGATGTCTTGGCTCAGCTCAGCCGCGGGATGTGCAGGAGCACAGCTGGAATCAGGTGCTGTGGCTGCATGCATGAGTCCGGCTCCAGCTCTGCTCACCGTGACCTTTCTTTGTGCTGTGCCTTGCCAGGCAGAACGGCTGCTTCCTCCTGCTCCCTCCTAGTGCCCTGTGGCGTTCAGAGGGCCATGGGTGGGCTGTGCAGCAGCAGAGCTCAGGCTGTGCTGTCTGACCCTGTTCATTTCTCAGTGCTCTTTTCCTGTCTCCCCACCGGACTGTTCCACATGTCCCAGCTCTTATCCTACCGAATCCCAGCTGACTTTGCTTTGCATGCCTGCTGGCACGGTCATGGTTATTTTTGTTCTGCTTACAACAGTGAACAGTTCTGCCTTTGATTACATTATTTTTTTAGGATATTCACAGTTAACTTCTCTTCTCACTTTGGGCTGAAAGCTGAGTTAAAACATTGGTACGAGGAGAAGATGCAGATCCATGCTCTTGTCTCCTTTTCTCCCAGGGGAAATACTCCAGGTGGTAACACACTTTCTACCTGACAACAATTTACTTCTCTGAGCATGTTTATTAGAGGACCAGCATTCCTCCCAGTGTGACAAAACATTTTTTTTCATAAACCCTGTAACTTCTGACTGGTCACGACAGGATATTGCAAGATGGCAGATTCTTCTCTGCACCCTTTCTGATTGCATCGCCAAAAACTCACCACGTGCAATCCACAGGTCTATATGAATGATTTTTCCATGAAAAAGAGAGTTACAGAGGAGCTGAAAAGTTCAAAACCAAACAGACAAAAGCACAGGTTTTCAAAGGTGGTCAAGGGCTGTTATATTTGACTGATCCTTTTGAAAACGATGTGCATCACAACTATAAAGGAACATGACTGGACAGGTGTTTTGCTATGAGCAATAATTTTGTGCTTTGTGCTTAGCTTTTTTCTGCTGTTAAAGAACTGGCAGATGGCAATACCTGAGGAAGAAAAAGTCCTTTGAGCAAACATGAAGAAGATCGCAGAAGTCCCATAGTCAAATAATCATGGAAGGCAATAATATTGGTCAGTTAAAGAAGGCGTTAAAATGTTTTAACTGGTAGGTATTTCAAGCTTTACACCAGTACTTGTGTTGTTCAAAGCACACATAGTAAAATCTGCTAAATTCAGCGATAATTCCCAATGCTATAATATGGCAGGCAGGAATTTTTCACGAAGTTTTGGTAACCTGTGTGGTTTCTCCTGATGATATGCACAGAATATGACAGAAAAAGTCTTTCAGAAAAGTAGCATACAGATGTGGGGCTTCTGGGAACTGGTATATTATTAGTTTCTTCAAGACCAGACTTCCATGCTGTATATGAGAAAAGTGCTATTAAAATAGAGTAATCTGTAATTACAGTAACTTATTAAACTTTGGGGCAAGATAGATGAACTGTGGCAAATGTAAATAGGTATCCAGCTTGGAACAGAACTAAAATCCAGCCATCTTTGGGATTATTTTTAGTTCAACACACTGAAAAAATCTGAAGGAAATTTTTCCACCAAGTTTTTTTTTAATGCCTAGCTCTGAAAACATGAATAGATTGGAATTTGGGAGATTTGGATTCAGCTTCCAGTTTTGTGGCTGTGTGACTGGATGAGTAGCATTGCCTCTGTGTTTTGTTGATCCTTCAGTCCTTTTTCTCTTGTCCTTCTCTCTGGTCACCTCCTTCACTGTACTTGCATGAAGTGCCATCACAGTAAAACCAGTAATACTATGCATTTAATGAGCCAGTCTGCTTCTATGTTGTATCATTTGTTATGCAGGCTGATAAATACATCTCCATTTCACACTTAATGAAGTATTCATTTAAAATAAACTTCAGTGTAATTCAACACATTATTTCTTCATTAAAGAAAATCTATCCTATTTATCTGATCAGAGTTGATGATGTCTGAATACTTAATCTAGTCTTGCTTTTTCTGCAGTAGTTGTGCATTTGCATGAGCAACATTACAATACCTAGAGATGATTGTGCATCCTCTCTAAATTAAAAATATAGCCAAGCTCTAAAGCACTGTAGGTGCCAGTCAGATAAGTGGAACTGTTTTTATCAATTAACAGCAGACAAAGAATTAACTCAGCAGTCAGCTGGCTGGAAAGTAACTTGGCAGGGAACTTGGACTGGCTTTGGACCTGAGCAGCCTGCTGTAGGTGACCCTGCTCTGAGCAGGGGCTTGAACTAGGTGATCTACAGGTGTCCCTTCCATCCTCAGCTATTCTGTGATCCTTAGGAACTCATCCACTGTAAATAAAGCAGAAAAAAGGTGTGCAAGCATTATTCTATGGTTATTATATTCACCTCTGCGTATTTTACCTAAACTTAGGCAGAAGAATCCTAAAGTATGTGCCCACATTGGTTTCGTTCAGTAACAGCCATAACAGAATACTTTTCAGAAGAAGTTTTTATTATGAAGTTTTTCTCCAGGCTAAGGCTCAGTAATAACTTAAAATGGACAGGCAGAAGAAAGGAAATCTAATTATTTATTTGTAGTTAATATTGCCTGCTTCCATTAAGCCTGTGAACCAAATTAAAACCCAATTAGTGATGGAACACTCCTACTACAGGAGAAGCCATGAAACATAACCTCTAGCTGTAAGAATGGATGCCAGTGTTAGTACAGTGCCTTGGAGATAATAATTGTTATTAATTCTTTCTCTCATCTTTCACTTGCCTTGTTTACTTCAATAAAACAGGCTAATTCTGTCTTCTCAGGCATAGGTCTCACTACTTTCTCACTACTACTATTCCAATGTGCTACTTCACATTGGAATAATTCCACAGCTAATATGGATTCATATAGACAAAAGGAAAGGTAGGGGCCTTTTCTGAATTTCAGGTAATACTCATGAAACTGTTCTTCCCTTCAGCTTTAAGAGACATTTAGTTTCTCTTCAGGAGTCAAAAACATGTGCTTTGTTTCATTGCAGCTCTCACTGCAATGATGGGGCTTTCAGTCACATCTAATTCAGCTCAAGTTGTATTCTGCCACCACATGTCTTTTTCACAGTAACATGCCACCTGCTGCAAAATTAAATACTTCTGGGAATTTTTTTGAATGAAACAAGGACATATTTTGAATTCCTTTTTTGCACTAGTCTTAATATTTCTCACATCCCATTTGAGGTTCAAATAAACTTAAAGAATGTATAGATTTTGCATAAATTTGGACACACAGGTAAGTTTCATGTGGTCTGACTGTCTTTCAAATCAGCTTTGTTCCTGGATGATTTATTTATTCAAGCGAAGTGATTTTTCTTCTTTTCTTTAGGAGACTCCTCCTTGTTAATGCCATTACCTGCCTCATGAGTGAGGATGTGCCCTTTTGACACTGACCGTGTTCCTTCTCCTTTAAAGCTCTATTTGTGTAAAAATGCATGTATTTATCTGCATATATATTTTATAACTTCAAAATTGCAAGACAGTCCCATAGCTTTTTTTGCAAATTAAAAAAGGATAAAACCAACATTCATAGAATCGTAGAATGGTTTGGGTTGGAAGGGATCTTAAGGATTATCTCGTTCCAACCCCCCTGCCATGGGCAGAGACAACTTCCACTATCCCAGGTTGCTCAGAGCGCCATCCAGCCTGGCCTTGAACACTTCCAAGGATGGTACATCCACAACTTCACTGGGCAACCTGTTCTAGTAATTGCTAGTAATTTCTGCTGTCTGATCCAACCCATTGGCCTGTAAAAGTGTCTCTGCCCTCTCGGAGATCCCAGTGGCCATCAGGGACTCTGTGCCAATGCATGAAGCTCTCTGATGAATCTACACCTTTTCTTGCTGGAGCTAATGGCAGTCCAGCAAAACTGGCAATCAGAGCAGACAAAATTCTCAGCTGCTTAATCTTGCTTTCGTTGAAGTCAGAACCAAAATTCATTTAGATACAAATGATTTTCCCCTTGTCTGTGTTTCTGCCTGGGAATCCACACAGACTATTCAGGTTTACCCAGGCACATGTTCTGATATCAACAAAGTATAAATTAAGGCCACATGGGGCCATCCTTTTCATACCACAAGGATTTTACTGACTTCATATATGCTTGATCTAGAGCAACATTTCTGAAATTTTCAGATATGCATAGAGGAGGATCCACTGTAACCTCTACAAAGCCTTTCCTATGGGTAATTGCTTGCTCATTTAACTTCCACCTATTGGATCTGTATTACTTGTGGTTTTTCAGCATAATGAGAAAAAAAATAGAAGTTACTGTCAAAAGAGCCCCATTATGAAATTTTCTGAGATATTAAAAAGTGATGATCAAATCTCTCTAAAACATCCTTCTTGGAAAATTGAGAGATTTTATCAGTTTGGCAGCTTTTAGTCCACATAATACATGCCATGTTGATATTGTGTGGTTATATTTTGTTTAAAATATCATGCAGTCTTAAGCCAACTTTCTTAGTTAAGTCTGCTGTTATTATATCAGCACTAGTTTTTTTATCATCCAGTATATAAAGCCATGAAAAAAATTCATTCAGCTGCTTCACCAAATCTGTTTTCCATAAATCCACATTGATATTCAAAGATTGCATTAACTTCTGTCATTCTGTGTTAACTGAGTGTATGTCACATGCATTCTTGCTTTCCTGGGGATCAATGCCAAGCCAACAAGCTTGCAAGTGCACAGGTCACACAAGCCAAACACTATTCCTCTTAATGCCAAGACATTTTAAAAGGCCCTAGGTGTTTTAACATCCACATTCCTTAAGGACTAAATAAATAGCCTCTTCATGAATAAACCAGAAAAATCCTGAGCTGGCTCCTTCAAACTCTCATGTGCAGTTTAGACATATATGCTTAAATAAATGTTTAACTTTATTTAATTATTAATGAATTAATTAAAATTATCAAATCATTAATTAACTTATTAAATAATTAAAGAAGTTATTATTTACTTTTTAACTTTATTTATTTATTATAACTGCTGGTTGACATTGTCACTTGTTGCCCTGTTGATGTAAAAGTATTTTGACATCAATTTTGTAGCAATACATTTTTTTAACCAGAAAAGAATAGTAACATTTCTTGAACACTTCTGCCTACTTTTCATAATTGCCCAAGACTAGTGTTTATATACAGCACAAGAATTTAATTGTTTTTAAGTTTGTATTATACCTGAGATGCTTAAAACCCAGCATGTTATTCCTAAGTCTGAAGGTTATGGAATTGTATTTGTGGCTTTGTTTTCCTTTTTACTTTTCTTAAGTTTCTGGTGGTTAATGTGAATATGCTTATTTGCATAACCATTATCCCTGTGTTACTTTTCTTTCTCTTTCTCCAGCTGATTTGCTAATTGGCCCTATTTTTCATTGTCCATTTGGGCACCTTGGGAAGTGTTATAAAGTTCTCTCAATGATCATTTATGTCTTTTTACTTCAATTCGTTCTCAAAACTGTTTAGTGGATAACAGTCTTTGGCTTTGTGCCACCTTTGGTCGTCAAGACATTTGCTATATGACCTGTAATCAATGCACAAGCACTTCTTCTGGAGCAACCACGCCAAACAAAGCAACCTTTTCTACAATCAGCTTTATTTTCTGTGTCAAAATGAAGCCTAATATAGATTTTTTTTCCACAAGTTAGGAAAGTGAGGGACATATTCTTAAAAATGTTAGGCATCACATAGTGCTGACAGAATAAAAAAATTGAGCGCATGTCTATCAGAACAATTTTCTTCCTGCTTTATGAATTATAGTATTTTTCAGGGAGCTGCTATGTAGCAGATATCAACTTTTGTTCTTGAGAGTAACAGTTGAATCCCCAGCCCCTACTCTCATTTCTGGGAAGTGGACCATTTCTAACTAGAATTAATTTACTAGCTCTATCTGAAATTCCTGCACAGAAAAGTTGATTTGCAGTTTTTCTTTGTTAACTAAGACAAAGAGTTTGCATCTTATAACTGTGTTTCATGGTAAAGGTAATTACTTCATTAGGAAGGATCCCTGCGTGCAGCTAGCTGCTTTGCAGAGCAGAGAGCTGAGTGGGATGTGTCTGCTTTCTCCACTAAAAATAGTGACAAGGAGATGTCACGGTCATCAGGGAAAAAACCCTGCTGTGGATATAAGGTGTCAGTAAAACTGATAGAGGATCCTTTCATTTGCTGAGCATTGTAGGGTTTGAAAGGCCCCCAAAATCTGTACCTTCACTTCCTATTATTAAGAGGTTTTGAATGATTTTCTGTTCTCTGTATCTGAGTAAATCTACTAAATCTACTATCCAGAGAAGCATGGTACCTTTTACACAATGCTGCATTTGGTGTGGTTAAAATCTGTGTTTGTTTTCATACCCATTACTTTCTGTCTGCTCAGCTGGCTATCCAATAGTACGAGGCTGTGATTTTTCTTCCTGAGTCACTACTGAGCCTTTGCTTTGCTCAAAGAGCAATTTCTTTTCCTAATTCCTTTGTGAGTTGCACTTTTCAGTGAATTGCGTTGTTATCTGTTGTGTTCTTGCTTCAAAGCACAGGAGCTGTAAAAGTGAAAAAGCCCTGCTGTTAATTGTTAAAACCAGAGTTACAGTTAATATTTCAGCTTCCCAGATTGGTTTTAACCAGACAATAAAATCCCTCTTTTTACTTTCACCTACTCTGACAATGCAGGCTTTCATGTAACAGCCAGAGCAGTAAGTGGGTTACACTTGCCTTCCAAAATTTGCAGCCCTGTAGGTGGATTCTTTCTAAAGACTTTGATCTTTGTGGAGCACCACTATGAGATGGTACAGGCTGTTCCTTATGGACTATTAGAGACAATAAATAACTCAAGGAGAACTCAGGGCCTACAGCTAGACCAGCTTTATATATCCCATTGACATTACTGGGGCTGCTGACTGGAGGAAAGTTTGCTTCCTTTGGCCAACTATGGTGACTTTAAATTGATGAAACAAAGCTTTCTCTAGACTAAATTTCTAGTCTCCATTTCCAGCTGGCTTCTTCTCATCCAGATCCTTGTACGATGTTCCTCATGCCCTGTGCTGTAATTGCTGCCTTATTTATCTTTCCTTCATCTCCTTTGTGCCCCATAAATTGAATTTTCCTGCTGGAGCCCTTGCTGTGATGGTCAGGCAGATACCTGCCTCTCTTTGCCTTGTGCAAGGAGCCTGACCTGTGATGGAGCTGGGAGGGCCACTTTAGGTGACTGTGATGCAGAGACAGGGCCTAAGGGGGACAAGAGGAACTGAAAAAAATGACACATCTAAGATGTGAGCATGTAAGTTTTAAAATCGGACCGAGCAGGTAAATGTTTCATTCAGAGCTCTGTAAGCTCTGAAGAAAAGGATGACACTGTGCAGTGCAGGAAGAGCCAAAGAGGGCAAAGCCTTAATCTCTCATCTGCTAAATTGTGCTTGTAGGGAATGACAGAGCCCCATGACAGGAATTAGTCATTGGGATGTTCCTGGGAACAGCCTTATATGGCCAGTCCAGCCTATTTTTTGGTAAAGAAAAGTTATTTTTCACCTGCTTTCATGGTCAGCTTTGCCACAACTGCCAGTATTGTCTCAAGAAACACATGGAAATTGAATCACAAATTCACTGTGGATGAGTAATAGCTTACTAATGTCTAGTTCTTACATAATTTTCTTTCTTCTTGGGTTAAAAGTGTTTTACAGAAATGGTCACTTAAATCCATTTACAGAGAAGAGGTCCATGACACGGGGGAGTGAAGTGACTTTTGTTAAGTCCACAAGCTGTCCCAGAGGAAAGCCATTTCTCTAGGCTCTCAGCCCAGCATCCTGCTTGTGTTTCTCTCCCCTGCAGCTCATCTTTATTTCTCTGGCAATCTTAGCAAACACTTTTATGTTTTCCTGTACATTACCATAAATACAAGTTTTTTTTCATGCATTTTCTTTACTGCTGCCCTTGGAGTGCAATTAAAACAGAGTTGAAAGCAACTTCTTGTGTCTTTCTGGATCGTTGTCATCACTTCCCTGCATTCCCAATGAGGGAACTGAAGGAAATGGCTTTAGATGTCCTATTCTTAGCAGCTATTGGAAAATGTCAGGAGCACCACTGAGCTGCCTGTGGTAACAGGCTTCTTACACCAGCCCACGTACCGGGAAATTTTCGGTGCTGTGATTTGTCTAAGAGTATAGCTGTTCAAAGCAAATATCTCAGCCGGCATGAAACTAACCTGGCCTGCGCAAGATGACATTTTACAAATGTAGTAACTGCAGTGATAACTGGTTTCAGCATTCATCTGAAAGCCTTTATTTTCCTGGAATTCAAGGTTGATGCAGTTGGATGGATAAAATAAAAACCTTCCTTCTTATAAACAAGGGATCTGTTCTTAATGTAGGTCTATTTGTATTTTACTAGTACTTGGACTTTAAAAAAACAGTCAGTTCTTCATAAACAGAGATTAAAGCTCATGCCATTGCCCCTGACATAGGCAAGGTGTAGTAAGAAAAGCGTTTTGTTTCCTTAATGAAGTCACTTTTCAGCTAGAACTCTCCTTTTGTAACTAGTCCATCACAGCTGAAGTTAGGAAGTGAAAAATAAGGAGATTGTAGGTATATGTAGGGGGGGGGGGGGTCTGAGCTGGATAATTTCTGTGATTTGAGTTGAAATTAGCCAAAGTAACTTGCCTTGCCTTCTTTGCTATGCTATGCAGTGCTGTGCTGTGCTGTGCTTATTTCTCAACATCACAGCACCTTCCAGCAGTGAATTCTTTGCCATCACTAATATGTATTAAGCTTTTTCCATTCCTTTCTGTTGAATAAGGTTTTCCAGGTGGTTGTTTAATTTTGAATGCCTGAAGAAGCTGTATCAATATGCATAGGTGTGGCTCTTTTTAGAGGGGACAGGGTCAAAGAAATGTGCACTGCCTTGGGAGCAGCAGGCAGGGAGGCTGAGGACTGTCTCTAGTGTCAATGCAAGTGCACCTCAATGTTCAGAGCTGTCTTCTGAGAAAGTCTGGGAGCTTCTCCCCCCTGTATAGAGAAGTTTTAATTCCTGCCTCAGTAAGTTTTATTGCGCTGAAGAAATGAGTTTTCAGCTGAACACTTCATACAGAAGGAGGTGCAGGCTGCAGCGTGCCTTAGAGACCTGTGTGGGATCTTGATTTCAGATTTATTGCTTGGGAAACCTGGGAGAGGTAGAGAAGTCTGGATTTATTTCTTAGAGCTATAGGGTGGCTGAGGATATCTTGGATGTGTAGCTTGTGTGCTAACTGGAATCTTCCAAGTCCTGAAAGAGTGCCATCCAGTGCATTATTTATTTAACATGCCTATTAACAATACTGCTGACATAATTATTATTATATCACAGTGCAACAAGGAGATAACAAAACTGTGGAAGCCAATGGCCAGACCACAATTTTCAGGGAATGTAATCTTCTAGCCTACTGCAGAAAATTAGGTGATTTGGAGCCTTGGACACTTTCTTGTTTTCAGAAAGTCAGTTTTTCATTTCTTGCAGTACAATGTGATAATACTGGGTTCCTGGAAAATTGAGACTGGAATATATTTTAACTTTGGCAAGGAATTTACCATTGATATCATGTGGTTTTCACCATAGAAACTGGAAAAAATGAACTGGATGGAATAAAAGAATGAATGATCATCCTTAGCATTTCATTGTGAAAATACTTTATGTGTATCAAAGAACTTTGGTACTTGGATGGAGGTAAACAACAGCTTAAAGAAGTGTTAGTAGAAACCAAAAATCCAGAACAGCAGTCATGCCATTCTTATTGGTACAAGTGCTACGTTTCCAGTGCAGGGGAGGACTGGACAGTTTGGAACACACTATGTCTGTGGAAGAGCACATGTGGAAACATGCCTTGGAGAGCAGAGTTTGAAGCAATACACCTAGCTTACTTAAAAAATTTCACGTTTCCAGTTACTGCAGTGAGTTCAAACCTTAGAGGTGAAAACACTCCACATGCAGTGCTCAGAATTGTTTCCTCTGAAAGACAAAATACAATGTTCAGGTTTGGGAAAATTCTTGAATTAGCTTAGGTATTTTTGAAAGCTGAAATTATTAAACTCCGAAAGGCTCTGGAGCAGTTAGATCAAACTCAGTCTTCTTGATAAAACTTAGCATCTACTGTTCGCTGACAGGTACAGATAGTGGAGATGGAAATGTTTTGGTGTGATGGATTAATCTATCAGATTTTCTTCTTGTCCATAGCAGAGCTTTCTAAGTGTTTTTGTTCATCTGTGTATTCAGTGCTACAAGAGAAACATCTTCCATGAGTTCCTCTGACATGCTGTTCCAGTGTAATGAGCTTTCTAATTAGTTAATAGTTGCTAATATTCAGGTTCAATTTTTCTTTCAAATTCCATATGAAGATTATCCTAACTTTACGGCCTACAGCCCAAGCTTAATGAGAATTTCAGGGCTATTAATAGAGCTGGTCAAAATGCAGAATTCACTCCCATGGGGCTTTTTCTCACTTTAGTATTTGTTTTTATTCTCAGCTTGGAACATACCTTATTATATAGAACATAAAATAATTTTGCATGTTTTTGTGATGTCCTATTTTTTCTCTGTAAATCACATTATTTCCCTTCATGTCATATTGAAATGGTGCTATACTTTGAATGAGAAAAAAAGGTAAGGACTGGGTAATATCAAGAGGTGCAACTGCTCACAGTAACAATGTGTTCCAGCATTTTCCTCTATATTGAAAACAATTGATCCTAGCACAGAATGTGGTTCTAAATGAATGTGATGGTAAAGAAATTTTTTTGCTTCAAAACATTTTTTTTTCTGGGAGAAGCCTGTCCCATGAGGTTTGATTGGAACTTATTGTGGTCAGAATTAGATTCAGATCTCTCCACTAAGCAAAGCAAATGTAACCTGGCAGGCCAATCATTATCCAAGTTTTTTCACCAGAAACTGTGAATTTGAGGACTCTTCAGGAGCACTGATTCTGAACATATTTTTCTGTTTGTAGCTCTGAATCTGTAGGTAGTCATAGCAGAAAATTGAAACTACCTCTGATTCCTCTCTGACTTATGCTGCTGTTAATGACTAATACCTTAAATCGATGCAGTTATAAACAGAAGTGATTGGTGAAGTGAGGCCTGGGTCCCGAAAGCCAGAAGCTAAGTTAAGGACACACAGGTCTGATATCTCCAGCTATGAAAGGCTGCTGGGGATGATGGAAGCATAAGAGTCAATTTCAGCTGAAAGAAAAACTCTGTTACATCAGAATTCTGTGTTTATATATTCTAGTGTGTATATAAATATATATTATTTTTTCTCAGATATCTTCTGTTATGTTGAAAGCATATAGTTCGTCCCTTTTTACAAAATTCCAGTAGGTTAAACAATCTGCTGACATTGTCTCTAGAGTCTCTGATTACAGTAAAAGCCTGATTGGTCCAAATGTGTGACCAAAGGGAGAATAATTTCCAGTTCAGCAGCTAGCATATTAGCATTTTAAAATCCAGGAAGAAATACGGGATGAGCAGAATGAATACCACCTATCTCACATCTTTGCTCTTCTGCTCTCTACTCACTGATAGTCAGTGTAGCACCTCAGAAGCTGTATAATGTGTCTATGAAGTGAGAGAAACAGCATCAGTGTTCAAACACTGACACACGAACTTTAAAGATTTTTAAAATCTCAAAGAGAATTACCTGTATCTAGTGATAACCTTACTGGCCTAATACTATTTCTGTAGTTATGCTCATATTAAAGGGAAAAGGGAATACTCACAGTAATTTCTCTGAGAACCAAATCTGTCTCCCACTGCATTCAGTGACATTTTCACAATGGATATTAGTAAGACCAGGATGGACACCCATAGCCATTTGCATTGGAAGCATCTACCTGTGAGGCCAGGCTGATGTAGGGTGTAATAAATTCCCCAAGTCCCCCTTTAATTAATGACTCCAACATTCATATGGAGGTAATTGCATGTAACACATTATTTGTGTTCCATCAAATTAGACGGAGCCATTTCCATCTGAGAACAGGTTCCAAACATCTGCTTCCAGAGAGCATTATTATTGCTTGTTTGTACAGGACTAACCATGTGCCAGCTGCTTTGCCAGCAGAGAGGAGCCAGGTCCTGGCTTCAAAAAGTTTGAAAACTAAATAGACTGCTTGAGCACTAAGGGGGAGGAAGGGGAATGAAAGAGAGCAGTGCTGTTGAGACAAAGAGTTTCCCTTGATCCTGCCAGAGCTCTGACTTTTCCAGGGCTAGTAAAAGATCTCATTTGTTGAATATATACTCCCCCTACACAGGCTGAAGAATCCTCATCTGAATTTAGCCACTTGAAGGAGAACCTAAGTGTGTTTGGTCTCCTCTGTTTACTGGAGAGAGGCAGGCACTTGCAAGGGATGATCCATCCTATCCTGAAGAAGGGCAGGAAGGATAAGTTCAGGTTCCTTCTGTGGTCTTGTCTCTCCATTAGCATAGCAGGATCCCAACGGCTTAAATTAAAATCCCAACTTTCATATGGCTTGTTCAGCCTGAGGTACAGATGGCTTTGGGGAGGGGATGGACCATACAGGAGACCCCTGGGGAGGGGCATCACTGAGGAGATGGCACAGTGCAGAAGACTGGGTCCCCACGAAGACAGCCAGGCAGGCTGCCCAGAGAGGCTGCCCAGTTTCTGTCCTTGAATGATTTCAAGACTCAACTGGTTGAAGTCCTGAGCAGCCTGATCTGACCTCAGAGCAGACCAGCTGGGAGCAGGAGGCTGGACCAGAGGCTGACCAGCTGGAGCTGTGATCAAGCTATGTCAGACTTGATGGCCTTGAGTGACTGCTGAGCACAGAGCCATGATCTGTCCCCATGAGACACCAGCACACTGCAGGTGGGCTGCCCACCCTGGCCTGTGATGGCCATGTGTGTCTGACTGAGACTCAGGAAATTTGTGTGGGGCACCAGTGGACTGCAATCCATGCACACTGTGCAGGTATTTTCCAGTAAAGGACAGTTTCCCAACTGGAAGTTCACCTTGGTTGGTACAACTAAATTTTTGAACAGTTGTAGCAAAACTGAGTGATACCAAATAGCATTATGGGAAGCCTTTCTTCTACCACCCCAGCTTTCTCCCTGAGAAGCTGCAGTGCCCTGTCCAGCTTCATTCCCGAGTAACACCACTGTTGGTGAGAAGGAAATTAAACCTTTCAGAGTTTGCTAATTCTGTTTTTCCAGATATGCTGACCACCACACTAGGGAAGCTTAGAGACATGACAATGACCCAGGTTGAGGGTCATCACAAAAATCTGCTGTTACTAGCCCATCAGCACATCCCCTGCATTGACTGTGGCTGTCTGTAGCATCTCTTCTGCAGGTTGTCACGAGACATGCTGGCTAGGGCAGTGCTCTCATGTGCTTTATTCACCTCATCATGCACCTTTCTATCAGAGCACCTTTCTGCTAACAGGCCAATTTCCCTCCTGTATCCTCAACTTCTATATCCATGTCTGTAGGAAGCCTGAGGAAGGAGATTTGACCTTTAAGGATCCTTGCTGTGCAAGGAATATACAGAGTCTTTTTCTAAAGTGTAAAAAGCAAAGAGAGTTTGAATCTTGTTTCCAGGAACAGCTCACAATAATTTGCTGCATTTATTCAAATACAAAAGCCCATTTTCCTCACATCTTGGCTGACATACACCTTGGCAGTTTTCTTGAGTCTGTTGCTAGAATACATGGCAAATACCAAACAGGTATTTGTAGGGCAGGAGCAGTGAAGGACTAGCACATTGTTTTTTTTAAGTCTAGTTTTTTGCCAAGGGCTGATGGTGCTCCTGTCTGAAGTCAGATCATGGGGGTGGTGACAGAAGTATACATTTCATACATTAATGAAAAAAGGCATTTTTGAATTGGAGTTTAAAACCATTTTGCAGTTCAGTGTAACATCCAGACAGAGCCTGCAGATCTGCCTGAGAAAGACCTTTAGTTCCTGGGTCCATTATCCTTTGGGCAATACTAGGAGGTGGATGTTTTCCTGGCTCGTGTGAAGAGGGGTCAGCAGTTGTATGTTGCCACTTTGTCAGATAGCAGGACACATTTACCAAGCCAGGTATTGCTAATGGAGGAAGGAAAAGTTACATAGTCTATGGAGAAGAAACGTCATTCTTTTTGAATTCTTTATTCTGAAAACTTAATATGTGATGGAAATCAATGCTGCTACATTGGTATGAAAAATGCAAACCCAGCTTGTTATGAAGAGTAGCTATGATGACAGAGTCAGGAGTAAAGGTGATGGCAAGTAAAGGCAATTCTTGTATGAGACTGTCTATTCTTTTTTTTGTGTGTGTGCCCTTTCTCCATAAATTATGATTTTTTTTCTACTAATAGATTCTAATATCTTTGGCTTTTTGCTTTGTTTTGTTTTCTACGGAGCACAGCCCAGCACCTTGTGCTCCAATGTCTTAAACTGGTGATTACTATTTTTCCTGCTGTAACTCAGAATATAATCTCATACCTGCACACATTTTAGGACAAGAGGAAATGGCCTCAAGTTTCATCAGGGAAAGTTTAGATTGGATATTAGGAAAATTTTCTTCACTGGAAGGTTGGGCAAGCATTGGAACGGGCTGCTCAGGGAAGTGGTGGAATCATTGTCCCTGGAAATATTCAAAAGATGTGTGAATGTGGTTCTTAGGGGCATGGTTTAATGGTGGACATGGAAGTGTTAGGTTAATGGTTTTACTCAATGATCTTAGAGGTCTTTTCCAACAGTAATGATTCTATGTTACTGTGGTTTGACTTTAATATTCCTTTTTAATATTAAACACGGTGCAGTTTATTTAACATCAAATGCCATGAACTGTAGAACCCATATTAACTCACTGATATATTACAGAAAATTATCAAATTGAAATGTATCAAAACTACTCACATGGAAGAAAAATCTCACAGCGGGGTGTTTGCCTTTGTCTAAAGAAAACCTGCAGCCACTTTTCTGTTGAAAGATCTCATGGGATTGGCCATATTTCATTGAAATACCTCACCTCCAGGTGCAGCTTTGAGAAGAAAACAATCTAAAACCAATCAAAAATGTTTTGATCAGGTCCTCACGAAAAATTAGAGGACCTTGCTGACATGTACAGTGGAACCTGGGTTAAAAACCCAGGTGCTAGCCACCACTGAAAAGGTTTGGTCTTATGCAGAACTGAAAGAAGAGACCACATACACTGTCCTAACAGTGAGAGATTTGTCTAATCCCATGATGGCAAATGGCCTTCCACGTCAGGCAGTGAAAGGATGACAAAGTGCAGTGCACAGTGACAAAAAACGGCTTTGTTTGTCCTGCTATGTCCTAGAGGCTGACTTAAACCCTCCATGGACTGGCAAAGAAATTAAGTGAGAAGAGATTTCAGATTTTAAGAGATTCCAGTCTAGACTTAAATAAAATGTAAGGCATCAAGTGAATTCAAGAGTGCTGGACAAATTGAACTGGACTTAAAGGCAAAATGCATTTGCCAGCTCAGGCTGAGGCTGAGAATTTCTCCCTGTGACACAGCTTGGCACAGCAGTCCAGATGCATTCTGAGGTGTTTTTTTACACCTCCTGATTCCAGAAGCAGGCAGATGAACCAGATGAACCCATGGTCCTTTTTGGTAGAGCAATTTACATGTAAGCATGTGATTTCAAAAACAATGTGTTGTGGCTTAAAGGTTCCCTGGTATAGAAAATAATTTGCTGTTCATGATGTATTTCTGCATTTTGTAGGAAGGATATTTTTTTCCCAAATTGTAATTGTACAAATGCTAACAATTATGTCATTGTAAGTGTCCCTGCTGTAATAGATCTATGATTAAGAAGTTGCTAAATTATTTTAATGTTTATTTATGCTTTCTATCAATCACCTCTGGTCTGTATTTCCAGTCCATTTTTTCTTATGCTCATACTAATCCTAGATAACATAATTTGCATGCACAACTTCAGTTATTATGTCTATTTTGGTGACTCACAATATCCTTTCAATGGCCACATAAATTGGATTCCATACTTTTTGTAAATAGTTGTTCCCAGTGGAAGTTGTTTGTTGAAATTCTGAATCAGTATGGACTATAAATTAGTTTCTGACCTTAAAATCAATGAAGCACCTCACATGTAGCTGGCATTTCATCAGCTGTTGCTGACCTTCTGTCCTCTGTGCAGGCTCTTGTAGCTGTGCTCAGCTTGAACTATTCTGGATTTCTGCTGCCACTCAAATACAGGCTTAAAATAGAATTGCTGTGGCTCTCTCTCAGTACTCTTCGCTGCCTCTGATGGGATACCAAATCAGCCAAAGCTTCGAAGGGAATTTGCATAGGCATTTCCATAAGGTGCATGAAAACCAGCTAAGACTTACCAACTCAAATGAGTGACCGATACCCCCTTGTGCAGGCTTCCTTTTGTTTTGTTCCAGTTATGCATTATTTTCAGTGTTTCTTCCTGAAAGGATAGTGCTAATATCAGCAAGGTTGTGGGTTTGATCCCAGTATTCACTTAAGAGCTGGACTCAATGATCCTGGTGGGTCCCTTCCAACCCAGAGTATTCTTTGGTTCAGTTACTCTGTGATTTTACCAGATGCTAAAATCTGGGCCTCTCCTTCTCCTCACCTTCCACCTGCAGCTGGGCTACAGCCAAGCTCTCCACAGCTGCTCTGTTACTTGTCTGGGGAAAATGCATGGGGACTGATTACCTACTCACTGACATGAAGGTTTTCAGGGCAGTACTGTGTGTCAAGTGCAATAAAATGCTATGATGTTGCAATAAAAAATTGTAATGATTTAATTATAGTGAATTTAAATTCAGCAGCCTATCCTACCTTTTAGTTTTGGTGCATTTATATTCTTGGGGCCAGTTCCAGAGATCTTTGAAAACAGCTGAAGCTTTTGACGGAATATAGGTTACGGTTTAAGTGTTGGCTTTCCAAATGACATTAAGAAGGTGCTAATTGTCAATCTTTTTCTTGTCTGAGTGGAACAGAAGAAACATGTCACTATCTTTGTCAGATCTGCTATTTTTTGTAGCTTCTTGAAAATGTTTCTATACTACCACTATAAAGCCTACCAGCACTAACTAGAAACTTGCATGATGAGAGGTAGAAATGTATTTTGTGTTTTTTTCTTTCCTTGGTAATTTTGGAACAAAACTCTTCAGCTTTCCTTCTGCCCAACTTCTAGATGCCGTAAAATTTATTATAAAGCCAACTGATGCTGACACTTTTTTCATTCAGCTTTTACAAGTAGAAGGTTACATTTGCATGAAAGTACATTTGCATTTTCTTATTTACAGAAAAAAATATAACGATATATGAAGCAGAAATAAAAATGCCTTGTTGATTATTAACCTCTTCTAGAGGTGGTATATGAGGCTTTAATAAATAAGGTGTTGTTTTCAATATGACTCTCAGAATTAAAGCTTGAAAAAAGGGGATGTAGTATGCAGAAATATGGGTTGAAGCATACGTAAGAGCAGAGTAAGAAGACACTTGTTTTTCACTCTTTGTAAAACATTATTTGCCTTTTGTCTGCAGTATTCTGGATCTGACCCTTAAATCTCAGCAGTGGAGTTCTAGCACGGAATTCAGTTGATTATATTTGTGTGCCAATTGTTGATTTAGGTGCTGTGAGGTATCCAAGAGAGTTTCATGGGTCTGGTAGATATTACAGAGGACCTGTGAAAGGCCCTTCTCTGATGGATTGCTCTTGGAGATGGGATAATTAAGAGCAGCTCAAGATGCTTTTCTGTGGAGTCCAGATAGCCATTTGTGTCCCTTTCTATTTTGTGGTGAGCTGAATATCCCTCTGGGTTCTGCAAGCAATTTGATTATATCTCCACTGACAACAAAGGGAGCAGAGGTACCAAGTGCGCATGTATACATCTAAATTTAGCTTTGTGCTGAATCCTACCTGAAGAGTTCAAAACATAGTTGTGCCAGAGCTGGTATACCAAAATTTCTGTTGTCAGTTTTCATCAGCCAGCACTGGAATGTCTTTCTTTGATGTATGATTTTATCCAGAGCAGCAGGTGAAAAATGTACTATGGGTGTGTACTAACTGCTGTCAATTCCTCATTTGCTCTCTGCGGGGATACAGCTGCTGCTGTTTGCGCTTTATGCTGGGAATCCACAGATAACCGTTCTTCTTCTTTCTCTCTCTCTTCTCCCTGCCCCTATCTCTAAACACAGAATTATGGAATCATGAAAACACATTGGTTGAAAAAGACCTTTAAGACCATCGAGTCCAACTGTTACCCCAGCACTGCCAGGTCCACCACTGAACCATGTCCCTGAGTGCCACATCGAAATGTCTTTTAAATACCTCCAGGGATGATGACTCCACCACCTCCTTGGACAACCTGTTCCAGGGCTTGTCAACCCTTTTGGTGAAGAAAATTTTCCCAAATACCCAACCTAAACCTCCCCTGGCTCAACTTGAGGCCATTTCCTCTTGTTCTGTCATTTGTTACCTGGCAGAAGAGACCGACCCCCTCCTGGCTACACCCTCCTTTCAGGCAGCAGTAGAGAGCAATAAGGTCCCTCCTGAGCCTCCTTTTCTCCAGGCTAAACACCCCCAGCTCCCTCAGCTGCTCCTCACAGGACTTGTGCTCCAGACCCTTCCCCAGCTCCATTGCCCTTCTCTGGACATGCTCCAGCCCCTCAATGTCCTTCTTCCAGTGAGGGGTCCAGAACTGAGCACAGGATTTGAGGTGTGGCCTCAGCAGTGCTGAATAGAGGGGGACGGTCACTGCCCTGGTCCTGCTGGCCACACCATTGCTGATCCAGGCCAGGATGCCACTGGCCTTCTTGGCCACGTGGGCACACAGTGGATCGTGTTCAGCTGCTGCCAACCAGCACCCCCAGGTGCTTCCCAGCCACTCCTCCCCCAGCCTGTGGCACTGCCTGGGGTTGATGTGACCCAAGGGCAGGACCCAGCACTTGGCCTTGTTGAACCTCACAGAACTGGCCTCTGCCCTTTGATCCAGCCTGCCCAGATCTGTCTGCAGAACCTTCCTGCCCTTCAGCAGATCAACACTCCCACCCAACCTGGTGTCACCTGCAAACTGACTGAGGGGACTCTCAATCCCCTTGGCCAGATCACCAGTGGGCAAAACTAGAAACTCTTTAATTCAGCAGCTTATTTCATGGAGCTTTTTGTTCGAAAGGTCTAAAGATGCTCTTGATATCCTGGGATGCATTTCAAGATATTAAACAGAACTGGCTCCAGCATTGAGTCCTGGGGAAGACCACTTGTGATTCATCCTTCTCTTCTTTGACTCTGTTATGCCCTCTGTTTATCATACACATATATGGATGGTATTTAAAAAAAAATTATACTATATATGTTAATAATTATCAGGTGCTCTTATTGATGTGGGCTATTTTTTACCACCCCTAGCAGAGTGGCATAAAGTTAAAATACCATTGGGCTGCCAGTGCAAGATGCTTGCTGAAAAAGTCCAGGTTTGCTAAAGAAAAGTGCTTTGCAACATCTGACAGAGATCCGTGGGGACCATTAATCCACATCCATTTTACTATAAGATTCTTATTTCAAAATATGCACTGCTCAGAGGAACACTTGAACAGATGGACTAGAAAGGTTAGAAAAACCTGGGGTATTAACTGTAAAAAAGCCTGGGGTATTTATTATAGTGCTGTAGACACAGCCTCCTACCTGGAAATACTACTCTTGCTCTAAATGTATTTTTCAGCTTAGTGGTTGTTGAACAAAAACAGAGACTCTTTTATTTAGCAGCTCATTTCATGGAGCTTTTTGTTCTGAAGGTCTAAAGATGATGTTGATGTCCTGGGTAGCATTTTCTCTGCTTCGGAGGAAATGTCTCTAATATAAAAGGCTGGGTACAAGCCATTCCAGGGATTGCAACAGCTGTTGTGCTGGCTCACACAGGCACAGCAGTGTCACTTTAATTGTCCTGAAAACTTCTTAATTGGTAATGCCAACCAAATTCAAATGTGTTAGATCTCCCTGCATTATCATTACAGAACACTCTGGCATCAAAAAGTTGACTGCAACAAGTGAGAATGGGATCAAATACTATGTTTTGTGCATCTATGCTGTAACAGATTTTTTTTGCCTTTGTGAAAAATAGTTTCCCTTGAATCTCATCTAGGCACGTAAATATTGTGGATTTCATGCAGATTAATGAAGGTTTTATTCATTTCTATATAATTCAATTTCTTCCCAGCTGCTAATGGGGGGAGAGAATTGTGTTTGTGTGCATAGACTCTGCTCAGCATATGGTCCATAGCTAGCAGCAGATCACATCACCCAACTGTCGTATCCTTCAGGACAGCTCCAACAGATTCTTCAGACTCTTCAGAGTCCATTTTCCATAAAGCTCACCCATAAAGGGGTGAAAAACCTGTCCATTTGCAAGGTACCACACAGTAGGTAACAAGATTAAAATAAATTAAACCTTTGTAACATAACATACAAGCAGCTGCATGTCAATACTCTCTGTTTACCCTGGTGTGAATGTGAAGAAACTGTTGATTCACTACCATCCATTTTTACCTTACTCCTGATTAGGGATGGCAGGGAGAATTGTGTGTTTGGTGCTGGATTTGGGACTTGAAAAACAGGGTCGTTAGTCCACTGTGAGCAGCAGAAATAGATTATTTTATTCCTCTCCACCTTGTCCAGTGTAATCCAATTTTGACCTCTGTGAGAGACAAGAGCACAGATCAGTTTTCCAGTGTCATCCCCTTTTACCAGTTCATGGTAACAGCTACCACTAACCAGGATGCTGTTTTTCTTCTGCATGCCCATAACAGCAGCAAAACAAAGTGAAGACATGACACAGTTACTCCTGTGTTACTGTCTGCTCATTGCATCATGGTCAGGCAGTAACACAAGTTGCAGTCACTACAGATCAGATTCAAAGCGGTGACTCGAACTCATATTTCCTTTTCCAGTGTCTTCCTTCCAAGTTCTAGCATATGATATTATATGTCATTTAGAAGTTCAGCAAAACAAGTTTGCCCTTCTTATTTATAACACTTTAAATGGTCACCAGGGGTTGGGTAAATCTGGCATCCCATGTTCTGCAGCTGCCTATTATGACTAACACAAGTTTGGTATGGCTCTTGCTGGCTTCCTTTGTGCATTACTTTGTTTAAATTGGAGAGTTATGTTACTTCTTATTGGCATATGTTTACATCTTCAGAACACCATACGCTGTCTGAGACTAATCCAATTTATTCCTTGTTGACAGGAATATGGGAGGGACTGTCACTTGCTAGGCTCAGTATGAAATGTGATTTCATGCTGACTCTCCCCTGAAAATGAAAAGCCAACCAAGTGTTACAAAATGGAGATATTTTCAAGATCATGACAGCTGGGAAAGTTTTGCATTTTGCTCAGCCTTTTCCAGACTTTGATGGTTTTGTTGTCTTTACAGTCTTAGTACAGCCTTGTTGGCTTATGAGTCTTGTTGGATTTAATTGTGTAGGATTGAACATTTGCAAGCTTGGAGAGTCCATATGCTTCAGTAATTGTTTTAATTGAAGGAGATTCATCATGTTGTGACACTGAAGCAGACTTTTTGTGGATCAAAAGTTAGGTCAGGATGTAAGTGGAAATTTAACTTGAAATCTTCCCCCTTATAACCAGAATATGTCTGTCTACCTGCTAGACACAGTGACACCCTTCCTAAGAAGGGGACTTTCTAGATGAACATCTCTTGCATGGTACTTGCTTCCCTCTGGAGTTCAAACCTCTTCTGGGGGACAAACCTGCATGTAAAGGCTGAAAGCTGTGCTGGGAGCTGCCTAGGCAGGAACTTACATGAGGTGTAGGGTCTCGGGTTGTTGTCAGTACTAGGGAAGGTCATCTGTGCAGGCACCTCCAGTGTGGGCACCTCTATCGGAGCTGGTCATTCTCTGCTCTCTATATAGTCAGTGTAGACACACAGACTTTTCTGGGAGCTTCCTAAGGAAGTGAACTGCCCTGGAGATCTGATGGGAATAAGGTGCCTCTGCCTTGCATCTGATTTGCAGAGCAGAGATAGATGCTCTCCCACTACATGCTGTGAAATTGTGCTTGAGCGTAGACAGAGTGATGCTCTGCAGAATAGAAAATTAAATGCCTCCAGAAGCCTTACAAATTTATTTATTCTTAATTTCTTTACAGCCTAAGGTGCAGAGATCACTGTGCTGGGCTTTGTTGGACTGTGTCCTATGCTTATATGGATTTAAATTATGGTACATGTACACCATCAGTAGATTTGCTTTGTGGTTTTGTCCAGAGTTTTGCTCTTTTGTTTGTCCAAAATGCATACATATTAAGTTGTGCCTGAGAATATTGCCTGGAGTAATGGATTTATACTCTCTGGGAGGAAATCAACACACAGGTGAGTCACAGGGTAGCTGAGCTTGGAAGGCATCTCAGGAGGTTGTCTAGTCCAATCTTGTGCTGAAAGCAAGCTCCCCAGGACCGTGTCCAGTCCAGAAACTATATAACCTCTTTGGGCAACCTATGCCATCTTCTGTTTGCCATTTTCATGGTAAAAAAAAATGCTTTCTTAAGTACAGTCTCCTATATTTCAGCTTGTGCCTATTGCCTCCTGTCCTCTCACTGGGCACTACCGAGAAAACACAGTCTCCATCTTCATTCCATCCTCTCCTTTGATGCACACTGATGTTATCCCTAAGCATCTTCTTCTGCAGGCTGAACACTTCCTGTTTATACACAAAACGTGTCCACCATGTCCTTGTCCACCAAGATCTTGATGTCCTTCTCTACTAAGTTGCTTTCCAATCAGTACTAGTGTCTGGAGTTATTCCTCCCCAGGTACAGGACCTTTTCTTCCTTTTGCTTCTCCCTTTCCTGAACTTCAGAAGATTCCCACTTGCCCATTTCTCCAGACTGTCAAGGTCCCTCTGAATGGCAGCACAACCATTCCTCCCAATTTCCTGTCTGCAAACTTGCTGAGGTTGCGCTCTGCGCCATCACCCAGGCCATTAATGGAGCTGTTAAACAGAAGTGGCCTCAGTATCAGCTCCTGGGGTACACAGATAGTTACTGGCCTCCAGCTGGACTTCATGCTTCTGATCACAGCCCTGAGAGAGCAGTAGTCCAGCCAGTTTTCAATCCACTTCACAGTCCACTTGTGTTGTCCATAAGTGATCAGTTAGTCTACAAGGATGTTATGGGAGTGTTGGAGGTTGAGGGGTGTGGAATTTTTCCCCTTTCCTGTCGCTAGGTTACTAATGGCTGGATACTTAAAGACTATTAACCTTTTTTGTGTAAGAGACAGAGTTTGCTTGGGTGTGGGGAGCGGGAGGAGAGATTGGTGATCCTGGTAAGACACTCTTGACCACCAGAACGGCACAGGTGGGGAACTGCAGATCTCCTCAGCTACCTGCTGTAGGAAGATCTCGGATCGGTGCTGCTTTTTCCTTTCCTTGGTGAGTGAGCTTTCATTTGGGAAAAAGCGTGCATTCCTGGGGTGCAC
>VZTX01005147.1:243267-316960 GCA_013400915.1 Pardalotus punctatus | reverse complement strand
TGTGGGTTCTAAGGGAGGTTCCCACCTTTCTTAGCAGACACCTGTCTTCAAACCAAGACAGAGAGACATCACTGAATGCCTTGCTGAGGTTGAGAAAAACAATATCCATCGCCTTCACCTCTTTCTGTCAACCAGCCATCTTCTTTTAGGCATAAACAGATGGGCACTGCTGTGTATACTTTGTTATGTAGGTGACATGGCTCCTTCCTTTTCAAATGTACACCTCCTAGAGATTAGGTAGGAGAAATAAGTAGGAACAGATTCAATTTATCTTAAAAAAAACAGAGAACAACTGAGTTCTAATTGCAGACTGAGGGGGTGGCTTCTAATTTCTAAATTTCTTTTTATTTCCACATTTCTTTTAATTTCCTGGGTGTTGTTGGAATAGATACAAGAAAGATCAAATGTTTTCTCCTGTGCATATTACCAAGATAGCTGAAGTTCTGTATAAGGAGTTTTAGTAGAGAATTAGAACAGATTTTTCCCCCCTCTATTTTCAGTCCAAGAGCAGAAATTACAAGAAAGCTCACAAAAAAAGCAGTTTGGTGGGGTTTCTCTGACAACATTGAGAATGAATAAAACCAGAGGTGTTTAGGAGAGTATTTACAGCTTTTGAAATTTTTTTTTCATATCTGAACTCAGCCTAAATTATCTTCCTGTTTTTCCCTAATACCTAAGAATAGGCAAGAGAGATTATTTTCCACCAGGAGTTCCTTGTTAGGATAGAAAAAGATGTAATGGTTCCTTTTACTTTCTAGCATCTTACAGGACTGTAAAATCACATCTAAGTTAAGAAAAGAGCTCTCAAAGAGGAAACTGGTGCTACTGCCAATTTTTAATTCACCGGTGCAACAAGCCAACAAAAGCTTTGCATAAAAATTCTTTTCATATTTACATTTATTGAATTGAGTATATCCAACCACTGACATACCAGATCCTTTCCTAGAAGCCTTTATGAAAGGAAATCAATTTAATTGTATTAGAACAAGGCTGGATTTATTTGCAGTCTGAAGAGTCTGGGTAACTGGAGACTAATTTTTCTTGAAACAGTTAATTTCAAAATAATTTCTGATACTCCATTTTGCACGTGGTCGAAGAGAGTGTGTTAGAGAGCTTTGGACCTTAGAGAGCAACAACTTTCAACACAATATAGAATGAAAGGTGTATCCATTGGAATAGAAAATCATTCTCTGTGTGGAAGCATACTTGGCCCATAGTTTATAGAAATACCAGTATGTTACTGTGTCTTATGTGAAGTTTGAAAATTATTGTTATATTACCCCTACCATTTAAGGAATATTTCTTGCTTTCAAATTATAAATACAAATTACAGGGCTTTGAAACAATAATTGTACTAGCCTTGACAGTGGCCTAACAAAGGCACAGAGACAAAAAGTCAGAGCCCCTTGACCTTCATGAATATTTCAGATTGTGGCACAGCTTGCGTGGTTGCTTTTGTTTCTGAAGACCATGGTTCAGCAGCTCCCCTCTGACTGTGGATACACTACGTGTACAAGGAAGATGTGGCCTTCCAGTGTTTTCAGGCTGAAGCCAGTCCTGCATATTGTTGTAGAATGATCAAAACTGTTTTGTACATCAAAAGTCTTGAAGTTACAATTCTGTGAAATTCGTAATCTACATTCATTTATTGATAATTGTTTCCTAAGTGATGACCAAAGGTCACTTAAAAATGGACCAAATCTCAATAGGTACCCTTAGTCTAAGTCACCCCATAGCAGATTCTACTTCAATAAATTTAGAGATATTTTTCCTGTAACAGGGTTTGAAAATTAGGTGGGAATTTGACCAGCATCGTAAAATACAGTGCATCCCTTCATGCAAAGGGTTTGTGGATGAAATCAGACCTATATTTCAAAGAAATGGTGAAGTTAGGATTTAAATAGTTTGATCCATCAGAAAGGGAAGATTTAATAATAAATGACTTGGAAAAACCAATGGAAGAGGACTAAGCTGAAGGTACTGTTTCTATAAGCCCTGGGCTTTTCCTGGTGTGTGCTTGGAACTGATGGAATACAAGACTGAAGCAAAAAAATCTAAGTAGCTCAAGATATGACGTGGGGATTAGGAAAAACATGAGGCTGGATAAACATATACTATAAAGAAATTTACAGCATTGGGTACAGTAGGGACAGTCCCAGATAATGCCATATAGAGTCCAAAACTTGTAACTTCTGAAGTCCCGGAATCAAGTTTGTCTGGGAATTGTCTCAGTTTGTGCTTCCAGAGGACCTTGCTTGTCCCTGTGGTAGGCATTGGAAGTCAGCAGGATTTTTTTGCAATGTTTTTAGTAAGGAGACACCAAATATCATTCAGCAGAAACTTACAGATTGTACATTCTCATGGAGAGAATTTAATCTGCTACAGCCAGCTACTTGCATTGCTGTAATGCTGGTTATGGGCTCTGGTTATCTCAGTTCACTCTTGGCATACCACGCACATCCCAGCCACTAGGAAATGTGAAACAGATCCTCCTTCTGCCACAAGCCCCTAACCCAGAGGGTAAATGGGAAGTGTCATTGCCTGCTGGATAGAGAAAGCCTGTGACACAAAGCTGAGCAGCTCTGGCCTCATCGCATGGACAGTGGTGGCACCAGATCCCTGCAAGACACACCAGACCATTGCAAGGCAGCTCACCTTTCCTGGGAGGAGCTCCAAGAGGGAAGGTGGCTCTTACTGCTCTGGTGCCATTCAGTGAATGGCATCTGAGATGCTGTGAAAGGGAATGGATTAATGAGCAGGTGGTCTGAAAGTGTCCCTTGGCTATTCACCTTCCCTGAAGGCTGCAGGGTTTGCATTTGAGAAAGCATTGCTTAATTAGCTCATCAGACTCTTTGAACCTGGAAGCAATTGGGTTTTAATTCACTTTTCATAATATGCTTTGTTTTTATGAACCTTGTGTGGAGCATTCACTATGTAAATAAATTATATTTTCACTTTTTCCTCTTCTCTCCACACTGGGCTCATTTAATACTGACTTGGCTTGCATCTTAGAAGAAAACAATCACAAACCGGAAAGACCAGAGCTCTTTAATTTAAACAAATCCATTATTCTGGAGCTGCAAATTTAGTTTAGTCTCAGCAAAATAACAAGCATATGCAGTCTTTGGAGTAATTTTTATTTATATATTTAAAAGCTTATTTAACTGTTACTGCCTGGCTGCCTTAGTGTCTGAAGGTTGCCTAAAGATTTAAGATTAACTCAGTAACTGTAGATACAGTTGGACTCAAGTGGAATTCAAGGTACAACTCCAGGGATCAGCAAAACACTGTGCAGAGCTGCCTCAGTTAATCATGACTGAGATGGTTTGGTTATTGAAGGTGAGGCAGAAACAAAGGCATTGGCCTTTCATTAGAACATTGGCCATTTCATTATATGATGGAGCTCTCTAGCAGTAGTAGCAGTGTTTGACAGGTAGACTATGTCCCGGTGAATGCCTGTGCCCAAACAGGGAACCTTGTGACGCTCAAGTGCCTTGACCAAACCATCTGCCACTGTCAGCACAACTCTCTCATAACTTAAGTCACTCTTAAGTGACTTAATCCCTCTGGGATTTACCTTTGCACCTAAAGTTAGACGCTCCATACTCGCTACCCTGCTGTTTTGCTGGTGTTTCCAGCCCCTCTTGTGGAAATGGCACTGGCTCCCTGTGCCTATGCCTCTGGCATGGCAGCTCCCATGGCAGCCCGACCCAGTCCATACCAGCCTGCCGAGCTGAGGACAGCAGTCCCAGCTACAAACACAAGCTGTGTCCTCCCTCCTTGCCGTAAGCAGCAATGTCCATTGACTACGGAGGGGGTCGTACCTTCAGCCAGTCAGGACCCATGCCCAGAGGTTAAAAGGCTTCCCTGCAGCATAGAGAATCTCTGGGGGCCTCAAGGGCCTGCCCTGTGGGACAGGTACCCAATACTCCGTTTATTTTGACTCTGTGTTGTAGCCTTTGTGTCTCATTCATGCTGGTGTTATTTCAGTTTTATGGGATCTGAGTCCATCCAGCCCTTTACTGACAGGAAGAGGGATTTAGAGCCTTTAGACTGCCTTACCCCATGCTGTAGGGGATTCCTAGACAACTGCTGCTAAATTCTCTCCTGGAGAAGGTTCAGGTATTGCAGGTCCTGTGAGGACATCCAGCCTCCCTGTACAAACCACACAGGAGATTCTGCTTGTTAGCCTTTAGCTGCACTTCAGCCCTTAACACACCACTTTGCTGCCCCTTTTGGAACTAGAGTTCCAACCAGCAATTCCAACATTTAAAGAAAGTATTTTAGTCCCTCAGCTACTGTAGAAAGCTGTGCTATCCTGGGGGTTTAGTCAATATTGTACCAGACTATTAAATATCCACTGTGTGAGAGACAGTCTCACATTCAGAGTACTCACTTGGCAAATCCAACAAATAATTTGACTATTTTGTATGCAAAGGGGAAGACTTGCAAGAGTAGAAAGAGATAATACCTTTGCAGAGTTTCTCAAGGTCTTCAGGAAAAGTGGCAGGCAGTAAGCCAGACCCAGCTTGGAACACAGCACTAGGAGTCAGGTTTGAGTTTGAGACTAATGCTACACTCAGGCCCCTCCATCTCCTCATTGCCCTACAGGGTCTGTGCCTCTAAATTCATTAAACATTACTCAAACCAAAACAAAGAACCATGTATCAGGTCGAACAAAATACTTCATTCAAATCAAATGGATTTGTACTTTAAAAAAATTTTTTTAAATGGCATCTGGGTTCTTAGAGGAATTTTCCCCTTCCAGTTCATTTACTAAATCAAAATATCAGTTCCTTCAGATTTGCTAGTGCATTGTTTCCACTGTTACTGCTGGGTGATGACCCAGGGAAAGCTGTGAGTTTGTGATGCATAAGAGAAATGCTAAGATTTCTGCTCTGGGATACACGTGGGCTAGAGGGATGGAGGGACAAAACAGGGTGTTGCTTGCTTGCCTTCAGTTGGTTATGAGCCCAGTTTTCTCCTGGGCTCTCAGATGTTGCCTCTCAAATATTCTGAGCTGTGGATGGGCCTTAAATGTTTTTCTTTCTTCGGTGACCACATGATGGATGGGAAGTGCCAGAAAAAAAGTCATACAGTGTATGTTCTCTTTATTTTAATATGCTCCAACACATGCAGAAAAAGACAGCCCAGGATTAAAAGACTTCTGTAACTACAGACACTTATATTATCATGATTATGTCCCTCAAAGAACCCTGTAGCAGGAGTGATGTTAGGAAGAAATTAAGATGGCAAGGTTAAACACTGGGAAATTAGGAAACTTTAGAATAAAAGTTATTTGAGCAATCTGCACCCATCCTCTCTGTCTGCACATTATGATGCAGTATTCACTTACATTAAATAAAGAAGAGCTAAATAAAATAGAATTTTATATCCTATGATTTCAACTTCCACTTTATTTTGTGTATTTTCACAAAACCATGAAGAGCAGAAATTCCCTCCTGTGGTGTCATGCCTTTACACACAGTGAAGCCATGTGTCTTAGAAGTTGGAGGCAGGAATCTGATTTTGACCTTCCTGTGGGAGAAGCCTGGCCCTGCAAGGAGAGGAGCCCCAGGTGTCACCCCGGGTTTTATACCAGGACCCCAGTGTGGGGAACTGGGTGCCCGAGTTGTACTCCAGATGTGGTAAAAAAGGTGGATTTCATTTGACTGTCCTTGCTTTTGAGTGCAGCCATGGCAAACTGGCCTCTGGTGGGTGCTGGGGTGACCACAGAGGTCTTGACCCAGCAAATCTGGAGCTTTGGGGAATTTAGCTGTTAAATTCTGCCGGAGTGGAAGGTGTTTTTCAGAGGCCCCTGACTCCATCAGTTGTGGGAGTTTTTTAGTCGCAGCACAGGGTAACCACCTTTCTGAGCAACAGGAGTATGCTGCAGCATAGAAGACTGCTAAAGCTGCAGTGTGAAATGTTTTAATATGGAAGGGGAGGGGAGTTCCTTAGCCTCTTTTTGAGCATCACGTTTTGGCTGGAAGTATCCGAAGAAAATCAAACAAGGATAGAGAGATTCATGGGTGAAAAAAGTTGGACAGTTGGACAAAATCATCAGCAACTGAAAATAAGACCTTGAAACAGCAAATCTCAGGGTATTTTTAACTGCATCTGTTGCTATCTGTGGTGCCTGTCAAAACAAGAGCCTGTTTCATACCCCCTGTGTTTCTGACAAGTTCTGTGTGAGGTGTTCTTGGACCAGTTTTGCAGACAGAGGGAAATGCAGCTGCCTCTGAGATATTTGCAGCATGGGGGAATAAAAGATCAGGGAAGGAAGATGGATACATTCATCAAGTCTGTCTTTAGAGTAAATTTTAAATAGACAGAAGTTAAATATTTAATTGGAATGTAGTCAGGATTCCAGCCCCCTGTGGAAAACAAATACAATCAACTTTAAATGGTGAAAGAGGCTTGTATTTCTCTTTGCACATTTTGTTCAAAATTATTAAAACATATTAGAGAAAATAATTCAAACTTGTAAAAATCTTTATAGTAAAAAAGGGATATCTTATAAAAGCCACAGCTGAGACAATACTTCTGACTTATCACATTTCTGAGATAATTAAGCTAAATAATCAGACTGTATATATGTCTCCAGGCAAATACTTAATCATCTGCTTTTGTTGTTGTTGCTGTAAGGGTAGTTCTTTATGGAAATTTGCCAGTGATGAGTGGAAAGGAATACTTCTAATGTTCATCTTCCTTCAGTGCTCTGCTGAGCGTGCTGAACTGCAGATAGCACACTGTGGTATATTAATCGTGTGAAGGGATTTATGGTCACTGTTCTCATTGGAGCTCGTGGAGATAATGTGCATCCATAAATCCTGCAAGCTTCCAGATGCCAGCATGCTTACTAACTAGCAGACCTGGCTAGAAAATATTGAGAGCTATACATTTTTTCTTCCTAATTTGCTTCAGGATTGAGGTTCCCTGGAGAAACTTGAGCTGAAAATGCTTTGGTGAGTATAACCAAATTATAAAGTATGGATGGCAGGTGGTTTTTGTGCATGGTTCAAATTCCAGTATTTCAAGCCCTCTCCAAAGAAAAGCTAAAATCCCAACCTGACACCCCATCCCAAATGTGTTCTTTGTGAGACAGTCATAGGAAGAGCAATGAGGACAGTCAGATCTCTGTGACAGCCAAGCCAGCAACTGCCAGGAGATTACAGCAGATCTCCATTATCTGGTTCCAGTTTTGCATCACCCTCAAGGCAGATGAATTTTTCCTAATGTTCAGCCTGACCTTGCTAAACTACAATCTGTGCCCTTACCTCTTTTAGACATTTGCCATTACCAAAAATAGTTTGCTCATCCTCTTTGCAACTGCCTTTTCAAAGGGGCCTATTAGAACTCTCTTAGCCTCCCCTTTAGCAGACAAAGCAAGCCCAAAGTCCTCATCTTTCTCTAGCTCATAAATTCTGGCTCCTTGATCTTCTTGGTAGCAGTTTTGCAGCATCCTTCTTTAACTGGGGTTCCAAAATGGGTCAAAAGCGCAACAAGTATAATCCACTGGTTTTACTGCAGGGGATTTGTTGACACCCTGGATTCCAGTATGAGTTCTCAGGCATCACAAACACCACAAAATTTTGAGGTATTTATGATGTAGAAGCATTCTGTGCATGTGCATATTGATTGAGCATCAGGCAGATACTGCTTAGGGCCTTCTAGGTTAGGATGGTGCTGAAACACAGTCTCAGCAGGTGCCTCTAGAACATCCTGGAGAATGGGAATGGAGCCTGATTAAACAAAATGCATTGGTTATAGATCACAACTGACATACATGAGCTGGCTGCATTACTGTGAAACCTGCTGATGAGCAAAAGTTTTAAGACTGCCTTTTCTTCAAAAACATAGGCAAACCAACACATTTCTTTCATTCAAACCGTAAATAATATTTTTATAGCAATAATTTTAAAAGTCTGTAAGTTTTGTACAACTAAGCCTGATTAACTTCTTAAATGTATCATTTCTTTATGGTGTATGTTATACCAAAAAAAATGTCATCCAGAGTTGTCTTTGGAAAGACTATAATTCTGATGCAATTTCAAAGAGGGCTGAAAATAATTGTTTTAAATGTATGTGATAATTAGCATTTCTATATCACTCATCCTTGATCATCAAAACATTTGGAGCCCTTAAATGATTTGCTAGAACTTGGACAGATGTGGCAAGAAGAAGGTGTTTTCATCATTTGGTCCCAAGGCCAAATCCTTCAGTGCTGCTGAAAATACAGTTTTCTTGGCACAAATAAAGACATTTTCTTTTAACAAAATTAGGATTTTTTTGGCATACTCTAGCTGGCAGCTCTGAGAAACTACAGCATCTGAGGAAAAAAACTGAAATGGGAGAAGAAAACGGAGGCATCTGACACCATGTCTGGCCTTTGCTTGTGGGTTTCATTTGGAGGATGCCGGACTTCTCCCCCAGCTCTGTTGCACTCTCCATGTGCTACTCATACCGAACCCTGTGGTTAAGGCCAGATGTGAGCAGGGACAGCTCTGTACTCTTCTAGAGGCCCACCTGCATATATCCATCTCTCCACCTGCCAGGACACTACTGTGGGATACAAAAACCCAGTCATTGCACTACACCATGTGATTTGGGTCTGAGTAGTTTTGTCATCTCTGTGGCATGAGATTCTTTCCTCATGATGCAAACTCTGCCAGCATGTATATGTACACTGCAGATAACTTCTGGGTGGAACGGATTTCAGGTAAAGCTGGAAGTCTGAGAGTTGGCTGGACCTAAATTTCTTTATGTGAGCTCCCTTTCATAGTCATGGGGCAGAAATGGGCACCCTTGGAGGTGCCTTTTTTTCTAAATCTGAACCTGATTAAAAAAAAATATTTTGTATTACCTAATCTGAAGTTAGGTCCACCGGACTTTATTGAATTGAAATAGCATTCTCTTACAATTCTGTCCAGGTAAAAAGTCATGGCTCTTCCTTTGTACAACTTCTCACAAAGTGGTCTGGCTTATTCCTTTATTCTTCCCACATCCAGGCACAGGCTTAGTTTTGACAGGTTAGAGACTGGAGCCAAACAACTGTGGGTAACAATCAATAAAGATCTTTGATTAGGTCACAATCATAAAACTGTATCACTAGGAAATCAAAACAGGATGTAGACATTAAAATTAAGGTTTGTGAAATAGGTGCCAAGAATTAATTTATTAGGCAAGTAAAGCAGGTTCAGTTTTCCTGATAATTTGTTTATATCATGCAGCATTCCTTCATTTACAGTTGTGATACATCACTTATTTCTTTAGGACTATTCCAGCAAGTAGACGACCATATTAAGTCCTAACAGGACCTCTGGGACACAAAACACTCTCTAAATACTTTGAATTAATTTGCCTTTAAAAGCATAAAATAAATCATGAACTAATCAGGTTTTTTACTGAATCTTGCCTGTAAACCATACGTATTTTTTGAGTTTAGTTTCCTTATCATACCAACCTTTTCCAGCAATTCTTTTTTAATTGTACAGATGCAGCAACAAATCAAGCACCATAACTGTATTTCTAAAATGCAATAAAAAAATCCTTAGAATATTAAAACTATAAGCGTTCATTGTCACACCTCTTTTATTACATGTGTATATTTGCAATAGGGAAAGTCACACAGCTAGAGAATATTACTAAGAGAAGCAAAAAATCCTCACTATCACTCCACATATGGAGAATCAATTTTTCTTTTGACCGATGATGTCACCTTCCTAGAACAAAGTGCTGAGGAGGGCCAAGGAGTAATGGAATAACTCATCTTGTAGTCTTGCTAATTTTTCAATGGTCTGGTTTTGTAAAATTTGTGATTGTTTTTACCTGAGACAGATGCAAAAGCAAACCCTAATGCAGAACAGTATCATTGAACTAAATGATCTTTTGGATTGCATTATCTTTTGAGAGAAACTCAACAGAGCCTCTGTGAAAAGAGGAACTCCCAATGTTGGGAGGGTGGTAGAGGAAGCATGTGGATAAAGGGTGTGTTCATATTTGGATATAGCAAGTATGGACTTACAAAAAGCTTATGATAAAGTTCCACACTGAAGGTGGAGAAAGAAGTTACGTTGCTATGGGACTGGAAATAGGTCCTTTTTGGACTGAAAACTGGTTGAAGGATTGGAAACAAACCATAACTGCTAATGGTAACTTTCCAAATTCTAAATATCAAGATTTTTCAAAACAGAAAGTATTTCTCTACAAGTTAGGAAAAATGTCTTCATGGAAAGGGTTGTCAAGCCCTGGAAAAAACTGCCCAGGGAAGTGGTGGAGTCACCATCCCTGGAGGTATTTAAAAGAGGTGTAGATGTGGCACTTGGGGACATGGTTTAGTGGTGGACTTGGGAGTGCTGGGGTAAGGCTGGATGCAATGATCTCGAATGTCTTATCCAACATGAATGATTTTATGATTCTAAGTGAGTAACCATTTTTTTATTACTTAGCTGTCCCAGGAGGTTGCAGAGCTGATTAACCAGAGCAGATTCAAATAGGAATGAAGCAGACTTATAGTCAACAGGTTCAAAGCAAGTACTAAAGGGGAAAGACAGGTATTTACCCTTTGAGATCCCTTATCTAGATTAGGAATTGATAGCAGATGATGGGGAAGTAGGATGGGAAATGACCACAGAAAGTGGCCAAGTGTCAGTGCTCTTGAAATAGCTTCTCCTATTGCCATTATTGTGGTCCGAGTTCTTTTTCCCTAGAAAAAGTAAGAATTCTGAAAAAGAAATACAGCTTGTTAAAAATACCTGTATTTCTAATCTCATCCAAGAACGGAGCGCTAGGAGGAGGGGAGTTTATTTTTTAATGAAGTGAGGCATGCCAGTCACATATAAATGAACAAGAGCAAAAATGGGGGAAATCTGGGGTAAATCTAACTACTCCTCAGGTTCAAGTCTGACACCTGAACCCCTCAATTAAAATGGCAATGTAGGCTCCATGCTGGCATCATAAAACATCAGCTGGGATTACAGGTGGCACACAGCCAACAGAGTAAAATATCCTTCAGTCTTTTGTGTTGAACCAAACTTTGTCTTGACAAGAAAGTGAAATCCAGCTGAAGAGGATGTTCAGCTTTATCCCGCTATGTCCCTTCTTTCCCTGTCTTGGCTTCATCTCTGCCGTGTCCTGTGAAGCCTGTGCTCCAGTCCATCCTGGTACTCCTCTATCCCAAGCAGCCCTTGGGGCACATTGCTTCCAGGCAGCTTGTGGAAGTACCTGTGGAGATCAGGCTTGTGCGTGGAAAATGTATTGTCCAAGTGTAGCTCAGAGAAATTACTTTCTCCACCTGGAACTCTGCTGCTGGTGGTGAGCTGGCAGCTCCTGCCTTGGTGACTTGTTTGACTCCCTCTCCCTCCTTCCACCCATCCACCTCAATGGACACTCTTCAAGGCATCATTTGTCTTCATCTGTACAAATCCCAAAGCTGACCTGGCACTCACCCCCCAAAAACTTACCTGCTGAGTGTTTTAAATTTTGTGGTTGGTACTTGCTTCTGACATTAGGTACATTTGAAAATCTTGCCTTAAAACACATTTTGAAGTTAAAGCTGTTTTTCTGATTTGTTGTTCCCAAAGGATTTCTCCTATTCCAGGTGTTCTCTGATTTCTACTGGAAGAGGGATTAACAGCTGGTCTAATGGCTGGGTGATGCCCCTTGATGTAACAGTGTTGAGAACCAGATGTTTTTTTCACTTTCACTGCTGTATATGCAGCACTAATATATGAAAGTTGTTCACAGAGACACTCCCCAGTCTTCCCGACTCAGCATGGATGGTGTCATTCAGCTCTCATGGAAACCTCTAACTGTTACATGATTTTCCTCTAGAGAAAAATGCAGGCACTAGTGGCTTGATCTAAGTGCTTCCACCATATCTCTGTTTCTGAGTGAATTGTTGCACATATATATTTGCTGGGCAAAGTAGGGTCTGATGGATTTACAGCAGATAAACATGTGCCTTTGATTATGCTAAATTTATTTATATATTTTTTTCTTTTCATATCTTGATCTGAGGCTTATTAAATTGATATTAGAAAACACTATATTGAAATGTTATCTTTATGGCTTTATGTCCAGGATGCCTTAATGATGGAGAAGGGGAATGAAAATGGCATGAAGGCATTCTGTCAAAATTAGGTGCTTGCTATAAACCTCCATATACTGTTGGGAGATGTGGTAAAAATTCTTAGAAAGCCAGTAGGAACTTAGAAAATGTTGGAATGGGTTTAGAAGATACTCTTCTTGTCCAGAAGACTCCAAAAATCTTGACAGAACAGAAAACTGTTTCACAGCTCCTATTTTGGAAGTTGAGAGGGCTGGAGGTGGTTTGCTGGATTAGAATGTGAAGCAACAGCATTAATGCAGGGCGTGGCTTATCTTCACAGCAACAGTGGCCATTTGTAAAATCACACTATCAGCACTGGCATAAAGACACCTTAGAGGAGCTTCAAATATTCTGTGAAAAAAACCCCACCATTGATTCATATTCAAAAGGAGTTGCTCCACTGCTGATATGAAGGTGGAGTCTGTCTTTGCGACGGAAATTGTGATGGAGAACCTTCTGGGACCATGTGTTCACGAGGGTTTTATGAGACCCTGCTGATTCTTTTAGATGCTCCAGAAATACTGCTGAAGATCTCTGCACCTTGTTTGGTTCTGCATACTTTCTGAGCAGCTCACAGGAGCTAAGACTCAGGGGGCCATGGCAAGTCCCTGATGGTTCAAACTCTCTTCTTAGTTGTCTGGAGGCAGACTCTGACTTTGTGTTGCTGAGATACTTGTGACACGTGTGTAGAGGTGATCTTGCCGGGCACTGAACCTTCTGGAGGGAGTCAGAAAGGAGTGGTTGTGGTTACTCCAGCAATGTGGAGTAAGCATGGAAATGGTTCCTTTGGCAAAATTACTCAACTGTTTAAACCCACAATCAGACCCCTTTCTGGACTAAGAAATAATAATATATGGGGGGAGATTTTGTGAGAGATGGGGGACAGGACCTGGGGAATCAGGACAGAGAGATGGAAGGGATGAGAATTCTAGGTCCTCCTAAGCTTATGGGGAAAGTGAATTGAGAACTCTTCTCAGGAGAGATCAGGTTGCTGGGCAGTAATCAACTTCATGGGCCATCCTCCACAGCCAGGAGCCCATGAGAAATCAGCTTGTCATTAGGGCACTCTGAAGAGGGGCAGGTCCCAAGGGCATAGGCCAGGTTTTTCTGATCATTCTTTACAGCTTATGCACCTTGCTTGAGGAGAAGGTGCTAAAGCACTATCCCAAATATCATCCTTTATCCTCCTGCCTGTCCAGGATGAGCAAGATGAGTATTCTGAATAGCTTTCACCTGGTCCTTTCCTGAGACCAGCTGTAGTAGCAATTCTCATGGTACATTCTTCATCATCAGAATCACCTCTCTGAGAGCAGCAGGTCCAGGTATGTGCCAAGCCACAGGAGGATCAGCGTCCACCAGCTTCCCTTACATCTTCCAGTGGTAGAAGTACTGCCCAAATGGGCCTTTCCCAGCCCTTTCTCCCCTCCTCTGCCAAGGAGGGGAATGCCACATCCCCTGCCAGCGTTGTGTCAACCCCCCTCAAAGTGCCACACACCTCACTTGAACTCCTTTCAATCTGCTGCCCCAGAGGTTTAATAAAGGTAATGACAGCTGGCTGCCCCAGACCATCCCTGTAAGTCAGCAAAGAGTGCTCTGATCTTGTAAATCACGCTGTAAATTGCCTACATATCTCTCAGATTTTGTTAGTTTATTTGTTTCAGTTTTCCTCTTCAGCCCTCAGCTGGTGCCGGATGAGGGAGACCGGATCAGACCAGCCCAACCATGGATTTCAGCCAGCATGGCAAATCTGGAACAATTTATCTTTTTTCTCTTTTCTTTTTTTCTTTCCCAAGTACAGCAGCACAAGTTTGCTTTTAAGCCAGCACCTCACAGTCCTTTGTGACTATCACAGACACAAAAATCATGTGATGTTGCTTGGTAACACTCAAATGTAAGTACTGTACATGCCCCAGGGACCGCACTGTATTTAATCAAAAGTTACAAATACTATATAAACACACCAAATTCAGGGCCATCTGCTAATAATTCAACAGAGCAAGGGTAATAATGCTGCTCATAAATTTAAAACTCTCGACAATATTAAAAAGGAATTGCTGACAACATAGCACTTACCATACAATCTGTAAAAATGCGGAAAAATATGATTCTCTGGCCATTGATAAATCAAAGACATGAAACCTATGGAGTAAACCCAAGAAACAGTGAAGGAAGTCTGTCAGAATCAAAGAAAACAGCATCCGAATTAACCCAGGCAAGATCCAGACTCAAGCTATAGCCACAGATCAAAACATTCCTCTGTATATAAACATCCTGCCATGGGGCCTGATCAACATCTCACATTAGTAATACTATATTCCCTGAGAAGGGCTTTCAAGTCACACATCAGCACAAAAGATGTGAAGTTCAAAGCCAACAATAAGAAAACAATTAGAAACAGAAATCTCCTACTCAGGGACTCCACCAAGAATGGCAAGATTTTTTATTAGTACAATAATCCCTGCAGTGGCAAAGAAGAGCACTCAGAGAAGTCAGAGAGGAGACAAAATAGTCTGCAAAAATTAGAATAACAGTATGCTAGTATACAATATTTTATATGTTCATAGTGGGAAACAAACTTCTACTTCAGGAGCTCCTTTTCTCTGCCCAGGTTTCCTTTGTTTCCTAGATTTCTGCAGCAGCTGTTAGAGAAAATATCCCATAGTAACTGTGCTGGTGCTAATCACAAATTGTTAAAATAAACATTGTCTTTAAAATAAAACAATGCAGGGGCTGTGCTGCTGGATCATGTTCATCTCTCTTTCTGTTTTCTGACAACTGCTCCAAGAAAAGGGCTTTACTTGCCCCATCCAAGATTTGCCACCATTACTGCTGTTGCTCCAGTTACTTCAGGCTACTCTGGAATTAGCTTGTCTTTTCCAATATTTACTCTTCCTGGGTTTGTTTTTTTTTTTTGTTTCCTTGGCAAATGTAATCTCAGTGAATTGACACTGAAGAACTGCCAAAGATAGATGTTTGCTGAGAGGTTTTCTGTGCAGTAATACAGTCCAGGGAGAACCATGAGGCTGCTGAGGACAGCTTAGCCACAAGCGAGACTTTCCTCCTGTGGAGGTACCCACAGACTGGTTGCCGTGGGACAGGTTTACTCCATCTGAGCAGTAGCCTTGAGATCCCACCTCTTCATGCTTTTGTTGAAATGTAGCATCCACAGGATTTCTTTTAGTTAGGGAAGGCAACTGAATGGGAAGGTTTATTTGGGGATGATCAATCACCCCCAAAATTCCATGTCTTTCCTATCAGCACTTTGATGTGCTGGGTCATATAAATGTTGGAGAACTTTGTCAAGATACAATAACAGATTTTTACTATTCCAAAATATTTTTTTAGAAATATTGAACAAGAGGAAACCGAGTAGAGGAGGAGGCATCTATTCCAGAGGAGTGAGTTTCCACAGCGATTTCTCTAGGTGAACGCTGCCCATTGCTGATGGCCAGCGTACCTGTCACTCCTCTCCTGTGCTCAGCAGCCTGAGAGGGAAGGAAAGAATGGGTGTGGGAGGACCACACTGCCCTTAATTTCACACCATAAGCTTTCTCTTAATTTCATTTGAGAAAACATAAATCTCCCTGGAGTGGGCTGTCAGCATGAGCTTGTTTGGGGAGAGGGTTAGAGAGAGATTGCCTTGGGCTAAAATCAACCTCCTCCTCCTGATTTGCTCAAATCTTTGGCAGCCCCTAGGAACATAAACCAAGTAACTTTGTAACTGTGCCTTATTAAAATCAAGTTATACAGAACAAAAAGAACAAGTTTAAAAAGTGATAGGAGTGGTGATGTGTTCCAGACCTGGTCCTGAGCGGCAGGTGGTTAACGGGAACCTTCCGAGGAGCCATGCTCAGAAAGGTGCCCCAGGGATGGTCTCTGCAGTCATATCTGTTAGCAATAATTTCTCCAGCAATTCTCTGAGGTTGTGAAATAAATATAGGCTCCAATAAAATAGATGGTGCTTGTATTTAATTATTACCGTGCACTGTGTCAAGAGGGCCATAAGGTGAACAAAGAAAGTGAAATGTAACCTGGAGAATATTATGCAGCTATGAATTTCAATTGATTAAATGGATGAGGAGAGGAAAAAAAAAATCCATGCAGGTCTTCCACTCTGGGATATGACTGCGAATACTCTTAAATCCTTCAAAGACACATGCCAAACAAACTCCCATGTGAGCATTTTCATTTTTCACTGACTGCCCTCAAAACAAAGCCCATTCAGTGAACTCCATCACAATGCAAGATTTTTCTGGAGACCCTAGATCCCAGAAAATCAGCCTGCTACAATTTCCAAGTAGAAAGCACAGATATCAACTCTGGTTGTAGGTTCTGGGTTTGCTCCCAGGGTGATGATGGTTGAGATGGTGGTTTCTGGATAGAAACTGTGCTTCAGCCAGTCTTCTGTGAAATAATGACCCGTGAAAGGAGCAGTGAATTCCGGCAGTTGTGAATGAAGTGTGTTTAGAGAATAGTGCTAACCAACATCATCCCCCCTATGACACAAATGTGTAGACAAACCCTGGTCTGTTAAAGGTTATTTCTGTTGAGAGGATAAAATTATCCCACCGAGAGGTTTTACTGTTGAATCATTCTGTTTACTTATTGAGACTAATGAAGCTCTGTTTCTCAAACAGAGAGAAATCAAATAGCAATTAGCCATTAGTTTCGTTTGCTCTTAGTTTCAAGCGTCTGTCAGTCATCTCTCAGCCTCTCATCTCTAGAGGTCTCCCTTTCAGCTTTATAACCTTCCACCTTTTTTTTCACATTGACATAAACCTTCAGGGAAAATGGCCAGTGACACTTCTTCATTAACATGTCATTTTGGTGTAGAGAGTCGTGCCACAGAAGCCACTGTTAGTTCATAATGGAACATAGCTGTTCCTTGACAGTTTCATGTGTGGACCTCAGCAGTTTGTAGCCCATCCGTAACGCTGATTTACTAGAAATGGCTGAATAACTATAATGAACTGGCCATAACCTTTGTAATCAGCCAAGGTGGCTGTGCAGGGACATTAACCCAGAAGAATGGTAGCAATCACAGAAGTAAAAAACTGCATCACAAACAACAGTGTTGCTTGAGTAAGTAAAATCAGTGAAACATTCAGAAAGTCTCCTCAAGATGAGCCCAGTTCCAAGCCCCACTACCCACAGGCTTCTGAACCGTAGGTTTCAAGTGGGTTGGGGGATTGAGCATTACAGATGGTGGTCATTCTTTTTATACCATTGTATAAACCAAATTTTAAAAAATGGGACAGTGCTGATTTTGTTTGTTTCTACTTTAGAACTTTGTCCAAATACAGTAATTTTTAAAGTTATTTTCATTATTCTGTAATAATTTTGCCACTGAGGTTTACTTCTCTTCCAATCTGTGCTGGGATCATGGGAGACCATAAAATTGTCAGTCTTCTTTTTCACTGCACCCTGTCTTTTTTATTAAAGAGAAATTAAACTCTTTAAGGAAACAGATATTCTTCTAATTACCATCTTTAGATACTGTGTCTTGTTTGATATTTTCAGTTGGAATTACAGATCATTTAGAAGAGGCCCAGTCTATTGGGGTGTTCTGGGGTTTTAATCGAGCACCTTGAATAAACTGCTATGAGTCGCAGCACCCCAGCAAGGGGGAGCAGCAGGTCTTGCAGCCAGCAGAGCACCAGTGTGAGACATCCTGCCCAGGCCTGGTGACATACCGTGTGGCTCTTGGGGAGCCACTGCAGACTGCCTGGGGCTCTAACACTTTATTTCATCTGTAGCAGATGAAATGTAAAATTTGCTTTTGCAAGGAAGCCCTTAAAACTCAGGTCTGGTTTATCCATTTGATGCTAAGCTGCTCTGAAGGGTAGCGCCTCATTGCTCTGTGGAGCAGAGGAGGTCACTGTGAAGGTCATGCCTGGTTTGCAAGGCTGTGTGATGGGTTCACTGGCACCCACCAGCGACAGAGGCTCATAGCTCTGTCACTGCAGCCTCGCCATGACGTGCACCAAGGGCATGGCCATCTCTGCGGGAGTGCTGGGCCAGCCATGATCGCATACAGTTGGAAATTTAAAAGCAGATCGTGCCCAAGGCAAGGTTCATCCCTGCAGCAGAAGAGCATCAGAAAGAGCCTTGGATTTTCAGTGAACAAAGATGAAACTGTTGACCAGAAAAGCTTGTAGTGTGCGGGCCTTCTTCAAACCATCAGAGCTTGTACGTTTTCCACATTCCTGCTGAGCTTCTCACAAATGCTGGCATCTGTGCCCGTGTGCATGCCTGTGCAGCAGTCAGGAGAACATGCTAGAGATTATGCTTGGAGCAGTGCCATAAATATCTGTGAAGAAATGCTAAATTAGAGGATAGTAGAGGCCTGGTAAGTGGAGACAGAATACCACTTGGGAGAAGATGTACAATGGAAAAGAGGGTTGTTCACACGAAGATAAATTGGTTTGGAGACAAAGGCATGGAGATGAGAGAGAGATGGAAGATGTGAGAATGCGAGCCTGCTATGGGAAATAATGGGGAGCTGGGGAAGGGCATGCCTTGCTGTACCTCTCCTAGGAAATGGAAGGGGCCAGAGAACATCCCTGAGCACAGCAATTTGCCTGTCTGTATTAGCCCTAGCTATTTATCAAGAGTAGTTTTCAAATGGCTACAGTTTTGGAGGCTAAGAGATCTACCTTTAGGTCACTCTGGGTCGGCTGGCCTTGCCTTCATTGTCCAGTACAGAGACAACCCTTTTGTGCATGTTTTTTAGATCATTTGCCATCTCAAGAGGTCCTGGGTGAAACTGAAGTGTCTGCAGAGTCATAAAGGGTTGCTCTGCTTCATTAGACAGGCAATGCAGACTCTAGTCACGCTGCTCACATGATGTCGTGCCTTTGCAGAGTGTTGTCTGGTGTGTGTACAGTAGATGTTTCATCACAATTATGCCACAGTGGCTCAGGATTTGTCCAAAGTCTTGTTCCAAAGGATTTAGAATTTTCTGTTTAGATTAGGTTGAAGAAGACAAGCTGGAAAATAGAGGGACAAAGGCTGCAAGAGGATTGATGAGATTGTCAAAGTCCAACATAAAGGTTTGTTCAAAGAGATGAGAGGAGCCTCAGAAGAGCCCAGAGCCACCAAAGCATACACAGAGAAAACATCAAATATGCTGAAGGCTCATAGACGTGAGAAAAAGAATGCTAATCTCACTGGAGCCCCTGTGGGTGGGGCAGCCTCAAACATTCCATGTTGGCAAAAATAGAAGTTTAGGGTATCAGGAAAGACTTGGAAGAGGCACTGGGGGACAGGTCCGTAAGAGTTTAAAGATACAGGGAAGGGAGAGGGAAGGGTGTTCTCTGCATGTGCTGTGTGAGAGGTCATCAGGGGGAATTTGAGGAAGAATGAGAAGATGCAAGAGAACATTTGTCTGACGATGTTGAACAGGGAAGTCCTTCCTTCCTTCCTTCCTTCCTTCCTTCCTTCCTTCCTTCCTTCCTGTGCAAATCCATACAAACTGGAACAAGGCAGGTTTAAGGCAAGCAGATGGTCTGCAGGCAGGAAGAGATGCTTAAGCCACCTGGCCCAGAGGCATAACCACACATTTATTCAGACCAGGGTCTATTTTGGGCTTGGCCCCCTTCTTGGCAGAGTCCTGAGCTTCTCCTGTGACGCTGTCAAACTGTGAGCTGAGTCTCCTTTTTTTTTTGACAGAACTGGCACATGTTGTTCTTCATTCACAATCTGTTTTTTAGAGTCATTTTTACAGCAAAGAGCCAAAGGAAACAACATTTTATTGCATAACAAGACAGCTCAGAAATAGTGAAATGGAGGTGAGAAATGCATTATCAGGAATTAAATTAATCATTGATAAAAGAGTTTTGAGAGCAGATTAGTTCATGCCTTTGTGCTATTTTTATGACTCCTACTATTGCATTGTCAGGTCCTGGCATGGTACTGTGTCTGGAGCTTCAGCCTGTGGTGCTGACTGCAAAATAAGCACTGACTTTGGCATGCTTTTCTCATTTTGTAAATCATCTTTCCCTAAAGAAAATCAATGAACAAGTGATCCAGACGGTCAGGTTCACTCACCCAACAGTGCTGCAAAGCCTGGATGCCAAGGGCTGGCTGTGCCTGATGCTCGCTGCTCCCACCATGCATTTGAACACTGATTAAGTGGAGCAGGAACAAACCTACCTCCCCCAAGCTCCAAGCAAGGTGTGCAGGTGCAGGCTCCTCTCTTGGAAAGGCACCTGCCCTGCTGCCAGCTTTGCACAAGCCACAGCCACTCAGCTGCTGAGCCCTGCATTCCCAGCACTGAACTCTGCCGCAGCCTGGCCTGAAGCACAAACATTGCTCCCATGTTCCTCTTCTTTGGCATGTGCCATCAGCATTCCCCAGAGTGGTTCCACATCTCCTGTCAGTCTGCATTGCTCCCAAACCTCCAGCTGCTTCTCTGGTGCGTCCCCACAGTGGCAGTTTTCCTACACTAGTAGCCATGGAGCAGACAGGTTTTCCTCTGAGCCTTGGGGTCTGTTCTGGCTCTGAGCCGTGTCCAGCAGCCAGTTGGGGAGGATCAGCTGTTCTGCTCCAAAATGATGCTGCAATTGTGCTAAGAACTCAATGGGGTGGACAGTCTGAGCATGTTCCCAGGCACTCAGACACAAACCAGGCTGTCTGGCCAAGTGGAAGCGATGACTGTGCAATGTCCTCCCTGAGTGATGGGGTAACTAGCCCCTCTGAATTTCTGTAGGGCTCACACTCTGTGTCTGTCAGAGCAGACCTGTCCCAGGTTTCCTAGTCTTGGCCATCCTGAAGTTTCGTCCCTCAAGAAAGTGAAGGTGTCTCAATGGAAATAGGAACAGGCAGAAGGAAAGAGAATGTCGACACCCTGCAGGTTATTCCTACCTAAAGACCTTATTTTGCAAAGGGAAAAGTGCTGGCCTGGTGAAGGGAATCCATTTTTTGGGAGGTTGTGTGAATGGATGGATCGATAGATAGCTAGATAGATAGATAGATAGATAGATGGGTCAATGAATGGATGAAGAGCAGGAAGAAGACAAACTGAAAAAGAACAGTTACAAAACACTAAAGGCTGTGAATACAAACATTAAAGAAGGATAAGGATAAGGAAAATATTGTCTTTCTAGGACCTCCTTTTAATTTAGCCCCCAAAAGGCACAGAGCAACACTTTGTGACTGTAGGGATCCTACCTGACAATCCTCTTCTAACCACAGACACAAGGAAATTTTCATCTATGAACATGTAAATGAGGATTAAATACAAGGAACTGTCCTTAAAGTCATGGGAGACATTTCACATATGACAGCAATTATTTTTAGCCTAAAACTTATGTTTCCTACCTTTATATGCTCTTAAATCTTGTTCTCCATGCAGATGCAGACAAGTACTGTTGTAAACAGGCCCCCATAAACATACAGCAAGGGAACCTAAATTAAGAGCACACTTTCACCTTCACATGTTTTGTGGGAAAGACTAATTTAAGATGCAGTGAGTACTTGGCAATGTGCACCACACAGGTCAAACATAACATGCTTTGTTACAAACTGACCTTGGCTAGACTGTAACTTTTTTAAGAAGGTTTCAATTCTCAATGAACTGAAGAACTAGAAAGACAACTGGAAAAATTGTAGCCTCTAATTTCTCCTAGAACCTCCCCTGGTAGAAATTTAAAGTTAATGTTTTTGCCCATGGACAGGATGATGTATGTGAGAGTTGGTGTGATATATGCTCTAGTTCATTAAGAGAGTAATAAAGCTTAAATCTTTCTGCAGTCATTAAAAGCTATTTCTCACCTGAATCACCACTATAGAAGTTTGTGAATGTTTCCATCTGAATTGCACTTGAAGTATAAAATGTTGTTAAATCAAAATAATTTTCAACCACATTTGACATGCGTACAACAAAAGATCCACCTTACTATGTCACAAATTTCATCCATATATTTCCTTTACATCTCTTTCTTCTCTTTTTATTTTTATTATTAATTATTAAACCCCACAAAATCTAAGAAAGCAGAAACAAATGTTTCAATTTCTTAGGACATTGCTTGCTTAACTTGGTCCTGAAATAGTAAAGACTTAGCTGATGCTTAGGATCAGTCAGGTCCTCTTTTAACCTCCAGGAGGGGGCTGCTGTTCTCATGCCTCTGCATCCTCTAATAAATTTCTTTGTTTTTATGAACAAGTTTCACAAGTGCCATAGTGCTGGGTCACAGCCTGTGTCTGGGCATGCAGTGCAGCAGCCACAGCGAAGATGAACAAGCAGTTTGGCAGTGGAACAGGATCCTCAGGAGTGTGCAACGGGCATTCCTGCAAGAATGGGAATGAACCTCACACTGGGGGATTGGGAAAGTATTCAACTGCTGGGAAACGAGCTGAATTTAACAGATGAAAATTGTTCCTTCATTCAGATAGCGCAGGCTGACAGCTTTTCACAGTAGCTGCCTGACAATCGAGTCCTGCACCCAATATCTGGCAGGCCAAGTGTTTTCCAGTTTCTTGACTTTCATCCCAGCCTTTAACTGTGCTTGTTAGAGCCATCACTGGTTTCTCTGGCTCCTGCCTAGTGTTCCCCTTCGAATTGAGAGGTGGATGGTATTTCCAAACTGCTGCCACAGACAGTTGATGAAAGTTGAGCCTCTGTCAGACAAGCATCACTAATAGCTTCCATTTCTTACAGGTGCTGTAGTAGTAGGTCCTTACATCTCACATCAACTGCAGAATCTTCTCTCAGGTTGTCTTAAATGTCTCAGCACTCCTGAACTGTGCTCAAGTTAAAAACTTGCACTGAAGAAATTAATGCAGATTGATAATTTTGGACAATATGTCAAAAGCATAAACCCATGTTTTTTCCTATATCTTTTCCATGCATTTGCCTTCAGTGTAGTGCTTCAACTATCTCCTCATACAATCTGCTGTAGATTAGCATTGGAATGGAAACTTGTGTAACATCTTTTCTAACACAGAAAAAAGCAACTTGCTTACATTGGTACTTGACATATCAATGTGCATATCATCCATAGAAAATGTCAATAGTTGGGATGAGCAATGTCATCAGATGGAATGAAATTCAAGTGAACAAATGCAATTGTACTATATTTCCATTCTCCGGAAGAACATGTTATTGAAAGTTGCTGTAGATTAAAAAATGTCTTAAACTATGAACGCTAACAGGCAGCAGATCATTGGGTATGTATGTGTGAGCAAGTGACTGTCCAAAAATGAACTTTTGAGTACTGCAGCAGAAACTCATTACTTGCTAGCTGTGATTGGGATGATCTGTTTGCAAACTTTGATAATACAAGCATTAAAGAAAAGCAGCACAACCTGGATATTCCAGTTAATAAAGAGTCAGGAGACAGAGCCACCAGGTGGGAGGCTGATCACACGGTGGACTTCTGCACATGGGTGTTTAGTTGGGAAAACTTGGGGCTTGGGGTTCTGGGGAGAAGAGCTGGCCCCAAAATAGAAGGGTCCCAGTCAAGATGTGATCTTGCAAAGAACATTGGAGGGAAGCTCCTGTAAGTGGGGGAAGGTCCTGGAGATCAGGAGGATGTGTGGAGACAAGTGCCAGGGTGCCTGGGGTCCTTGGTCACCACTGCCCAAGGCCAGTGGCAGTGGCATGGCAGGATCTGACCTGGCTTTCTGCTGAGCACCCCAGGGCAGCTGTGACCTGCCTGTGGGAGGGACACAGAGGCTTGGGGTAAGAAGGGAAATGAGTGTAGGATATAATGACAGAAGGCAAGAGCTTGAAATTCGACTCTTAAATAAACCCCAGTACCCAGATCCTCCACGTGTTGTTATTTACTACCTCTCACTTCTGACAAAGTTGTAATTAAACCTTGAGCAGAGCAGAGAGGACTCCATCAATGAGTAATGCAAGGAGGTTTTATTTTAACAGGCATTTGTGGAACAGAAAGGAAAGAATGTCTGACTGGACATTTTCTTTTATAAATAAATTTTGGGGTTTGGGTTTTTTGGTTTTTTTTTTGAAATGGGAAACAGTTGGCTCAACAGCTGCCAGTTGTTTGACTGCACAAGATTTGCAAAGTGGGATGAGCATATTTGGAATAAGTTTTTTTGCTACACTATTAAAAATATGTTGGCAGGGGAAAGGACACTTACAACTGCTTTTTAAAAGTGTACACATTTTGTTTTCTATAGCTGAAAGTGTTCTTATCCTGAAAGAGTTCTGTCATATTCTGAAGCAAATGGTATATCAGGAAAATAAAGGCAAGGCAAAACCTGATAATCCTATATAAAAAAAAAAAGTACGTGTGTGAAATCCAGTTTCCTTCTGACAGGTGAGAGAAAGCAAGCTGCTCCCACAAAGGGAGGCACTCCTCCTTTATCCTGACCAGCTTTACAGTCAAAGTGCATCTAGAGTTTGAAAAAGATTATTACTCATTATTTTTGCATGAAGAAGACTTGGGAAGACTATGTAAGAAGATATGTAAACCATGTAAGAAGATATTCCATGCCTCAGAAAACCTGGAAATGTGGAAAAGGACATGACTGGGGTAGCTAATCACAGCAAGGAGGAAGGATACTGTCAATGACACAATAGTGGCTAGCATGATGAATGGTACTTGAATTTCACAAGGAAGCACATTTCCTAACTAAATGTTCCAGAATATCATTCCCAAGGTGGATTGATAGAGCTGTACTTACACTAAAATAAAAAGGCTGGGGAAAAGACCTGAATGCCCACAGAGGGTACACCCCAGGCACACAACCTGTGACACCACAGCTGTTGCCCCTATATTTTGGTGGTTTCTGGTGGTTTCTGGTATGCGCTCATCCAGCACTCCTTGAGGATGATCTCAGCTGGAAGATGTAAGTCTGAGGAGATGGACAGTTGTACACACAAGTACAAGACCATCAACCCACCCAGCTCACACTGGCTGTTCCACCTGGAACTATCAGAAGGTGCTGGAAAAAGCTTCACTACAGTTTGTGATAAATAAACATGAAGAAGTTCTCTGAGCTTCTGCCAGTACTTGCTCTGTTCTGGATTGCAGTGTCTGTTTGCACAAACCCCTGTCTCCTCAGCAGCGGTGAGCACAGCATCACTGAATTTTGGGAAGTGTCTGCAGAGGGATGCTATCACTCCCTGCTGCGCTGTGCCACTGATGCCTTTGGTCTCTGAGGTGTGCTGAGGGGTCTCAGAAGGACTCATTGGGGCAAATGTGCAGGGAGGCTTGCATAGCCTGGATCAAATCTGAGTAATGCACAACTATTTACAGCTTCTGGTCCAAGCCCTCCTTTTGTTGTATTTGAGATGACAGTTAGTGAAATAGTTCCTTTCAAGTTATTATCACCCTGTTAAATGATCTTCTTGATGGTTTTTTTCCCATTCTTCTCTTTTATCCAGAAAGTTTGTGCTTAGAAGCATTTTTGCTGTTGATCAGAGAATTTAGAAAGGAGGGTTACCCAAAATAAAGATCTTGTTGCTGGCTTTATGTGTGACTTAGTCTTATCATTCCCGATTTTCAGTTGGTGAGGTTCACCCATTCTCCACATGCTGGAAGCCCTGAGATACCCTGGAAAACTCCAGTGTCATGAGCTTAGGAATTTTTCCATTTCGGTAGATAATATCTCCTCTCTCCTCCTCCACCATTTCTCACGGCAAGCTTATGTCAGACACAAACAGCACTGCTTCTCAAATAACTCAACCTCATAGAAAGAGGTGAGCTGTCATTTATTTTTCAATCTTGCTCAAATAACTCATAGAATCTGAATGACTAACTTACCCTGTGCTCGGAGAAGGACAGGAAATATCACGGGAGTGCAAATAAGCAGACAGATTTTGCAAAGTCAACCTTCATGTAGGCTAGTTTTCTCCATTTAAATTAATGTCTTAGACCTCCTTTCACTCCCTACACCTGGTGTTCCCAGCCTCAAACGGTTTTGGCACAGCTGAGTGCCAGAACAAGCCCCGTGTTCTGTGCTTCACATTAAAACACTGTTTATATGCTGCCAAGATGGTGCACAAACTCTGTACCAGCCCTCTGGTTTCCCCCATGCCGGGGAGCCCTGGCACAGCTGCCAAACTCTCGGGGACTTGGGGAATGCACATTGTTCACATGGGGGAGATCCAGCAAATCTTCTGCTACTCACAGATGCTTTAATAAGCAGGATAAATGGCTGATTAAAGCCTTGCCCAGCCCTGCTGGAGGCTGAGCTTGTTACTCTGCTTTGATGGTGCTTTGGCTGAAACAAAGCACCTCCTGCAGCTCCACGGGAAGCCCCAGGGTGAGCTGCCCCATGAAGGTGTCACGTCCCGAAATGTCAGCAGGGAAACAAGCAATGATTTTTCTGGCACTACAAAGATGGTTCTGCATGTGCTGCCTCATATCACAGCAGGACTGGGCAGATGATAGACAGGGCTGGTGGGAAAAGCTATTTTCTCCTGAAGCTCACAAGGCCAGAAAATGCTCATGTCACTCCAGCCAGCTTGGTTGTGCCAGCTCCTCTGATAAAAATCAGCTTCTTGACTGTGGGTTTTGAATCGCCCTTAAAAGGCATCACAAGATGTAAGGAGATTAAGGTGCTTCATAGCTTTCACTGCTTGGAAATCTTTTGGAGCGGGAAATTTTTTCTCTCCCATAAGTTGTCCAGCATTTACTGTGGCATGAATCTTCCCAGGAAGCAAATACATGGAGTATCCTTCTTGGCAAGGCTACTCAATCCCTTCATCCTCCAGCCTGTATTGATACCAGGGGCTGCCCTGACCCAGGTGCAGCACTTTGGACTTGGCCTTGCTAAATCTCATGAGGTTCTCATGGACCCACTTCCTGAGCTTGTCCAGGTCCCTCTAGATGGCATTCCATCCTTCAGGTGTGTCAGCCATGCCACCCAGCTTGGTGTTGTCTGAAAACTTGCTTGATCACACTGTCTGTGTCATTGATGAAGACATTAAACAGTCTGGTTCCAATACAAAGCCCTGACAGACACCACTTGTCACCGATTTCCACCTGCAAATGGAGCTGTTGACCGCTGCTCTCTGGATGTGACCACACAACCAATTTGTGGTGACAAAGTGGGGGTTTTGCTCTGAGCAAAGACTTGTTTTCTGGAGGCTGTCCCCATGCCCCATGGTTGATGACTTGGGGCCATCCCAGAAGTGGACATGCTCTCCACTGTCTCTGAGGCTGCTGTGGGTGAGAGGTGATGGACAGGATACCTGTTACAGGGGGACTCTGGCTGTGGGAGATACTTGCATGTGTATGTTTTAATTAGAGCTGGTGACGCGTCCCGCTGACCAGTCACAATGTTTGTGGCCAGCACATTGGGGGCAATCCCAGTTCTAACATTTCAGAGCAGTTTCTACCAGGATCTAGCTCTGCTTTAATGCCCAAAAGGGTAAATTTGGTGGTTTTTAACAGTGAAAAAAAATATGTCTCATATTTACAAATGCAGGTGCAGTTCTCTCAAGGTTTGAAACCATTCTAAACTGGGAGAGAAAGTTGTTGCCTGAAGTGACAGCTATGTCAGAGTGAAAACTGTGACTACAAAGATTGCTGGAGGTGGACTGAGTCTGAGCACAGTCTAGCTGCTCCTTAAGAAAAGCAGTGGATGCTCCTTCCCAGAAAGATTGCAAGTAAATTCATGACAGCTGATTTTTCCCCTCTGACATTTCTTTCCTAGGCAAAGCAAAATGAGTTAGAAACAAAATCCCAACACAACATCCACCCTGCCCCTGTGGTGTGTGGCTGAATGTATTGTACCACATGTCTCTGACGTCCTCTAGGAGCACAAGGACATGATTATTTTCATCAAAGCTGAGTCCTTAGCTGGAAAAAGAGAGCACAACAGAGTCGCCATGGGCATCATGAGATGGACAGAGCCAGAAACAGGCTGGAAAAAGGCAGACATCACTCCTATCTTCGGGAAGCACAGGGAGGAGGCTGCAGGCTGGTCAGCCTTGCTGCAGCTCCTGGGGAGATTATGGAGCAAATCCTCCTGGAAGCCAATTCATCATCTGAAGGGAAAGAAGATGATGGGGATCCAGCACCACTCAGCACTGGTGTGACGCATCTGGAGTGCTGGGTCCATTTCTGGGCTCCTCAGTGTAAGTGAGACATGGACTCTTATGAGTGAGTCCAGAAGGGGCTACTGAGCTGGTGGGGACTGCAACCCATGGCAGTGGGGAGAGGCTGAGGGAGCTGGGCTTGTTCAGCCCCTGGAAGAGAAGCTACAGGGGGACCTAGCTGCATTGTTAGCTGCCTAATGGGAGTTGCAGAAAAGATGGAGCTGGACTTTTCTTGAGGGTAAACAGAGAAAGAAAGGCAAGAGCCAATAGAGACAAGTAGCAAAACAAGCAATTTCTACTGCATAAGGAGAAAATCTTCTGAATGAGGATAAAGAACAGAACAAAAGGTAAGAGAGGCAGGCAGACCTCCATCCTCAGGAGGGTTCAAAACTCATGTGGGTAACCTCCTGTAACTTCGCTTTGAGTTCTTGAAGCAAGAGTTCTTCCGGCAAAGAAGGAAAAAGAGTTTCAAGATTTTAACAGGAAGGTACTGTTCAAAATGGTTCCTGTAGTTCATCAGTTGGAGTGCTGATGATTTCCCTGCTAATATTGCCTGCCTCCATCTTCTCAGCTGTGCAGAAATTGTTTGGGGTTTGCTGTGCTTCACTTGGCAAATGCTGCCACCAGAAAGCTGAGTATAATACTGTGACTATGCTACATGGAGCTGTCAATCCTGCTTTGTTTTTAAGGCAATTCCTGTTTCTTGAAAAACAGCCTTTCTTTACTTTTCTCTCCCCACCTGAGTGGGGTGACACAGATTCCTATGGAGTTTTACATGGTGTTTGTTGTCACTAATGGACAAAAAAGAAGTAACACAATTGGAAGGACCATTTCTGCTTTGTATTTGGCTCAGTCTCTTGTTTCCTCAGCAGCTGGGATAACTAACTCGTGAAGGAAAGGTATATGCACTCAGTCCATTGGCTTCACATGTCTGACACAACCAGATCACCAGATTTGCCCTTGAATTCAGAGAGTGACTTTGAAAACAGACTTTGCAAATATGGCTCTAGCTCTGATACCGCTTGAAAAATCCCATATTGCAGGCACATTTTGTACAGACGTCAAGTCTGCTTAACACCAGCACAAGAGTGCGAATGCAACCACCAAGCCCGCTCTCACGCCGGGGGTGCGCCCCCGGAACGTGCCGGAGAGCTGGGGAGCAATCCTCCTTCCCTGCCACCCTCCCTCTGTGGTGCTGCAGCAACACTTCTGCACTGCTGGGGCCTGTGCCAGCATGCTCTCAGCTGTCACCGCCCTGCCTCGTGCCCTTGGCTCCAAAATCAAACTGACAAATCACCAAAACTAAACATGTGCAGCCTGACTTGCAAAATGGAAATAATTAAGTGTCTGGGTGAAGGAGTGCATTAACTCTGTGATGTTCAGGGGTGTCTAAGAGTCTGTCTGCTGCAAATGTGAATTTCCTGGGTATCTTTGTGCTGAGTGCCACAGTGCAAGGCTCTAATCCATCAGGCTGAACAGCAGTTTGAGCAAAGCCAGACTCTGGACCACCAGGTAACCCAATGCATCCTTTTATTCGAGAAACAGCTGAACACAGTCTCCATTTCTTATTGCACCCTGGCCAAAGCAGAAGGGACAATCAACTTTCAAGAAGAGTAAATTTCCCAAAGACGAAAATATTTATAAGAAAAACTGACTGTAAGGAAAAGTCACGCAGACAAATATGAGCAATATTTGGAAGTTAAAATGGCATTATCATGTGTCCTAAAACCATTATGCCACAAACATATTAGGAACCTATAGAAGTAGGTTAGAAAAGCCATATGGTGTAGAAAGGAGGAGAAATAACATAAACATGGAAGGACAGAAATTAATCAACCTAATTTAGACACCTGACTGTTGGCAAGCGGGAGTAAAGCATTCATTGAATCAACCTGTTTCTCACAGCTGGCTAGGGGAGACTCATAGGCACCTTCTTCAGGAGGGCTTGTCCATTCACTGCAAATTAGGGGCCCCAGATAGACACCCAGCTGTCTCTCACAACTGGGAAAAATTCAATGGTTAAGCAGGAAGATTATAGAAGTGAGGATATAAACAGTAGGGAAAACAACAAGAGAAGCAGGAGAGACCAGTGAAGAATTGGTGTCCAGTGAGGATAACAAAGAGGATGCCCTCCCTTCCCACCTGAGTAGTCTTGTCATCCATCTTGAAAATGCTTTGGGGACCACCTCAGTGCCGTGCTAGACATCTGGAATACAAGGTCAGTAACAACTCAGACAGGACGCACATGGTTAATAAACTCTTCTGGGCTACATTTAGATGGTATTTAGCACCATGTAGTGATAAGGAATTATTTTCTATCCAGTATTAACTGAAAAGGACATTAAATAGTAACTGCTAACAAATTAAAAATCACTGGTCAGTATAGCTTCTATCCAAAAGATTGTCCGAGGTTCACTGGCACTGCTAGAGCAGATGTTACTCTGGAGTAAATCTTGGACATGAAGGCAGGATCCAGGACACAGCCGTAAAGATGAGGCTGGAGCAGTTTTTACAAGGGGGAGATGAATAGCCAGAGAGCTTTGCTAACACCACATACCTCTTGCAGAAAATGATGGAATACCCACCTCCTCCCTTCAGTCTCCAAGCACACAGTAAGGAACACAGAAATACCAGGGAAAATCACACAGGCAGAATAGTCTCTGTCGCAAATTATCAGCCCTATTAATCACCCAGGAGCTGTCCCCTTACTTAGCAAAACAAAGGCAGAAGAGATTACTACACTTTTCAGGATTTGTAGCGGATCCAAAGGGATTCATAACTGTTTCCATTCTCTTGATTTCACTGGTGTTTGTTAACATGCACTGTGCTGGTAGTGCTGTATTAGCTAAAGTGGCTGAAGTTCTGTATTTTGGGGAGTGTTCTTTCCTGGATGACCCTGATACTAACTTCTTTCTAAACATTTGTTACATCCTCCATTATTTCTTAACTGCTTTTGTGTATGTGTGCATTTTCCACATGTTTGTATATTTGGATCCTGTTTTGTGCTTTGCAACCACTTTTAGAGAGTAAATATAATGATTAATCCAAACATTTCCAGATTCTCAACAGAGAGGTTTTAATAGTGATTTGAACAATTTTCTCAAGAGAAAGAGCAGACTTGAGGCTGTTTTATGTTAAAGCTTTCAAACACAGTTGTTTACCTTCTTTTAAGTGTCAGAAATTTATTCTTTAAATAAAGGAGAGCTACAAAACCCTAATGGAGACTAGAAAAGTACTTAAGTGTACTGTTTAAATGTCACCTATTTCCATTACACATATTGTAAGGAATCTGAGCAGGCTCTGCAGTAGCTGTGGTTTATGTCCTGCAGTGCCAAGTCCCGGTATGACACGGGCATAAATGCTCCAGGGTGCACAGGAGCACGATGTTCTCTAGAGGCAAGGATAACATGGCTTGTAAATGACACTGAAGACCACAACTGTGTGCTTCAGATATCCTCAGCAGCAGCCTGATAACAGGCTGCTAACAAAATGAAAAGCAGAAGGTGCCTTTAAAGAACATGTGCTCCAGCTTGGAATGGCCCTCAGGTGTTGCTTTGTGAACTGCAATAGGTAAGAAACAGCTTATGATGGGGACAGAATTTTCTGGACCTTGCCAGTAGAGTACTACTTAACCTCGTGGTTGGGAGGAGTTCAGTCCTAAAAGTTGTGAGACACAGGTGCGCTCCAGGGAGGGAGGGATACAGGACAGGCCTTCCTGAAAACCTGGAAAAGGTGTTCATGGACCTGCTGAGACACCCCCAGGAACGGTTCCTATTCTGGCCACCCACCAACATCAAAGATGGGTAGGGAAGTCTAAAGTGATTAAACACCTAATTTCAGGTGTCCAAATGAAGTACTTAAATGAAGGTGAGATGACTCTGGGCAAGGGCAACCTTACTGCAAAATGCAGGGAATTATCTAACTTTTACCAGCAGATAGAAGGAATATTTTGATAATAAACCCCATAAGCAACAGGAAGCAGCACTTTCCTGTACTGCAGCTGAGAGCAAAGTACTGAGCTGGGCTGCCTGTAGCTCTTTGGTGGTCAGAGCTCCCACCTCCAGACTGGTAGGGCCTTTCACAGTCTTGATGACCTCCCGCTTATTTTTCATGGTACATTAACTTAGGAGCAGATTCTCATGCCTTTATTCTTAATGTGAAGTGCCATTCTTCGCACACAACCCCATGGAGTTACCCGAAATAAGTTTTGTTGACATCAGCCCCTCTAAGCGTATTATTTCTGCATGTGGAAACTGCAATGAAACAAGAGGATGTTTATATCTCCTGTCTCTGAGACAGGCATCAGCCTTGGAAGGTCCATGTACCATTTGATTTTGCATTTCCATGTTATCAGTGACTGTTCTTTAGCTTAGGGAAAAAGGTGCCAATCCTGATTCCTGTATCCTCTTTGCTTCTCCTGGGGCCTGTGAGCTGGAAGTGCACCGGCCCTGGAGAAGGGGCTGCTGCCTGTGTGTTCACCACACCATCATCTGCCTGACGATACAAACCAAAGCCTCTTGACTTCTGTAGCATTTTACAAACTCATTCTCCCCAAGTTCTGCCCCTTGGGCTGTCCAGAATGGCAGATGAGATCTTGGCCGAGATGAACCACAGCTTGGTGCTGGTGATGACCAGCAGCATCAGTTGATGCCACTTTTTCTATGGAAACTGACTGTATCCCTTCAATTCCCCAAACTGTTCCAAAAATAATCAAGAAAATGTAAAACCTAAACTGCTTGAATGGCAGAAAAAACTACAAGCACACTTTCCCCCACAAAATAAGAAATACCCGAGATCTACCCACAGCTGCCAGCACTGAAAGAGCAGGCTTTAAACCAAACACCTTAGGCAAAACTCTCATGCAGAACTGACCTAAGCAAGTGGCATTAAAGCCCTAAGGAACCTGCCCAAAAGAAACAAAGTTCCAACTCTAATAACTACATCAGCTTTACCTAAGCTATTTTTAAAATGTCCCCTTTCCTTGTTTCATGAACGTGATTGGTTAAAAAAACTCATGGATACAATAATAACTGAAAGATAGCCTGTTATATTTTTGTCTAATATAAACTGACAGACAGAAACAGACTGGAGGTGATGAAGTCACCCATACTTGGTCACAAACATGTCCTGCATGTTGAACAAAGGACAACTTGGGCATCCAGCAAAATCCTTCACCCAGAGTCCACAGGGATGGGTGGTTGCCAAAATGCCACTCAGTACAAGAGCTAGTTTCTCCTGTTCTACATGTCTGGGAGCACAGAGCACTCCAGGAGCAGAGATATTGTCCCAGACCACATATTTTTTGTGTGATGGGTAAGCGTAAGCTGCTTTGAGTGAAAACAAACACCAAGGTAGGTGTGTTCTCACCAGAAAACAGCCAGGGAAGAAGTCAAGGAATGGCCCCACTTTGGTTATGAGTTTAAGGTTTATTGAATCAAACAGGGTAATACTATGGGCTTGCTTTGTTCCCACATTGCCCTCGTCACGTGCATGGCATTAAAACTTACTAAGCAAACATAAAGTCTGATGGCGAGGAGCCTTTACAGAATGTGTTTCATGTAACCATATCCCTGGAAATGCCTTTCTGCTCAGATCAAAGTCCTGCCTTGACCTGCAGGGTGAATAATGAGGGGCAGGGGAGTATTTTTATCTCAGCGGCTGGGGCTGTGGGTGCATCCCAGAGGGATGCCCAGAGGCATCAGTCTATAAAAGGGATGGGAGAAGCAGACTGGCCTTGAGCTCCTGGGGCTGGGGCAGTGACCTGCGTCTGCAGGATCTCCTCTGCCCACTCCTCAGACAGTGACACCACTGCAGGAATGGGAAGGGGACATTAATTTTTAGACAGAAGCTGAATGAAAGACCAAAGTGAGAGGGAACTGGGGAGGTGACAGACATTGTGAATCCTGACAAGTGGTACACACCTGTGTGTGATTCACACTTGTGTGTGACTTGGGGTCCCAGCACCGCTGCTAGCTGGGAATCAACCACCCATGCAGCTGGTAGCTAGCTGTGACACACTCCTGACATGGGAAAGACAGGTACCTAAAACCAAACTTCCAATTCCATATTTACATATCTGAATACATGACCCAGAAAAGCTCCTTTTGAGCTGCCTGTTACTAAGCATCCCAGAAAACCAATTTCTGTTGGTATGAATGGTGAAATTAGTGTGAATTTAAGGGTCTAATTCTTGGCATCCAAGTTATGAAAATCTAAGTTTTCTGGTCTAATCCATAAGGGAAAATCCTCCTTTTCAGCCTTTGTGAGATTTCTTTCCTGATGTGGCTACATCTGAGCAGTGTCACGTATTTCATTTTAATCTGTGAGACAGTTTGGGACTGGGGGCTAAATGTTACTTCCTATTAATATGAAACTGAAATGCTAGGAGCATTTATAAAAATAAATGTTATGAATAAGAGAGGAGAAAATGAAATAGGGGAGAGAATGCAGACACGGCTTTTTTAATAAAGCAAAAATGGAGATGTATCTATATTGTACTGTATTTGTTATTAATGGAACAAATCAAAGGAAATGCAGATCTGCTTTCCAAGGAGCCCTCTGTGTGAGTCTAGGAGTGCTTACAAGTGCATGCATTTCTCATCCCCTGACATCCTGGAAGTTTGGGGATTGGTTGATTTATGACCACTGGCTCAAGCTGCAATTCTCTTTCATGGGTTCTATTTCAGTGATATGGGTAGCACTAAATTCAGTGTGGTCATAAATTGTGTGCTGGCAATTCAGTCACAAGTGGTGAGATGCTTTTCAGCATGGTGTGCATCCCCTCCTCATCAGGGCTGGCATGGTCCCCACATATACCTGTACCTCCAGCCCTGCCTTCACTCTCCACCATCACAAGTGTCCTGGGGAGGGACCCCAGGGCCTTCTGCAGCAGGGAGGGCACAGCTGTGCTCACAACTGAGCTATTTGTTCATGAAGAAATGCTTGATTACAATATTGTTCTCACTTAGCATGAGAAATGAAGATCCTTAGATGCGAGAGATACTCTTCTTCTGCCGCCAGTAAAGCAGGAGATAGCAATTTTATTCTAAGGGATCTGGCTGCAGTATACATTTTAAAAGGAGATTAAGTGAATTAAAAGTCTCTCTGCCTTTAGGAAAAAGCTGCAACATGCTCCTTACCATACAGACATACTCATCTACCCCTGTGCCAAATTGTTCCAATGCCCTGTCAGAAAAATCCCTCTCTAAAATAATGACAGAGCAAACCACTTTGGCCAAAAGAGGGATCCCATCCAGAGAATATATCCTGGAGATCTGTCAAGGACTCCATGAGGTCTGCCCACCTTTCATGCTTAATTTCACATGAAAGACACTCAGCTGTGACAGCAGTGGGGGGGCAGGGGGAGGCAGTGATGTGTTCAAACAACTTTGCATGAAGGGGTGATGTAAAATGGGCCTAAGCATCAAAGGCTCAGTCTGATGAAGGTGTCTCACCCTTGGCAATCCAAAATACACATCTCCTGCCTCTTGCCCTGCTGTGATGGGGGTGGTGCTGCAAGTCCCCACACAACACACCTACATGAAGCAGAGAAGAGTTTGCTCTCAGGAAATGCCTCATTCCCTCCAGTGCTAGACAGTTAGCTTGGAAATTTATATTTAAAATAATTATCTTAAGATTAATTAATTAATTATCTTAAAGTTGCCTTTATTAAAGAGGAAGCTAACTTTTTGTCAGTTCATATTAGATGAGACAAATGTCCCTTGTTGTGTTTAGCTCAGATAAAAATACTGCAAGTTCTTAAGAGTTAAAATTTACAGTAAGCTGAGAATGAGGGGTTCCAAGACAACAATCACTGCAAAAGATTTAAGCATGGTCACACAAAGGAACTGAGCCATAAACAGACCATCAGACTTTCCCACTTGAGGTTGGTTTGGGTTAGAAACTTTTTAAGGGATAATCTTTCTTTTTGTCTTTGAAAAAAAAGAAAGGAAAAACCAACACACAACGAATTTCTTCTCTTTGATGAGATGTGAGATTACATTCCTTTTAACTTCACATTTTATGATACGCTGTCACAGCAAAGGGGTGATGAATCTTCTGTGTACAAAGTATTTCCAGCTGTTGATAAACCCGCGATGACCGATGGCTTGCCCTGGCCGAATGCTGCAGGCAGCCTCTGCAGCCAGATTTAGAGGAAAGGAGCTTCTGCCTTTGTCCAGCTCAGGAGACCTGTTTTACTGATGGGCTTTGCTGAGGCATGTGGAAAACTGACCGAGTTTAACCTATCCCACCAGTTTTCTGGAGTTGCGGTTCACCTAATTTTTAAGTCCTGATAGTTCATGTATTTCTTTAAACATTCTTCCTTTATGTCTTTCTTTGAAAACATAAGCACATCCAAAATTATGCCCTGCACCACTCTCTCCTGATAACTCCTGGTTCCAGAGGTCACAGAGGAGATGGGTTTTGCAGCTGCTCATTTGATGCAACTGATGGAGGAGGCGGAGCAGGATGACTTTTCACTGCACTCCTGTGTCACACAGGGCTGTGTGAAGGAGCTGTGGTGGGCAAGGCAGGGCAGTGACACCGCTCTGGACAACAAGCTGTGTTGCCTGGCTGGATTTCCAGGGACTGGAGTGGAGAGGAACAGCATATTGCTGACACCCTACCAAAACTTTGCCTCCATTTGCTCTCAGACAGGGCAGTGCTGGGAAATGTCCTGATTGTTTTGCTCGGAAGAAGCTTCTCAGGCTGGAAGGGCATCCACATCCACAGGGACAGGACAAGAAGTCCTGATTCCTTGAAAGGCATTGGGGGCAGTCTGGGTTAGACGTGCAGGGCCAGTGTCCAATGGCACAGGCAGGGAGCAGTGGAATAGGCGGCTTGGGGAGGCGCTGCTTGTACATTGCCGCAAGTACTGCACTAAACCGGTCACAGGAGTATATTGGGAGCAAATAAGTATGTTTGATTTTATTAAGAACTGCAGAACTGGAAGGATGATATGAGATGTAAGGTGCTGTAGTGTCTTCAGTTTAACTCCTCCCTTAAATTGTACCAGATCACATTTGTGCTGTTAACAGGAAAAAAAAAAGCCAAATTATATATTGTTCTTTGAGTCTCTCTGCTAACAGTGACACCATGTTTCTTTTCCATGCTTTCAGAATGATGCTCTCCTTACTTCTTGTTCTTAAGTTGTACCAGTCACAGCTGCTTTTCCAGGCTGTGCGGGATTCACAGATGTCTACATGCAGGTCACGTGCATTTAATGACTCAAGGCTCATCTCCAAAGGAGTAACTGTTGGCTGGAGACATTTAAAGTAACAGAAGTCTGAAATTCTGCAAAATACATCAGGAGCTTGAGCAAGATGAACACATAGCACAGCCATAAGAAAATTCCTCCCATCACTTGGAAACCAAAGCAGGTTGTATGTTGAAATTTCTACACTAATTCTTTAAGTATTTTTGAACAGCAATCAATATTTTCAAAGCACCTTTTTCTTGCAGTTCACTAATATGTGGGCATGCCTGTTGGTTGTGCACTGACTACCCTGTGGTGAGCTTGACATCTCCATTGTTGGGTGATGGAGATTTTTCACTTCCCTGTTTTGATAAATGATTTCTGACAGGGGAAATCTGAAGTCATTGGATCACAAACGCATTCCCCGGGACCTCTTCTAAAGAGCAGTGGCAGAGTGGAGAGTCCGAAGTGCATCTAAGTGATTACTGCCTGCTGAAATTTATTCAGAGTTCTCTGGTCTGGAGAAGAGGTTCAATATGTCATGAGAACAAGATGTTCAGTTCTTACTGAACTTTTGGCCAGGTCAGTAATAATTTAAGAATTCTGTCATACTGTATATAACCTTATCTAGTCAACCTGCCAAGGCATGTGCGCTCTGCTTATTATACCCTGGTATTAGAGTGCTCTGGCTGAGAAGATAATTACCAGAAGAGCCTCAGAGTGCAGGGCAGGATATATTGGAAGAGACAATCTCTTCTATTAGACCTACAGACCGAAATTATGAAATGTGGACAGACTACCCTTTCCTTGGGGCTGAAATGGGGCTGGGGTCTTCCAATCTTTTCTCTGGTGACATCTTCTGCTCTCTCAGATGCTTTTCCCTAGCTGTCTGGCAGATCAGCACAGTCAGACCGCACCCAGAACACTTGCTCTGGGCCTCTGTTAGGCAGGATCTTGCTGGTTCTGTCAGCCCATGATGCAGAATTGGTTCCAGCGTGTCCCATGAGTCTGGGGTAAAACCTTGCCATGCACCTGCACAGTTCGGGATGGGGTGAAGCCCAGTGTGGGCTTCAGGATGGCTGCCCCATCCTGTCTGTCCCTGGGGAAGCTGGCTCCTCTCTGTAGACAGCAGTGACAGCTGTGTGCCTCCATGAGCCACCCCACTGAGCATCCACATCCGTGAGAGCTTGCACTGGGTGTAATAGATGGGTTTATATCAGTAACCAGGTTGTGCAAACAATTCTTCTAAGAATTCCTCTTCTTCTTGTCAATTCTTAGGGTGTTTAATTTTTCCCTCTCAGCTTTTCCTTAGATTTTATCTGCACAGTTTTTCTTGCTGATTCAGACATGGATGCTAGGATGAGCTATTTGGAGATCAGCAGGAGCTGTAATTTGGGTACAGCTGTATTCATGTAAATGTAATAGTAAAATACACCATTATAGTGCAGTGTAGTGCCGTGCACTTACACCACTATGCTAAGCTGATTCCAGAAAATAGCAGATGCCACCTTGAGCCACAGCTTGTCCCTGCCAGCACAGCTATGTAGGAAAGTCGTGCCCCACACTGATGCAGCTGAGATAGTAATGACAATTCATACACAGCCTGTGCAGGCAGGGTGTGCTTTGACAAGGATAAATGATTTTATCTGGGCAGAACAGGCGGCAAAGACAAGAGAGAGTCTAGACCCACCAGCATGTATACTGCTAGCAGTGCCCTAGCAGGGCTTACAGCACTATGAAGTCACAGTTCTTTCAGTTCTTTCTTCCTCTGGTGCAGTGATGGAGAAATGCCTGTGGGACTGTGCTAGCACCCATCGCCTGGCAAGCAGCATTCATCCCACTGTTCGGGAAGCTCCAGCATGGCACAGACGCCTCTGTGAGCAATGGAAATTACTGGAAGGACTTTGTTTCCTGTGTAAATGAAATGCACGTGAAATTTCATCAGTGTGTGTATCTGATGGCAATACTTCTATTTACTGCAGTGGGTATTGCATGCCTAGCTGGTTCCTGTTATTATTCCCTTAGAGGTGTAAGTTCTGTCCATCAGTGTTTTATGCCAAAAAAATTATTGGTTTCCTATTTCTTTATCCAACTTCTTTCTTTCTTTGAGCATCTGTTTACCAAATGTACCCTTCTTGTTCTGCACTGGAAACTGGCTCAAAACTAGGTAGGAGGTTTGATAGATTACACCCAGAGCTCTAATTTCAGGAAAAAAGATGAATAGAGGCTTGAAGGTGTGGGCTGCTTCTAACCAGAACAGCATTTAGGGGAGATATGCCCAAAATCTGATGATGCCTGTATCTGGGAGAGGAAGGATGTTTCTAGTGAAGCTGTGGGAGTTGTGCAAGATGGATTGCCTCTCGCACGTGGGTTTTATAATCTTAGCAGGATGCTTTGCCTCACTTTCCCATCTTTACATCAGACCTTGCTGGGTGGGACTTAACATCAAACATGCATTGCCCAGATACTGCAGGACTTTGTTCATCATTTCTGGCAAAGCACTTGGAGCAGCAAGTGTTCCAGGCATGCATAGACATATCTTGATGTCAGATGATGATTTTGGCAGAGAACATGAACTGCACCACTCTCGGTACAACCCCTTGTGCACATTAAGTCCTCCTGCTTCCCCTTCCACGTCGTTGCAGCCAGGTATGCCAAGACTCAGTGCAATTCTTTATGGACTGCCAAAGAAACAAATTATTATGCACTACAAAATGAAACTGGCATTTTAAATCTAAAACACATGACATCATCATTACATGTGGAACCAGTACCATCAAATCACATGCCACCTCATAAATATTCAGGCTGGTGGGGCAAAAGAAATGACTGGTGGATTGCTGGCCAGCAATGCTCCCTGGGGTGTACTGCTTCATAAAAGGTTTTTAAGCAATATGGGGAGTGTACATACAGTCCATTTAGGATAACCCATGAGGAGCTGACTCCACAGTGTTTGCAGGTTTGCTTGGGAGGCTGTAAGAAGGACATTTTTGCATCAGAGCACTGAGATGGGTGTGCGCATCCAGCACAAGGGCCGAAGGAAGGGACAGAGGCCGAGTAGCCGTTGGCAGGAACAGAAGTAATTTGGCTCAAAATCCTATAGGAGTGCATTACTGCGCAGCATCACTCTGCTGACCTGATGGTACATGTGCAAGTGTGGGAAAGCACCTGTTTGCTACCACTTCCCATGAGCATCCTTCAGAACATGGAGAAATTGTCCCAAAAAGTACCACCTGTGGTACTTGCTGGAAGAAGATGGGGCTTCATATTTCCCTTGCCAGGACCTGAGAAAACTAATGCACAAGCTGGAAATTGTGGTTTGGTTGTGTTGAATCAGCCCCTAGAGCAACCTCCTTCCAAAGCAGCTTCAAGATATTTTAAAACTAACCTGAATAAACTTAGCATTTGATTAAAATACGATTCACCAGTTTTTATGGGGTTTTTTTTGTAGCATTGGAAGAAAAAATTAATTTTCAGAGAAAGAACTCATCCAGAATTCAAAATAGCTTGGTACATTAGAAATGTAATCCTCCCATTATCTCCCTGCACAACCTTTGTGAGAAACTCTATTTAAATCCCATTTACATATTTCTAAAAATACACTGTTCTGCTCTTAGTATCCATCCATCCTGAATTTATTATGTGTTCAACAAATATTTGCCTTTTTTTTTTCTGAATGTAAAAATGGTTTGAATTCAGACAAATCTTAGAGCATAACTAGAAGCTAAGCTTACAGAAGATTTGGAAAGCATATTTATTATAAGGCACTTCAAAATTGCTCCTAAAGGCCATGATAGGGCTCTTCCAGCATTTCTGTTATAACCTGCATGCCAGAAGCAAAATGCTGTAGTAATGACTGTTCCCTGATTTTTATACTTTACTTGTGGAGGACTGTTCCCTCAAACTCAGAGAAGACAAAGAGCAGAGTGCTTGGGGGGGTGAGGGTGAATTAGGGTTTTCTTTGCTCCTAAAAGATCTCCATTGATCTGCTGCTGCAAGCTGTGGAAGGGAAGGACTGCCCTAGTTGTTCCAAAGAGAGGTATGGAGAATGTGTGTGTGCCCACTGTAAGAGGCAGTGTGCTCCAGCTGGGACCTCACTGCAGAGACCTGGCAGAGCTGTCACAGCCATGGCACTCCCATGGTGGTTTTGTCTCCAAAGGGCAAGTCAGAAAAGCTTTTCAGTGAACAAAGCTGAACAGCCTCTACAGCTCGACACCCTCACACCAGGTAGGTGGTATGTTTCCAACAGCATGGATGTCGGATGGGAGTGGAGGTAGGAAAAGTTTGAGCTAAAATTTAGTGCCAGAAAAAATGTTTGATTTCATCATGAATGATCTTGCTGGAATTTTGCAGACACTTCTACTGTCTCTCTGTGTTTTTACAGGACAAAGAATGGTGGTACCTGATTCTGCAGTGGTGAGCAGGAGACTCCTGCGTGAAGCCTGACTCTGCTTAGACAGGACCTTTATGTGGGTTTGAGGTGCTTATCCGTGGAGTTAAATAAATAGGGCACCCAGCTGTATTCTGGGGCTGCAGGAGAAGTTGTGGTGGGGTCAAGCCTGTCATTGCCCTGGTGATAATTTCTTGAAAGGGCTGTAGGACACAGCAGAAGATCCCCCAGAAACACTGGGAGCATGAAAAGTGGCTGTGGTGGCCCTGGGCTGGGATGTGCTGTCTCCTGCACCACCATGGCCTGGAGAGCGGAGAATTTCATCTCACTTCTTATAAAGAGCAGATTTCCAACTGCAATGATTATCTGGAAAACATGACCCACAGAGGGTCAAACACTAGAAGGCTGGAACAAGAACCTGTTATTCATAAGTTTTATGACACAGAGAGCCAGCCCACGGCTGGGCAGCAGATCCATGCTGTTTGGACACCTGGGGCTGGGAGCAGGGCACAGGGCAGCCTGCACCACCCCTGGCCCTGGGGTTGCTTCTGCCCCACCCCTACAGGCTCTCTTCCTTTCTAGAAGTGCATGTTCAGGAGCAATTAACAAAAATAAGGTGATGAAGGTGCACAGCAACAAACTACAAGCAATGAACTCACTACTAGAAATTGCAGCAAGACAAAAAATTGAGCTCTTTTAATTTATATTTTATCTTCCAATTTACATTCAATTGGCTTACAAGTGCAGGAAGTGTCTCTGTCTTCTTCCCACCTCCTGATACCTTTTTATATTTTTTAATGAAAATCTTTTCCCCTCTTCTGCAACTGTACAACAAACCTCTGAAGAGAGAGAATGATTGTAGATGCAAAGAGGCAATAGATTGCTGCAGAGATAGAGAGGGCTGTGTGAATGCACAAACTGGGATGGGGGAAGCAAAATAACAGAGATTTTTACCTCTGCTTTGCTTTCACTTATATTGAGCTACAGCTTTATTTGTGGCAAGGGACAGTAAGTACTTTACAGACAGAGATGCAGTAATTTTTAAATTGACAGTGCCCTTGTGAGTACTCACTTGTGTTTCTAATAAATCTATTTAGTACAAATCAAGAGATAGGAGGTGACTTTTTTATAAATATGGCTTTTTGCTGTTCTCCCCGACTTCTGGCTTCTATCCTTTTTCTTGCAAAGCAAAGGGCAGAATTGCTGTCTTTTCCCCTCTCTGCTGGTAGAACAGACAGAAACTGAAACCGAAGTAGTATCTAAAGAAAAATATTAAATCAAACAGAATAATATGTATTAAATTGCAATCATCTTTAACAAGCACAGGGAGGATTACAGAGGTTAAGAAGGACATATATTAGAGTGTCAGCTTATCTTGAATTCTACTCACAGTCAGTGCAAATGTTGATTAACTCAAGTGGGAGGAGCACGGCCTTTTATGATTGCACAAGATGAGAAGAAGCAACCAGAGAAATGTAAGAAACAGTAAGATATATCTTATGCCACAATGCACCTACTTTTTGTTACTCTCTCTCATGAGCACTTTCCAGCATTCACACACAATTTTCTACTTAAGCATACACACAGCTTGGTAGCACAGCATGATGGGTGCTAGCAGAAATAAAGTACACTTCTGTCTGTGGCAAAATTTACTGCGATACTTGTAATATTTCCATTTGGCAGTGACGACATCACACATACTTAGTATGGAAAATGTGCTTTTTTCCCCGAAATTATTCCATTACATACTGGTCCATGGACTGCCTGACCAATTAATATCAGTGGGAAAAGGCTGCAAGTTTCACTTATAAACTCCTTATTTTTTAAAGTGGCTACTAGGTTCTTAAAAAAATACACAAGTCTCTAGAAGTATGTGTGATATTGAATTGTCACTGCTTGAAGGGACCCATCTACCACTATGAAAGATTTAGGTTGTTCATACCTGCTTCAAGATCTGTTTTGAACCATAGAATAAATTGGGTTGGAAGGAACAATTACAGGTCAGCTAGTCCAATCCACCTGCAATGAGCAGGAATGCCTTCAGGTAGATCAGGTTGCTCAGAGCCCCATCCAACCTCACTTTCAAAGTTTCCAGGGACAGGGCATCCACAACCTCTCTGGTCCGTTTTTCACACAAAGTTTTCTCACAGAGGATGACACATACAGTGAGCCCTTCTTTGGACATCCCTGCCTGAAATACAGAGAACTTGCCTTTTTGTTTTCAAATAGAACAATTTCAAAACATGTTACTTTGAGGTAAGAGATCCTAATGAAATCTTGATCTTCAGGATGGGTCATGTTAGTTAGCCAGCAACAGAAACTTGACTCTCCTGTTCCTGGAGATTAATATACTAACAGGCAAATTTCTTCTGAATGACAGAATGCTTATTACCTTGTTTTGCTTTTCTTTTAATAAAAAGGGGTTTAAAAGTAAAAGATATTGGTCTAGTGGTGCATTTCCACTGATTCCAGTGGGGAAAATAGTGTACCTGGGGTTTAATAGCTTCAAAAGGTGTTTTCCAGGTGTAAAGTCTTCTCAAAAGTCGTGATGCCAACTACACAACTTACAAGATTTCCATTCTTTCATCATCAAGGGATATATCTGCCTGTCACCTCCATGTCTCAGGGCACCAGACTAATTTTTCATGGTAGAACTGGATGTTTCACACCGGGATGCGTACAAGACAAACCTCCAAATGAACTCTGGCAATGCATGATTCATCCCAAAACATCTCATCAGTGAAGTGAATGATGAGGAACTCCTGGTACAAAAGAGTTCTCTTAGTGGTGGCATGTTGCCTAGAAAGAACAGTTTCCAAAACAGTTGTGGACTTAAAACACCAGAGTACTAATGCTCCTTACAGATGCTACATTAATTACAAATATGATAGTCCTTGCTTCTTCTCTTGATTTAGCTTCAACACTGACCTTCATTTAAGAATAGGGGACCAGCTGTACAAAGGGGTGAATATTTTAATTCAGAATGAACTACTCAAGGAAGAACCATGATTTTGAAATCCTGTCATTTGGTTAATGTTGCAGAAAATTATGAATTAATAGCCTAAGTTAAATTCATCACCAGGAAAAATTAATCAAAAGGAATTTAAGCTTTTATGCTAATTTTCAAATCTCAGTTGGGTTGTGCTATTCCAATATCAGTATGTTGCTTAGCTCCGGAGCTGGATGAAGACTCTTGGGGAATGGCATGAGCTTTTTTGGAGCTGGCTGCTTTGCGTGTTTTACAACTTTCAGATTCAATTATCTGTATTTTTAGTAGCCAAGAAGCAATCACACTTCAAATTATGATTATTTGTCTGAATATGAAAGCTTTTGTATTATACTGGTTTTGGTCATTAGGTATCTGGGACTCTGCAAAAGGTGAGTGTTACAGCCCATTTTTATCTGAAGGGGGTTGCAGTCCCTTAGCTCAGCTTGTCAGCTGGCACATGGCAATGGGCTGGACATTCAGAGCTGAGCACTCTGCTCAGGACAATGGTTTCTTTACCCATCTGTGGTCAGAGGTCAGCTAGAGAGGGTCATTTTTACTATGCTCTATGACATTTATGACATTTTCTTATGCCCTGTGACTCTTACTCCTTTTGCTTCTGCATAGGGCTGCTTAGCCGACCTCTCAGTCTGCATTTCTCTCTGAATTCACCTCTGAAAGGCATACAACCAAGTAGCCTGCTGTCAGAAAAGAAAAATCACGGCAAAGTTGATGAATAAGACATGTGAGTCAAACCAATTGATTTGATTTATCCTGCTTATCACAGTGGTTGATACTTTGGGGCTGACTTTAGATGTGACTCACGTTGTACTTGCAAAATACCTGCCTTGAAAATGTTTTGATAGGGTATCTCACATAATTGGCAGCATTTCTGTTAATACTCTATGCTGTGAACATCAGCTAACCATTACAAACATAGTTCAGGGCAGGTAGAGAGGAAAAAGAGAATTTGGACTAATTTGCCAAAGCTGAAATACGTGACAGGAGCTGACACAAATCCACTCATCTGCCTGAGCAGCTCCTCGTCTTGCTCCAGCTTGTCAGGACACCTTGTGCCGGAGAAACACAGCCTTGCATGAGGTGGGTGGCATCTTGACACATAACAAATGGCTGATTAACATGAGCTATGTACCTAATTAATCATGAGCCTCAAATTAAATGACTGAGGGACTGATTCAGGTCAGGAGCTGTGAAGCTAAATGAAGGTTATTGGGGTTACGGGCGCTGATCTGCAGTGGAAACTGTTCATTGCTGGAGGCTGGAAATCAGCCTGGTGTGTGAGATCCAAGCATGTCACTTCGCCAGTTAGAACATTTTTTCCAGGCAAACATAAATAAAATTTCAGAATGTGATGATGAGGATGGGCTGCAAGCAACTATCACTGGTGTCCAGGGAACTGAGCTGCTGTGTCTGTGTCCCTGGAGCAATGCTGACTGGTGCTGCATCAAGATCTGATGCCCTGACCTTCAGCAACCATCATCATCCTATTTTACAATCTCAGCTGGCGTTTTGTAGCTCCTTAAGCCTAACGAGAAAGTTGTAAACTGTGAGGGGCTGGCTGCAGGCAGCACACCCAAAGGGCATGGTGCCACGGCAGGGTGCAGGGCATGGCCAGCTAGCCCAGCCCTTGTATCCTTCCTAGGCAGGTTCTTCTGTTGCTGGTGTCTGAATTTAATAAGGGAAATCAGGAAAATAAAATATCTGGTCTGATGTTTGGTAATCTGTTGGCCATGCAGAAAATGATGAGGAGTTGAAAACATGTCAATATGCAGATCTTACCACAGTGTGACTGTATGGCTGGAAAACTATATCTGTTTTCCATAATCATTTCCCTCGAGTGTCCTCAGCCTTCCAACATCTCAGTTGTTTAGGAATCATAACATGTGAGTTGCTTGGGTAACCAAAATCTGCCTGACCCCCTATATCCAGCTGCCTGGGAGACTCCATTTTTCAGAACATGGATCAGTCCTGGAAAGAAACATTGGCCCAGTGTGACATGGCTTCCGTGCCATGTTTCCTGTTCTTTGTCCTGCTGCCATTGTGTGCCTGACCTCTGTGCCATCCTCCACACACTTGTCTGTTTTGGTGAGGAAGCATCAGCATCATTTGAGAAATGGCGACAGAGATCCTGTATCATCACATGGCACTGAAAAGTCTCGCACAAGGTAGGGAACTGAGTGCAGGGAGATACTGGAGATTCAAGTTTGATCTAAATCATTGGACCTTTCTTAGATTCTACTCTGTGCTCAGAAATGAGACTTCTGAAAATTCGGTAGGAAAAGACATTAACCATTAGCTTCACTGACATTTCTAGGAGCTTTATTAAAGATCTTATTGGAACCAAGGACTTACCCAGCAAGATCAGTAATAACCAGTACCTCTGCATAAAATGGATCCTAAAGCATACTTAGATATATCATATACAGTAATTGCATGATTTTCTTAATTTAGATTGGATTTTAAAAGCACAGCTGGATTCTTGAAGAGAAAACCCTGCAGTGCCTACATAGGATCGTACAATGTCAGGTGGCACTGCTGATCCTGCAGCACATCCATGTTAACACAGCTAACCTTATCGTGTATATCCCCAGATGCATCACACACCATGCCAGACTCCTGTCTTATTCTTCCATCTCAAAGTCACTGCCATTTCATTACTGATAGATTGAATGATCAAATTAATTTGGCAGATAGCGGATAGCATTTTTTCCTGACAGATCCGAAACTCGTTGCACATGTCCTTTCCCCGTAAAGCGTGGGCTGTCTTACAAACAAAAAGCAAGTGGATTAATTTTTTCCCAGGAACTTTTTGAATTTTTGTAGTATTTTCTACCATGAACTGTTAGACTATAAGGTACAATGAATAAGAAACTTAATCTTGGGAAGAGAGGGCATGAGCAGCTCCCCTAGTGCTGGACCAGACCCTCATGGTTTTCAGGACATCTCTCCTGGTTGTTCTTTTTTGCCGGTTTTGAGCTCTAAATTCTGATCTGGTGATTGTATGCTGGAAAGTTTCAGCATGTTCCCTGAAGATACTTCACCAGAACTCTTCTCTTCTCTCTGATTTTCAGAATTGATGTTATTCTGCTCCTTCTTAATTAATCTGACCGGTTGCACTGTGCTACTGCTTTTGCAGTTAGGGCTATAACCACTACTAGAAGTGTGATGAATCATTTTCCTTTTCCTGGAAATGTACTTGAATCTCCCAGAGAATTGTCTTCAGTCCATCTTCTCCCTTTCTGTCCAAAAACCTGCATATGTTTCTGCTGTGCTCTTTGGCTGGAAAGTGTTACTGAGTTCAGGACTGACTGGGTCTGAGCAGTTCTAACTGCTTGCAATGCTCAGACTTGTTATAACACAATGTTATTTTGAAAAATAATTGTTTTCCCTGCTTTGTCTAAGCAGACATGCAGTGATACCAGGAAAAGTGTGATCTCCTTGCTCCGGGTGTTTATCCTGCAGAAGCATTTCAGCCAGGCAGGCTGAGGGCCCGTGGCAGCAGGTATTGTATGAGCATGGCACAGATGGTCCTAATCCAAAGCGCTTACAAGCTAATTGCCATGTCTCTGTACTCATTAGCGTGTGGGCACTTTTCCCAGCCCGTGGTACAGGGCTGAACGTGTGCCTGGCCAGCTGATCCACAGAATCACAGCAGTATTTCCCTGCTTTCGCAGCGCAGCCGCCTGCGATGCTGGACTCAAGCCACCAACCTCCAGAGCTGTGTTCACAGCTCCTCCATTGTCCCCGGGTCATCTCCTGCACATGAAGCTGCGAAGCTGCCACACAGAGCTTCTCCATCTCTGACTCCTGCCTGCTTCTCCTCCTGGGACCAGGGACTCAGGCAGCCACAAGGATGGACTCCGCTGCACTTGTTTGACCCTGTTAGCAACGGCAACAGACACTTGAGGACTTATCTAACAGCATGTAGATTAACCAGGGAAATGTTCCCTCCTCTTACTGCCCCAAAAACATTCATGTTTCTTTAAATGGTGGTAGCACTGTGCAGTAAGTGAACATGTACTTACCTAAAAAGGCACTTCTTTGCTCATTTGGGGAGAATTGTTTCGCAAGACTCTCTTGCCTTCCTTTTGTGGCTTCCTCTTGCAAAGATGGCTGTCTTGTTTATCTCTTGTTTTTCACACTTCTAATTTTCTCTCTGAAAAATATCTGCAAGTAGTTAAACGGTGCTAATATATATCCACCAAGGGATGCTGTAAAATTTTTAAATGGTGATTGGGTGTTTGGCAGGCAGAAGGTAAATTTCTCTGTCTTTCCATGATCTCACACATCGCACAAGGGTGAACAAGGAATTTTCTAAACTGCAAAGTCCCAGTGCTGCTGTCATTCAGCAAATGTTTGAGCCACACATTGAACAGCTCCTATTTTTACTGGAAATATTTCACTACAGCAAAAGGGAGTTGAAAACCAGAATACCATCCTGTTTCTCAGCCCCAGAGGTGGAGTTCTCTGGGTCAGGGTCGAGCAGCTCTGGAGGATGCTGTGGTTGGAGAAGTTTGCACTGCTGTGCTGGGTGGATGAAATTCACCCCTAAATACAGGACTTTATTAGGATATGATTAGCACCAAGGTCTTATGTCTTCCCTTTTTACTGACTTGTGTTCCACCCTGCAGGGACAGAAGCTATCATTCTTCAGTGCCTTCATTCTGAAAAATCAGATTAATAATGTGTAGAAATAAATAGCCTGTGTGATGGCTAACTTTCCCACTCTTTCCAGCTGTAGCTGCTTCTGTGCTGAGAGATTTATCTTCCTTTTTAACCTGTTCTGAAATACACTAGCAAGGAATGAGGACAGAGTGACTTTATTTCAGTGGTTGTGGCTGGAACAGCTTTATGTTGATGCTGAGAATATGTTTATGTTAATAATAATGACACACAAGGCTCATTCCTACAGACAATCACATTCAAATTAATCCCATGCATGCAAAACCAAGGGAATTACGCATCATGCATAGGCCACCAAGATGAGTAGAGGGATGGAGCACCTCTCCTGTGAGGAAAGGCTGAGAGAATTGGGATTGTTCAGCCTGGAGAGGAGAAGGCATTGGGGAGACCTCATTGCAGCCTTCTAGTACCTAAAGGGAGCCTACAAGAAAGATGGAGAGAGACTATTTACAAGAGCACTTAGTGACAGGACAAGAGGAAATGGCTTCAAACTGAAAGAGAGTAGGTTTAGATTAGGAAGAAATTCCTTACTGTGAGGGTGGTAATGCACAAGTTGCCCAGAGAAGCTGTGGATGACTCATCCCTGGAAGTGTTCAAGGACAGATTGGATGGGGCTCTGAACAAGCTGCCTAGTGGAAGCTGTCCCTGCCCATGGCAAGGGGGAGCTAGATGATCCTTAATGTCCCTTCCAACCAAAACCATTCCATGATTCTATGAGGGGATTAAGGATGTATGTATCTGTGCAGAAGCAGGATCTTCACTGGCAGACAGAAGGGCATGTTGCAATTGCAGGCTGCATAGGGTTGCTGAACTCCTGCATCCCACCCTGACCCTGTGCAGGCCCTCCTGGAGCTCCTCAGGAGTGGTTTTGCTGCACAGAGAACAACCTGCCCCAAGAGCTGTGCAGGGTTTGCATCCAGCATCACGAGGGACAGCCCAGCCCAGCTGATCTCCCACTGGAGAGGGCTACGCCCAGAGAGTGCAGCTTCCCCACCACCAAAGGAGAGCTTTCAGCTGCTTCCAAAAAGCCTTGTTCTGGGCCACTTTGCTATACCTTTATTGTCCCTGTGGAGCTACACCTGCTTCAGCAGTTTCTGGAGCTGTACAGAGCAGCAGCTGGGACTGGGGAAGCTTTCTGAGAAACCTTTGCTTGCTGCAGTGGAGAAAGGGTGAGAAGGGGGAACATCAGGTCACAGGTTAATTCCTGAGGCTTGCCTGAAAGTGATTTCTCAGAAGGAAGGAGAATAAAACCTTGCTTTGTATCTTTTTTTGAAAAAAAAGTAATTTGGAACATAACAGCCAAGTTACCAGCATCTCATATTGTGGGTTTGCTTCATCCACTCTAAATATCACCTCTTTTTGCAATCTGTCCTGACATATTTCTCTCAGATTATCTCATTTTACTGTGTACAAATGAATCTGTGGCTTTACCTAAAATTAAAAAGGAAATATGATAAAAATGGGTTATTCATGCCAAAGCAACCAGGAAATAAAGCTTTTCTTTAGTGTCTAAACACAAAATTCCCTGTAAGTATCTTTGGTACTAGAAAGCCAGTTTATTCAAGTTAAATATTAAATGTGGGTCACAATTCATCAAAAGACATTCTTAGCTTCCAGTCCACGACTGTCCCTATAGATATCCAGTGAAATATACCAGTACATGCTGAAACCCTTCTGAAAACATGCATAATTTGGGAATAAGTGCCTTTTGTGCCCTTGCTGCTTGAGTCTAAAAAAACCAGAAATGTGGATCACAGTTTTTAGCTTCAGAAATTGGTCGCTGCATGAATGTCTTTAGAAGGCAGGGTACAGAAAGCCTGAAAGGCTGGATGCACAGTTGCAGTGGCCAGCAGCTATAGTAGTCCCACACTATACTGTAGTATCACCAACACACTCTGCCAAACCCCCACGCTGCAGCGTTTCCAAGGAGACATTAGACCATGTTAGTGTCTCGTAGGAGTTTGAAACCTGCTCCATCTGATGTATTATTTCATATTTCCATTAATAGAGCTTTGTGAATCTACCAATTTCTGGTCGAGCATCTCTCAGGTCAGAGGCCAATAGCTACCCTTGCACATGAACGGGAGTTTTGGTGTTCATGTGTGAAAAAAAATGGGAGAAAGTGGAGAAGAGAACTTGGAAATACTTTGAGGTTAGAGAGGGAACTTGTAGAGAAATTCCCGAGCCAACTCCTTGGTTTGCAAGGGGCAGGAATGAAAGCAGAGACTGTCAGAAAAATCAGGGAAATAAATGGAAAAAAATGAAAATGTTTTATGTTTTGGAACACTTTAGTCTTCACGTGTTGTGGAGGAAAATGAATAAAAAGCTGGATTTTGCTACTTAAAATTCACTTTTTTCTTTCTTCCTCTACAAGGACATCACATTGAATAGTCATGAGAACAGAATATATAAGGGACATGCCCAGGGCAGACTAGAAAAGCACACTCCTCTCCTGGGCCCATGGGGAGAGATGAGTGGAGCAGCACTGCTCACCTTCATGCTCTGAGATGCTCATTTGTTTTCCCATCTATTCTTATCCTTCAAAAAATGTGTCTGTGTCAACAACAGTTTCACTAGTAAGGCAGTAATGAAATCCTTACTTTGGCCTGGATTTTGACCCTGAACCCCTTTAAAATACCAATGAGCTCTCAGAACTCCTCTTATCCATTATTACATTACCTCCCTGGGGACCAGACTGTCACACAAGTGGTAGTCAGCTAAATTTTGCAGCCAGAGACATTTAATTTTACAACTTTCTAATTAGAAGGCTAATTAAAAATTTTTTAAGACAAGGTCAGACAAACATCCGTCAGGAACAGTCTGGATGTCTTGCAGCCTGTCTCAGTGTGGGGTTTGGACTGTGTGATGTCCCAAGGCGCTTTACAGCCCTCTGCTTTCACACCTTCTGGTTTGAATGGTTGGATGGCTGCAGCCGGCTCAGCTCCGGACGCAGCACCCTGCCTCACCAGCTGTGCTGTGCAAAGCTTTTGCTGACAGGGTAGACGAGAGCCTCTCCAGGTGTAAGAATGTTAAAAGCAAATATAATCTTGCATTTTAAGTGGCAGAGCCGACTGCCTTCCCATCCTTGCCAGAACCACTCACGTGTCACCTCACTGACGTTAATTTTACTCTCACTTCATGCTGGAGAGCAGGACTGGGTTATGATGAAGACTGAAGGATGTTACTGTCTTTAGTAAAGCCTTGGGGCTGCATGCTTCTGTTTCCCAGCCTTGTGAGAGGCTCTCGTGTGAAATACTGTCACTCCCCAAGGAGTGATGTGGGTCATACCTGATGAATTTGCTTACTGGATTAGTGGACAAGGGGGAAACAGCAGGCACAGTTCATCCGGCTGTCAGGGGTGCATTTAATACTGCATTGCACAACAGATCGATTTGCAAGGTCAGAAAGCATGGCACAGAATAGGCAAAAAAATGCTGAAAGGGGTTAAAAATGGCTTAAGGGCAGAGAAAGGGCAAAGACATTAATGACAAAAATTTTTAAGCAAGTTATCCTTATTATTGTATGCCTTTTTTTTTTTTTTGGTGCCAGTTCTCTTGGGGAAGATACTCGGAAAACAGTGAAGGGGGAGGATGTTCTAGCCTGGTAGGATGGCAAAGGATGCAAATGCAGAGTTGAGGTGCCTTCTAGCATTCTCCTTTCTGTCCTCAGGAACTGGGAACAGTTTACATCAGATTCAGATTGAACCCAAAAAGCAGAAGTTGATGAGCAGAGGAGTCAGTCTGCTTCTGTGGGAACCCAGGCTCCTGCTTGCACACAGAGCAGAACTGAATTTTCCCCCTTTGCTCTCGCATCTTCCCCCCAAGGCCCCTGTTGCTTGAAATAAAGATATTTAAGTCCTGGGTTTCAATTCACCAAACAGATAAATCTTTCTCCCAGTGATGCCCAAGAACTTGTCTTTGCCACCTGCATGGCCAGGCCAGGCAGTGCCAAAATGCTGGAACATGGGGACACCCTACAGAATGACCCCACACAGCTCCAGCTCCTCCGCTTTGTAAGAGTCTTTGAAAATATGGTTATAATGGGTCACTTCGAACATACCTGAGCTGCAGCCCTCATTGTGAAGTTCTGAGACCTTCCTGGCTTGAGGCAAAAAGGTGAAAGTGTAGGTTCTTGACACCACTTTCAGATTAATTTCTGCATGAAATGCTTAGGAAATATGGCTGCTATGGCATTGCTTTTGGAAATCTAGTGCATTTTTTTTTTCTGCTTCTTCCTGGTTTTCAGATTTAACACATTTTCTTTTTTCAGCTATATGCTAATTAACATCAAACTGTAATGAGATAGAATAATTTAAAAAATAACTTAAATGAGCCAAGAGTTATAAAAATAACAAATCCTGTGGGTAGTATCCAAAAGACTTTCTATCATGCTGACTGATTAGAAGACTCACTTAATTGTCTGTATGGAAATTTTGTGTCACCAATTCCTGGCATTCAGAAATTTTGAGATTTTAAAATTAACAGGCTCACATCACTTTTATTTGCTTTTTGACTGATTTTGTAACCTCTACACTGCAGGCTCCTTTGTTTCGAGATGTGGATTTTTTTCTGAACAGTCAAGGAAAATAAGCTTTTTTAATACTGAAAGGCAAGCCAAGATTCCCTGATATTCACTGAGTTTCAAGAACTGTGCTATTAAAATATTGCAGATTCTGGGCATGTCAGAAAGGCTATAAGGGACTGTAGGAGTAATTTATTTTCAATATGAAGAAAACGCACAGATTTCAGTTTCAAAAGCTCTCCTTTTTTAGTGTTAAGACATTTCCACCAGAAACTGGACTGACTGGGTGCTGTTGGGCTTTCACTAGGCTGGTGGTGCAAGGTGGACAGACCCTAGCTGGAAAAGCAGGCCACACAACATGATTTTTATAGGTTTGCATCCTGTAAGGATTTAAATCCTTCATTCCTAAAATGCCTGGAAAGGGTCTGACTCAGGTAGACCTGTCCCTGCTTGTCATACACACCAGGATGATGCCCCATTTATTTAGGTACAAAAGGTATTTCCACTCCACATCTCAGTTGAACACTTTCTGCAAGGCAGGGCTGGACTCTCTCAGCAGCTCTCCACATGGGATCCATCCACAAGAGATGGATCCCAGGGAGAGCTGGACTCCCCCAGGAAGATGATGCCGTGCGGTACCAGCAGCGCTACATCATGGGAGCAGGACCCTCATCACAGCCCTGGTTCCTGGAGCAGAGGGCTGAAGCTCTGCATGGCTGATGCCTTTGGGGAAAGGGATGTCAGGAGCACTGATGCTGCAGCACACATTTTGGGAGATCAGGTCTGCTCAAGGCCCTGCTAACCACAACCAATACTTGGGTATTAAGCAGAATTGGGAGACAAGCAGTTTATTTCCCAGCTTTTTCCCTATAGCTGCAGACACGTGTCATAACCTATGGTGAAGAGGGCTTTACAGAAGCAGTCCCAGTAGCAGTTAAATTGGTGGCAGCCAAGCTTTCTTTAAAAGTTCATCATCCCCATTTCAGAGGGTCTACTTAAGGCAGGGTCCAACTTGAGTAGGCAGGCAGTGTCTGAAAGATCAGGAGACACAGAAAAGTGACGCAGGAGGGACAGAGCTGTGTCATCATTCCTAGTATCAAACATGGCTGTGGCCTTAGCTGAGCTTTGTGTGTAACGGTGTTGTTTAAAAACTGTGCTCAGGCCAGGCTCTCCTTGATTAAGAGCAGCCAGATGGACACCATAAATCAGCTGGAAAACTCTGGGCCAAACTTCATGCTTGCACTGATTCAAATGGCCCCATTTAATGTCACAAATGGGATTTGTGCAAACAGAGCCCAGAGCAGAATTTGGCTTTTCATGTTTGTTTAGATTAAGAAATTTGGACAGTAAAAGCCCACTTATATTCTGGCTAGCAGGGTGGGTATCAGAGCACTCAAACAGTGGGAAGCCCAGACAGATGGCTACATGAAACACAGTGAGGCAGGTCTGATTATCTTGATATTTATCATGAGATAAAGCAGGGGGGATGCAGTGCCATATGGTGGAAAAAGGCTGAGGGACTCTCAGCAGCTGGGCAGGATGTGAGCACTTTCCAAGGCAAGTGGAAGAGGGATCAGAGGGCTGGGCAAGGAAAAGGTAGCTCTCTGGGACAGCCAGAGATACTGAGCCATTAGAGCAGCAGTGTCCTGTGGGAAGGACAGGAGAACAAAACCAGACAGGCTGGTCGGTGCAAAAGCACCACAGCACGGAGCAGAACAGAGAGGAGAAAGGTAAATGTGTGAGGGTGAAGAAAGAAGAAGGAAAGAAGTTTTGCATGGAGGAGGAGCGAAGCCAGCGGATTTTTTGGGTCTGAGTGCCTACAGAAAGGGCAAGGGGAACAGGAGAGCAGTGCTGCTGATGTTCTCTGTCTCCAGAGGCTGCTGTTGTTTTGCTGAACCTCACAGTTATTTCTTGCAGCTACCCTAGAATAAAAACAGCCTATGGTTTGCCACTCCATCTTATCCCAAAGACAGCAGCAAGAAGGAAATTGCGTAAAAGGAGTGGATTTCCACAGACATCTAAAAAAATTGAACTTGTGCACAGTTCTTTAGACTCACTTCACTTTCATGGGCTGTTGGCTGGGGTTGCTGGTCCAGGGCGTTCTGTTTTTCTTGTAGCAAATCTATTTGCAGAATGCCACATTTAAAAAAAAACCTCACCTAAAAGCAAGGAAATTTACTCTTCTGAGGTAATCAAGGATACAGTGGGTTAATTTTTTTGAGCCCAAATGATAAGAACTCTCTGGCAGACAGTGCCTAGGAGCTATGCAGGCACACCAGGGCAATGGGTGCCTTTCACACAGGGAGCATCAAGAAGATGCCACAGTGCCACTGGACACACCAGAAATAGCTCTCCACATCAGTAGTAAATCCAGAGCACAGTGCTAAAAAACATACTCAATAGGTCAAAAAGATTTTAGCTGCAACTACTTGGGTAACCAAGGGAGAATGGGGCTGATCTCCAGGGTCTGGGTACCCAAGAGTGGTGGCAGGGGCACAAGATGCAGAGAGTCGCACGGTCCTGTATCTCAGCTTGACCACTGTTTCCCAGAGAGGACGATTTTGGGGGGTTTTTTTGCAGTGGCTGGCAGGAAAATCTCACATGTTTAAATTGGGGAAGCATTGTAGAGTTTGTTTGGGTCTGGTCAGGGAAATGAGGAATGAGTTTTCTTTTGTTTGGGTTCCGCAGTTTGCTTGAAGCTGGCGGCATGTTTAGCAAACCTCAGAAATATGGTTAGGTATATCAGTGAGCAAGTGGAAAAGTACTGGGGAGGAAGTGCGTGAGCGCTGTCTGGAACACACCACATGGGCTGGCTGGACCACAGGCTGGGTGTACCAAAGCTCCTGCCCCGCAGTGCTGGATCTGGCTGCGGTCACAAAACCCATGGGACACAGCGTGTGAGCCCTGGTGATGCTGCATCAGGGGCCCTCCACCTCCAGGCCTTCCAGGGCCAGGAGCCAGCCCAGTCTGGCAGGACAAACTGGAAAGGCAGCATTGGAGACCACTTTAGGATCAATAACTTGAGCTGTAAGGAAACTGCAGACTAGATAACTCTTGCTGGAAGTTAAATGGGACAAACGGTTTCAAACCAATGTGCCTAACTTTACACATCACTCATCCAGCGTGCAGCTAGTTACTCTGATGTATTAACATCAACTGATGTCCAGCAGTACAATTACAGATTGAAGCCATAATTCCTACCTTTTCTATAACTGTAGACATCTCAAAAAGCTACTGGAAGTACATGTGCAGACAGTGCAAGGATAATTTTTAATATTTTCAGAGGGGAGTAACATGCTACTGTTTTATTCTAAGAATATGAGAGGACTGTACATTATTTCTGTCAAGTCATTACCCCATAGAAGGGCTGACTGTCTCATGCATGCTGAGGAAATAGCAGATGTCTCCTTTTTTTTTCTGTCAGAAGATCAAATGGACATTGCACAACAGAGGAACTGGACCCTTTGCATGGAGAAGTAGCTATGTGCAGTAAGTGATAGCCTTTTGAGTCAGCAGACGCCTTCATCGAGAAATACAGGGTATATTTGAAGGGATGTAAAAGTGTCAGTGCGTGGGTAGCCTCACCAGAGGCAGGTAATAAGAGAGGGCCAAGGGAATGGAAGTGGTGAGGGGCAACCTTGTTGTGCTCCCAAGGTGGGGCTCATGTCATGACACACGATGTGAAAAGTAGGAATGATTAACTGTGGATATACAAAAAGCAGGATTTAGGGTGAGAAAAGGGAATTGATTTCATATTTAGTGTCTGAGGCACTTCACAGAGTGGCTCTGGCAATTTGTTAGCCAGATCAACATATGATTTCTTACTTAGGAAATGTTCATCTCTGCTTGACACGCCAATGCAGGGATAGATGTCAGTGGAGACAAGAAAAAGGACTGGCTTGCCTTATCTGGCCTCTTCTGCAAATGTCTTCACTTTCAGCAGTTTATAGCTTCCATCTTGTCCTCATAACTCAGAAACATCTCCAGACAAACCCTGACTTCAGAGGCCAAGCCACAAAATCCCATGCCAGCAGCAACCTGATATGCAGCAGAGTTGCGAAGCAGTGGATGGCCCTCTGCTGCTGCCATCACCAGCAAAGGCGCAGTGAGAGGCAGAGTTCTCTTCCCAGGTGTCCTCTGAGCTCAGGGATAGGCATTTGAGGGATTTTGGCACACTCCCAGGTGATGGGGTCCTCGGGCAAACCAGCTGCCCCGATGTGCTGTGCAAAGCCGAGCTCTGGGCAGCAGGACCGAAACGATTTCTTGGAAAGCGATGTGGCCTGCTACATCCCTGGAGCTGCTATGACTGCAGTACAACACCATGTGTGCTATGAGCAAATGGCAATTACCCAATTTCAAAGCAGAGGTCACGGTCATTACTGCCAGGGATCCTTTCTGGCCACAAAAGATGCAGTAAATAACAACATCCATCCAGCCTGCGAGTCCAGCATGGAAAGCACCGCACCCCAGGTTTGATTTTCAGGATGCTCATCCTTACCTGGGGACTGTAGCAGCTGTTTCCCAGTCAGGCTGTTCTCCTGCTCGTACCAACTCATGTGCTGGACTCATCTGTCCTGTGGAGATAAAGTTGTGTGGGTATATGAAGATCATATAGTTTGGATTTTATGACTGCAGACATCTCCTGCCTCTCCAGCTGCAGGAGGGCAGGATACATGCTCTCTTCCCAGCTGGAAGCAAGGTCACCTGTTTGGCTCCTGTTGCAGCTGCCTGTGGAGAGGCTGAGCATGAGGAACATGGGAGGGCTTGCTGAGAGAGTGGGGTGAGGGCTTGCACACTGGGGCATTGCTGCCCCACAGGCAGCCAGAGACCTTGGCTGGAGACTTCAGGAGGAAACCAGAGCAGGCAGTGGACAAGAAAATAATGAATCCATCTAGGTGTCTGTGCACATGAATGTGTGTACATGTGAGGGGCTGAGCAATGTGCAGAGCCAGAAATACAGAGAAGCAAACCCTCCAGGACAAGCAGGAGAGATTATAGTGCCTTTGATTTACCCTAAAGGAGACCTTCTCATTATGTCATGGGGGAAAGAAACATGTTGTGACTGTTTTATGGTGATCAAGGTAAAAATTTGTTGATCTGCCACTCTTTTGATCCAGAAAGCCTGAGCTGGTACAGTATGATACTGAGTTTTGACAGATGAAGAGAGGGAAGACGAGAAATGCATGAACACACTGTGCTAAGGAGCAGTCACACCTGGAAAGGACAAGGGAAGCATTCCTGTCTTTTCTGATGGTGGCAAGTGGGAAGCTCACTACAGACAGGCACAGACAGAGACATCATTTGCAATCACCTTGCCCATGGATGACAACAATCACAAACAACTGGAGAATATGTATTTCTTTAGGCTTACATACAATTACTGTCTATTTTCCACACAATTACTTCTTATTTTATTTTCATTTCCATATTCATTCCAAATCCTTTCATACACAATTTAACAGATAGAAAAGAAACTCTCCCTCAAAATTCTTTGTTTTTACATAAGAAGATAAACTGCCAATAATAATCACCTTCTCCAAAGCCAGCTTAAGTAGTAGAAAATTTGTGGAAGGGCATGGAATTTACTTTTTTTTTGTATGAGTCACAGTCTTATTTCATAAAAAATTTCTAGAGTATCAGTTTTATAGAACTATGTTTTGGTTGTTCCCTTGTGAGATATTTCCCCCAACAGCCATCACTAAGGTGGGAAGGGGCGGACCCACAGCATCCCTTGTTTGGGCTTATTTTAGTTTTTTTTTTAAGTTTTTAAGAATTAATTTAGTGAAACAGATTTCCCTTAAATTTGAGCCTGATTCTGCCCAATTAATTGTCCTACCCTGGACATTGCCCCTTCATTTTCAGCTGGGCACCATTGTTTCCTGTTCAGCTACTTCTGATGTACCATGTGAGCTGAACTAATTTCTCCAAGCACTGTGATTTCAGAACTGAAAATAGTTTTGAGTGAATTTAGAGGCTGGCTCAGCAGTTTTCCAGAGGATAATTTAATTTAGAGGCAGGATCTGAATTCCCCATCCCCAAGGTATTGGAAAGTCGCATCTCTCTCACAGGTGATTCACTGCACGTCTCAGCCAAGCCCAAAGTCTGCCTATCCAGGCACATGACATGGTGATCAGGGTGAAACTCAGTTGAAAATATTTCTGGGCCAAACTTACAAAAATGCTGGATTGCAGATAGCTGCTGACCTTGCTCTCCGGACAACTGGTGTAAAATACTGGTTTAGGACTTGTCTGTAGTAAAAATCTCACAATGAGGAATAGAAACAAACTGTTTCTGTCCTGACGTTTGGTAGGATTATTGCTGTGGTGCTCTACACCATGGCTCTCACCTCTGCTTGTCAAATGGATGCAACACACTTTAAATCAAGTAACATTATCTCTGACATTTTCTCTATTATAGTACCGGACCAAAAGATTTATATTTTGCTCAGCATAAAGTAGCTACAACTTGTCTCTGCTGAGGAGAAAGTCACAAGTGGAATCTGATGTCATTAAAAAAATTTCTTTCTCCTTAAATCAAACCCTGTTCATTATGGTGATTTAATTCAGCCTATCTCTTGTCCTTATCACCTGCTGCTCAGGGATGTCTACTCAGCTTTTGGCTAGCAAAATAAATTTCTCTAGCAAGTTCCACCAGCATTTTCATGCTATCAAGGCAAAAATAGAGACTCTATTTAAAGAAATTCAACTTCAGACATATCAGAAATATGAGCCACCCCCTTCCAAACAACCAGTTCATTTTTACATTACATACTGAATATACATCTTTACTTTCCTCAAGGAAATATATCTGTAAGGTTTCCAAAGGTAAAAAGCATATACATATATACACCCTCAAGCTCATAGAGATATGAAACTGCAATGCATTAACTTGTCCCTGTCAGTTCTCTATAATGTATATATGAGCTTATTTTGAAGCCTGCTCTCTTTGCAGTCAGTAATAACCTATGCAGAAGTAGGTGAGTACACCCACAGTAATCAAAAACTGCAGAGAAAAAATTCTTCAGATAATATATTTAAACCTCAGGAACCTCCATGCTTATGCACTCTGCATTTTCAGAGACATCTGTATACCTAAGAAAGGACCAGAGAGGTATAAAGGTTAAGGCTGAAAACAGAATTCTCAGATTTGGACTAGTCTTTTCCAATTTGTCAACATCCAAATGTTTCCTGTTTGTCATCTTTTTTTCTTTTTACTGGGGATATGTGATAATAATTTAAAAAATGGAAGTAAATAGAAAAATTGAGAGAAACCAGTGCACCAAATCTCTCCCAAACCTCTCACACATTCCCCCTCCTCATACCCCATGCATTGTGTTTTCAAATTGGCCATGACTTGGTTAACTAATTAAAAGCTATGGCTCTCTACTAAATTCTAATGAGCCATGGCGTGGCGGTAAACCAGCTCTGTGTATAGAAAGTTCTTGAAACCATTACTGTGTTGGCATCACTCATGCATTTTACAAGTATTAGGTCTGCAATGCAAGTTATGAGAGAAATCTTTTTTGGTTTGGAAAGTAATAAACATCTGGGGGAAAGGATGACCTTCTCACTGAGAACTAATGACAAAATAAACAAACATCCTAAACCACATGGAAAAATAACATAGCTCCCTTACATATGTACTCCACATTATAGGAAGTGTAAAAACATAAAAAATGATTGGTCAGGTATGAAACAAATGTGTATGTGTGTTCCTCCCTTCCCTCCACATTAATACAACATTAAGACTCAAAATATAATCATGAAACATCAAGAGGGCAGTGGAATGATGTGCAATAAGCCACATGTGTTTCTAAATGAAAGACCTTGCCAAACAGTCTTGATTACATTTTATAATGGAGTTTTACTATTACTGGACAAAAGCAATGACGTAAAGGAAATATTCTGGGATTTTAGGAAAGCAAATGATAGGGTATCTCACACCAAAGAATAACAATCAAAACTGGCCTGGAAATGAACATCGTCACATGGATTGAAAACTGGCTGGAGAGCTACAAACACAGAGCTATGAAGCATAAGAAGACATTTAGTAGAGAAGCTTCATGACCGACCAGCCTTCAATTCATTTTGCAGAAAAGCAGGGTATAACAGCCAGGATCAGTGGTAGCCAACCTGCACATCAGGGCAATGTACAGCCCAGAACAAAGTCTCTGGCCTACAGCCTACTTTCTGCTGCCAGCTATCCTCAAAGTCCTCCAGACACAGGCAGCATGTGAGCACCATTGAGAACAAATGACTAATGCTAGCAGTTATTCAGAAAGATGAGCAAACAAACAGTGGTGAAACAAGGAAAAGCAATTTGGTTTGTGCCTGGGAAAATATTCCTTGCTGTAGGTATCTGTAGAAAGCAAAGGGGGAGAAGTGATATTGTGGCAAGAAAATTTTAACTTTGAGATCAGGCAAACACAATTCTTGGAGGTTTTTGGATACCAACATCCTTGTCATTCCTCATGTAGGGCAGCTAAGACACCAGTGACTCTGTATTAGCCTCAATTGTTCTACTGAGCTGCACTTCATTTGTCATTTTATATTTATTGCTATCCTGTGAAAATTTCTACAGTGTTGCAGCAGTATTTTGCTCCAGTAACTCCCACTCATAAATGAACATTACAACTTTACTGGTGAGCATCACATGAAAATGTTCACCACAGCTGATATAATGCTCCAATTTACAGGAACTGTGTAAAATCACAGTGCTTTATGCAGAGAGCTGAGTGGCTTGGGAGCCAAGAAAGGTCCTGGTTCAGATTAATTCCCACTTGAGAACAGCAACAACTAGTAGACAAAATGATACTCACTTCACATTGATCAATATATAGACCAGAAAGAAAATCAGTTTTATAACAGAAATCCTTCTGTAATGTAATTTAGATATTTATTTAGCAGCAGGGTAATACCCTAACATGGTATTTATTTTACTGTCAGACTTTACAGTATTCAAAGCCCTGAGTAAAAGAGGAGCTCTCAGTAATGATTGTTATTTTCTGCAGTCTCTAAGACATGGAGCTTGAAGAATTACTTTTTTGTGTTGGGATAGGCAGCAGCGGAAGGCAGAGCTGAAAACACTCATCCTCTTCACTGAGTGCCATTCGGTCTATAGCGAGAAACCCAGGGTGGCCATCCCAGAGCAGAGTGGATGGATGCAAGGGGAGAAAAGGATGGAGCACACTGGTGTTGTGGGATGGCCAGGGCTGGCTGGTGGGGTGAAATACCACCAGCAGCTCTCTGTTTTCAGAAGGCTTGAAAGGGGGAGAGACAGGCAGCTGCAATATTCTGGAATATCTCTGTCATTTAGCAGGTTAATGAGTCTGCAAATGACCTCAGTCTGCTGGACAGTGTGAGGGGCTGTGGTTTAAGGGATTGGTTTTTATGTCACAACTTAAAGAGCTGACATTAATCCTTCAGGTCCAGACGTAGGAGGCACAGGGGCAGCTCCTATGTCCTGTGAGCCACCACATCACTTAGCAAAGCACACACCACATTTCCCTGCAAAGTCCTGCAAGGCTGCAGCACAGCTTTGCATCGGTGCCTTGGCCTCCTCCCACTGGCCCTGCTCTGGGAAGGGGTCTGAAATGAAAGGCATCTTTCAGGTGGGGTATGGAGCCTTTCATGCTGCTGGAGTAGTCTGGAGGGGCTGGCAGCAGATGGGAAGGAGCAGGGCTGCGCTGCTTTGGGACCCATGCGGTGGAGCAGCCAGGGCTCTGGAATTTCCAGTACAAACTACTCATGGGATGCAATGCAGGATTTTGATTATTCTGCCAATAGAAACTTTTGAACTAAAGAGAACAGAAGAGATCTTGCACTGATGTAATTCCAAGGGTTTCCACTGATAACACTGATGGTTTGCAAGCATATATCAACCTCCTTTCTGGCAACAGCTCCTTCTCAGACACAGTGCTACCCCAGATTATAACATCAGATTATAAACCCCTGTTAAAGAAATATGATTTACAAACATCTTGAGTGTGAATGCAGAGGTGGAGGTTTCTTGGACTGTTTGTAATGAGTTTGCATTCAGGTACAGGAGAAGGAAATGTAAGCTAGGAAAGGCCTGGACTGCTGATGACTTTGTGGGTGAAACAACCTTCCTCTGGCAGCTTTTTATTTTTCCTCATTGATCCAGTGAGGTAACTGTAAAATTAGGGTGTCCAAGAAAATTGTAAAGCATTAAATAAAGTACAAAGCCAGAATATACTGTAGAATAAGTGGATCACATGACATCAGTGTCAGCTCAACCTTTTGAAACCAGCAGAATTGTCCCAAGGACATAAAAATATGTGTCATTATGTCATACTGCAAAACACTGGAAATCCTGCAAAACCTAGACTGTACATTTTTACACATTTTAATTTCAGTTCAATGGAAATGCATTTTTTGCTGCCTTGGTTACTGAAATTGGCCTTGTAAGCACAAGACTTGGCCAAACCCCATAATTCACTCATTCTTCTTGACAGGCCTCTCAGGATCAACAGTTTCCACTGACCTGTAAGTCTTTGAGCCAAGAGCAAATCTCTTCCATGCAGAAATTAATCTGTGAACCTTGAACAGCAGCAGAATCAACATGATAGTCCTGTGGTAACTATTTCAGATTTCTTTTTAATAATTTCCAGTACTCTTCTTGACATTCATTTTATGCTGTTTTTTTAAATTTTATTTTTTATTTTCATGACCAAGTACACATCCCCACAGCCAACTATGTTTTGACAACTGCAAATACATAAGACATAAAGCTGGTAGGCTTGCATGTTGCCCATGCTCCATGAAGATGGTCCAGGAAAATCTAAAACTGATTACCTATGCTACATGCTTTATTTCTCCTCAGGAATGCCATTAGCTTATATCCCAACTACATTAAAATAATTATAAGGTGCTTCTGTATTGAAGTCTTGTGCAAAATATTGCAATGTGTGGCACCCCATGTCAGGGAGTTCCCCTAAGAGAAAACCCCCTATGAGAACTAGATCATCTAAGTGAAACATTTAAAAGCTTCTGGGGAAAAAAAAAAACATGGTCCTTTTAAAAAAACACGGCTTTCAGTGAAGTAATTTGGAAATGTCTCACATTAATTATTTTATTTCCCTCACTCTACCCTTGTAACAGTTACAATTAATGCATACACAATATTCATGTTTCTATTTTTAGGCTGAGGGAAGATCCAGTTATTCCTTTGCCAAGGTGATGCTGCTCCCTGCTCTGGGTTGGGGACCCAGGCAAAGCAGCACTGAGGTGTCCTGTCCTCTCTGCCCAGGTCACTGAGGAGCTGTGCACAGGCAATGATCTCCGGGACAGCAACCCAGCAAAGCTCGTGTATCTCCTTCCACCCCTTCCAGCCCTCTCTGCTGTTACTCTGGCCCAAATCCTCTGCATTCACAGCAATGAGCATTTTCACTCTTCCAGTTATCTGAAGGGATTTTTCTTCCAAAATGCATCAACCATTTTTTTCAGATTTTTTCCCCTTACTTTGTGATCTAAAAGGTTTAATTTTTAACAAAGTTTACAAAATGGTTTTTTGCTTTGAAGGGCCTGGGACTTATGGCGGAGATATTGAAACTGAATGACCATTAAGGTCCCTCCCAACTCAAACCATTATATGGTTCTATGATTACAGTAACAACCTTTTTTTTCCCTCAAGCCTGAATCCTAAAATAATTCAAGTCCACCATTGTCCTACAGTTTAGCTTCCCACCCAAATGTGTGCATTTCAGTAGCAATAACCTTTCTGTTTATTTAAAAGCAGTAACCACTTTGCTTTGCTTGATATCCAGGGCCCATATCCTACTGATTCAGGAGAAATGCTTGGTCATAGCTTTCATATTGAGAAATAAATGTGATAGGAGTATCTGCTAGAATCTCATCAAAACTTCAATTATCCACATATTTTAATAATTTTGTATATCTTTTCTGAGTTCAACAGTTATAATATCACTTAGGAAATGTAAAATTAATATATTTTACTTTGTTAAATGGCTTTCCATATCATGGAGAATAACAAATATTTTTTTAAAATATTAAGGATGGGCTGCCAACCTCCCCGCATCTCTCCCCACAGCTACACCTGTCTTCAGTTAATAAAAAAGCAAGGAAACATTTGGGTTGGAAGTGGGGTGTGAAAGGAAGAGAAACATGCGCACATCATCCTTACAAACAAGACATATCCTGCTTTGGAAATGATGATTTAGAAAGGAAATGTACCAAATGGAAAGAATTCACAAAACAAGACGGATCGGAGGAGCAGGAATCGACTGCAAGGAAAGCTGAAGGATTTGGTATTGTTTAGTCTAGAAATAAGGGTTGTGTGGACATAGTGTCCAAATATGTAGAAGGTAGCTCTAAGGAGGAAAGAATAAACTCTGTTCATATCCCCTGGGCTTAGGACAAGTTGTCATAGGCTTAACTGAGGAGGAGATGGTTTCAGTCAGCAATCAAGGAAAATAGTTCCCAGTTGAGGGGACAATGAAGAGACAGGCTCACAAGGGAGGCTGCACATCCCCATCACCCCTCATTTCTAAGAACAAGTAATTGAGGACAGACCCAGGTAAAGCTGCCTGGTGATGAAGTTAGGTGAAAGTTCTTCCTAAATCTACTTCTTACAGTTACCATGTTGGAGTCGGGAACAGCTTGGATACACTCTGAAACCATTGTTTTCTTTCCTTAAAATATTAGGATGCTCTACGTAGCAGTTGTGAGGCAGAGTGACTGTGGTAGGGGCCTGGCAGAGACTCTGAGCACTCTTCTGCCTTGCTCCTGCTGGCCTCCCCTTTCCAGAAATTACACCCTCTTACACTGCAGTAAAAGCCAAACGCCATTTGGAGGTTGACAGACTTCATTGTCCATATCAGACAGAAGATCCATGAATTTCAGCCCTCACTGTATTTCTGTATTTGGTTTGTGTGGCAAGGTTTTGGTANGGGGGGGTGGGGGGTGGGAGGCTACAGGGGCGGATTCTGTGAGAAGCTCCCAGAAGGTTCCCCCACATCCCACAGAGCCAATGCCAGTTGGCTCCAAGACAGATTGGCCAAGGACGAGCCCATCAGCAATGGAGAAGAGTAATGGAGCAGCCTTGGTGAGCATTTGGCATCCAACCAGGGTCAACCCACCACACTTGTGTAACAGACCATTTAATCTGTAAAACACTAGCGGTGCTGCTATGGCCGAGACAGGCAGGAAAGCCAAGACCCTGCTTGATGGAATGCAGTGAAGTCTGGGCTCTCACCTTGGCTTACAGAGGCTGAAGATATGTACATCAGGCTACATGGACTATAAGAAAAATAGAGCTGTTTCCTTTTGGATTCTGAGTGAGTTGAAGGATGTCTAGTTATTATTTTATTCATCTGAATCACTTTTGAAAGCATCCTAGTCTTGCAGTGAAAAATTTTGCAGTGTGTTATGAAAGGGCAACTAAAAATCTTGTCCATCATTTCTTTTAATGTCTGCCATTCACAGCTTTACAGTCCCACAAGCTATTAGGAAAAGGGAGTCCTCTATGGTGAATGGAAAATAGTAAATCCAGGCTGGGATCAGAAGTACAATACATTCCATCAGCATGTTAAAAACACAAATTGACAAAAAGTATGGCCCTCTGGGTTCTTAAACACACTCATGGTAAAAACTGTCTGGGTTGTGAATTAGAGAGGCAGAGAACGTGATGCCTGAAATGGATACAGAGCAAGGAAGATAATATGACAACTTTTATGGATGAGTGTATGTTACACTCGAAAGAGTCCCCTGTTCATGGGAGCTTCCTTTATGTTTCCTAAAGAGCCAATGTTAACAGTCCACTTTCTGCTTGCAATAAATTTAAGTCACATCAGCCATAAAACAAAGATGCTCTGTTCTTAGTGTAACCTCAATAACTTCCCATTCTAGTTACTATAAACGTTTCTGTTATGAATGTATAATTCTCACCAGTCCCTTGAATGCCAGCCTGACTCATGCCACTTAATTTATCATTCTGTGCCTCAAACTACTGAACTGGGGATTTGGCTGTCTATGTGGCCAGTGCTTTGTGGAGCTCCAGGGAGTCAGTTGGCAACACCTTAATGTATCATAAAAAATAATGCAGGTTATTTATGATCTGCATGCTGATAACCATGCTTCTCAACTGTAATTTTGGGACAAGCATCTGAAAACACCCTTCCACCAAATTTTAGGTGATGGCATGTCTCTTCTCAAGAATATATTGAATTATCATAGAAACAAACATTGATGTGAGTATCACTGTGGGTGCTAAGGACTGTGGGTTTTTTAGGTAGTGTGATAGGTACACTGAGATCCAATAATGCCCAACCTTATACTAAAGAGATGTGTGTTCTACCCATATTTGAACACTTAGTAGATGTTTCCTAAGGTCAGCCTCCTTTCTCTTAATGGCACCTGCCTTTTGTACTCAGTATTAAGTTGCAGTTTCAGTTCTGTGTGTTCCCACCACTACCCACCTAACTGAGAGCAAAGTTAAATGGCTCCAGGCACAAGTGCTCAGATTAAGTTCGGAAATGTTGCACAGAAAGGGAAGAGATTAGGCCTTATCTTAAATGAAATGCTATCCTTTCATGTCTAATACTTAGCTCCTCTGTGAGGTCCTCATTGTTGAATATCCCGTTACTGACTTTCAACTATGCCTTGCAATTTGCAATTGAAAGACTGAATGCTGGACAAGGACAGTAAGAAAATCTTCAGTGAAGAGAAACCAAAAATAAATAATCTTATGAGTGTATTAGTGTGAACAAAAGAAATAAGGCATAAAAATAAGAAGTAAGATATAGGAGAACTAGCGAAAATGTGAATGGTAGGAAAATTCAAATGTCACTTGCTTCTGGGAGGTGTTGATATTGGGTCATATACACATTGAGATACTTACGCCAGCCATATTTGCTCACAAGCATCGTACTGGTTTAACTACACTGATTATAAAATCAAACTTAATTAAATCAGAGCAATGTTTGCATGCAGGAAGCATGCAGCCCTTCAAAGGCAAACTTCCCTTTGATGTGCTGGACTAAATTTCACAGAGCATATGTAATAAGGCTGAAGGGGATATTAAGAAATGGTAGGATCATTGGTTGGTTCATCCATAAGGCTGGGACATAAAAGTCTTCCCTCGTATCTGGGCAGCAGGTGTAGCCATGGGAGGATGGCTCTAGATGGCCACAGTGGTGATCCCAGTGGAGTACTCAGCGTTCAGACTCTCCTAATACTTGCGCTGTGCCTGTTTCTACAGCGGAGTTGTCAGCTGGGCTCTCCATTCAGCTCATCCCTGCTGCTGGAAACACGCCACGTGCTGCAAACTTGGACTGCACATTCACATGGGACCTCCTGTATTTCTGGGATAGAGAGAGTGGGCAGATCTCTGTTTATTTGACAAGCTTTGGCAGAAAGGCCCAAGGGAGGTGTTTCTCAACCCTTATAGAGCCTCTGAGGCAGAGCATCTGGCACACAAGACCCTGCAAACTTTATTGCTCGGGAAGGGACAGAATGGGGCGCTTCCTGTTAATGCGATACTATCTGCACAAAACTTAATAACTGCTGTGGTCTGAATCCCAGGACATTCATAAATTCCACTTAGCAGCTACTCACATAGCATTTAAGAGTTTTATTAGCAGTTTGCTATCAAAACAGAAGGGCAGGACTTGGTACCTGGGCCACCTTCTGCCCAAACCCTCTGAGAGCACAGAGGATGCTCTCAGCCGACCACAACCGTCTGGGAAAGGAGCAGCAATAAACATCGTGAAGATGAGCAATGAAAGATTCACAATGTAGGGTAAATATCTACATCTAAAAGCTCCTGTGCTGAGTTCCAGCATCCATTCTGTTCATCCTGTTCTCCTTCTCCAAGCTTTCATTTCAGCTCAGCCTTTCTCCATCTGAGTAGCTCCAATCTGTCCAGGATATGGTCCTATTTTTAGCTGTTCACAATGCACAAGCAGCACGAGATTCTAGGTACTGGGATATTAAAACAGAAAGTCGTTGCATCAGATCTCATTGAAATACAACTGCTTCTGGAGTTTCCAGTTCAGATCAGCTTCATGTCTTTAATTGCACGGAGCACATAAAATTAGTGTCCTGGCAAATGTAGCCTTTTGTAGCAGAGTTGATAGAATCATGGGGTTTTAGCGCAAGTTAAGTACTGTTCATTCATTTACAGCCTCACATAGTTCTTGGGATATCATAATTTTCTTGGAAGGGAATGTCTGCTAGTGCTAACGTGCTTGGAAAGCTCATAAAATGCAGAGGTAGCAGCAGCCTGTGTATCTTGCATTTGCTAACAGTTCACTGTGGGTTTCTCTGATGTGGCAGATTTACCGGGGTCATATTTCCACCTGGATGGGTTTGCCCATGAATAATTCTCCCCTGTCTTGTGTACAAATATGATTTTCCTACAACACCCATATATTTCTCTGTCCCAATTCTCCCTGTCTCGCTGGTATTTTTCTTCACACAACACTGTGGTCAAGGCAACAGGAAGAAAATCTTTCTATGAACATGCATGTTATTTTCTGAGCCTTGTATGTCTCTTTTGAGGAGGCAGGGCTCAAGCAGGATTTTAGCTGTTGGTGATAATGGTGCAGTTTAAGGATGATTTGGTGCAATTACATACCTTGTCTTTTCATTGTTCATACCAACATGGGCCAGAAATACCAAGGCTGATGTCAAAACCCTGATAGCACTGGTGTCATGAGAAGCAGCACCTAGTAGGTGCCCCACAGCCTGGCCAATGTCACAGCATACCTGCTTTGTGCTGTGGGATGACAGGGACTGAGGTGGCTTGGGCAGGAGCCCTGCCCTCATGCCTGGTTCCACACCAGCCCATGTGGGATTTTCTGCATCCCTGGACAAGCACTGAGGGAGAGCTGGTAGTTTTCCCACTGGGAATCTCTGCACAGCAGCAGGCTAACCATCGGGCAGAGGCAGTACTGGGAATTCTGCACAGGCTGCAATCGTGTCCTGTCCCCAGCCTTGATCATGCCCCCAGTTTTCAAGGATCTCTCAAAATCCAAATGAAAATCAATAAACAAAGTCCTGATCTGCCAGAAAGAAACTGTTGGTTAAGCTCTGAACAGTCTTTCAGGGAAACCTGTATTTCCTCTTTCCCATTTTTGGCAGCTCTTAGTGGGTTCATTTATTTTCACCCTTTGAAATTAATCACAGTAAGGCATGGGACCCACTTGCTGCTTGTTACACCAGGCAAGGTGCTCCAGGTTGCCTGTAGATTGCTACTCTGCATGCTGCCTCCCGGTCATTTGAGCTCCAGCAAGGGGAAGGGAGGCTTGTAAAACCCTGCTCCCTCCCAGTCACTCCTGCCAGTTCACACCTCCTGTGCTAAACTTCCTGTTCACTTTCCTGGCACAGTGGGTTAAGGAAAGGTATGGAAATGTTGGCACCAGAGAAGAACTGAAGCTAAGGAAAACATGTTGGCTATATGTTTGCATATGTAAACACATTTGCGCTTCAAAGAGAAGAAAGCTTCTCCACCTTGGTCACAAAACAGCAAGATTTTAATCTATTTGCCTCTGTGAATAGGTGAAAGAGTCAGTATTCAATAAAAACTGTAGGAAATGCACTCACGGTAGTAGATAAAATACCTCTATGCACATGCAAGCATTTATGCAACATTTCCTTTGCAAATAAACATATACATACAGCCCTGTTTCCAAAATGTCACTGAGAATATTGCTTGCAAATGCTTTTAGAAAGGAGGTTGCCAAATTGCTAAATATATTCTGGGCTTTGAATAGACACTTTGTACTGTTTCCTTTCTACCCTGATAAATCTTTTCTTAGCCCTCTCCCAGAAGTTCGAAGACCTGCCTGGGGACACATCCCACTGGGTTGGGGGCTTGCAGGAGTCATTGGACTCACCTCCCCATCTTACAGACCTGGGTGCCATGCTAGGGGAAGCCTAAGACTCTGCTTGTTCCCTCATGCTGCCAACCCCTCGCAGGACTGGCATGGTGGAAGAAGGCAAAGGAGGAGAAACAGGGACTTGACCAAAGGGATGGGAATGGAAGGATGGGAGATGCTGTGAGAGCACCAGCACAAGGTCTGCACTGCATCTGGGGATTAGCACTCACAGCTGGCCTGACACCGGGCCTGCGCCAAGGCCCAGAGGGTGCAGAATTTAGCTGACATCATGGTTTTCAGAGACTCAGGCTTTAAAAATTCAGGCTTTTTTATGTGATGAATGGCCATCTGTCTGTAAATTAGTACAGATACCAAGAGTGCATCATTTCAAGGCTTTTACACTCCAGCTGAAAGACCTTACAAATGCAATGAAGAGGAAATGGTGCAACTTATGACATGTTAACGCGCACAGTGCATACAAACCTCTGCCCTGACCATCCACTGCTCTTTCCCAAAGATATCAGGGGGCAGCCTGCTGGGCTTTCTCAAATCAGATACACAGGCACAGTGTCATCCAAGAGCTATTTCCTGGTGGTCATAGAGATCTAGGACTTTTTTTTTATTGGTCACTCATACAGTAGGGAGGAAAAATCAGGTCAGATCCACAAAACCCCAGTGCTTCTGAGAAGGCTGAAGAACTCATACTGCATCCCAGACCTAAATATTTCATCCTTACTTACATGATTCCACCGACTTGCAGAAATGAGGGTACAAGGAGAGGGCAGATGCCACATCAATCTCAGCAAAGAGATCACTGAAGCACTATTACATGGACATGCTGAGCCTAAATAATGTATCCAGGGTACCTACATAACATGGAACCAAATTCATCATTTACTACTATTTTAGTCACATATGGCAAGAGCCACTGTCACCAAATTCCAGAAGCAGCACATCCATTTGTGTGTCCAGGAGGAGAACCAGCTTGGGCTCTCCTGATGAAAAGTAACCTTGTTAAAGCTGAATCAATTCCTAATCCAATTCACCACAGGGATGTACAAACTCTTCCTGCAGAAGGAAAGCGGCAGTTTTGAAAAGCTGCGTATGAGATGGTAGGATCACTCTCGTTCTGCCTTTTTTTTTTGGTGATCAATGTGGGAGCAAATTTATATAGAGTCTGTAACAGCTAGAAAGGCTGGAGATAAAAGTATCCCTCACAAAGTGTAGAAAGGATTAGAAAGAACCTCCTGGGTGATCAGGAGTAGCCCCTTGTTGTCGAAGGCACCGTGTTTAATAAGGGTATACAATAATGTACAAACATGACATTGCTATCAAACCACCACCATTCAGAGAGCTACACCTTCTGCTTCTGGCTGGCAGGAATCCTCCACAACCTCCTCCTCTTAGGATCAGTACGATCAGTACGCTTTCTTCCTTTCTCCAGCTGAGATTTATTTATAGCCTACTTACAACCATTTGTTCTTGAGCCAACACCATCCATTAGTGGAACTAGCGGTTCCTCCTCCTTATTGCTCACGGCTTTCTGGAACACGATGGCATCCCCTTGGCCTCCCGCAGTGGACTGGGAGCCTGCAGTGCCATAGTCGCTTCTCCTCCACACCACGGACTCCCACACCTGCACCCAACCCAATCTTGCTCGTCAAATGGGGACGCTCCCGCCGGAAGGCTCTGGGTAAAACCATATCTCGTGCCGAACTGGCTGCTGCAGGGCACTGTGGGGGACCACAGTTCTGGGGCAGTGCAACACCCGCCCCACTCCTGGGACCCTACAGCAGCTCCCCAGTGCTCTGCCCCTGTAACACCCCCCCCCAGCGCTGCGACCCTCCAACACACCCCGCAACGCTCTGACCCTGTTACAGCCGCCCCATTCCCGCCACCCCGCAGCTCCCGG